>CM018589.1:5173606-5773606 GCA_009078335.1 Salix brachista | reverse complement strand
AGAGTGACAATCCACCTTAATATGCTTCGTGCCCTCATGAAACACAGGATTATCCGTGATCTGAATAGCAGTCGTATTATCGGTATGGAGAAGTGTAGAATGAGTCATAGAAAAATCTAGCTCAGCAAGCAAACCTCGAAACCAAATGATTTTAGAATAAGCTAGAGACATTGCCCTATACTCAGATTCCATAGAGGACTTAGAAACTCTGTCTTGCTTCTTACTTTTCCAAGAGATCAAGGCATCACCTAAGAACATACACCACCCTGTGACTGATTGACGGGTGTCTGCACAACCTGCCCAATCCACATCATTGTAAGTAGTAAGACGAGGAGGATTGTTCGCAGGTAAAAATAAGCCATGAGCCACGGTGCCATGAACATAGCGTATGATCCAATGGACAAAAGCCAAATGAAGATGTCGAGGAGTCTGAAGAAATTGGCTGACTTGCTCGAAGACAAATGAGATGTCTGGTCTAGTGATGGTGAGATAAACAAGGCTGCCTACCAATTTTCGGTATAGACTAGGATCAGTAAGTAAGTCACCCTCTTTTTTTGCGAAACTTGATATTCACCTCCATAGAGTATCAACTGAAGTAGCCTCTTGGAGACCAGCTGTACACACCACGTCACTAGCATATTTTTGTTAAGTTAAGGAATGCCCGAGGAGCTACGATGCACTTCAAGACCGAAAAAATAAGTAAAAGACCCAAGATATTTCATATGAAAAGCCTCGGAGAGATGAGTCTTGAGTTGACCATGGAGATCCAAATCAAAAACTTGTAATGACAATATTGTCAACATAAACTAGAAGAACAACAATACCCACGACTGATTTTTGAAGAAATAAGGAAATGTCATGCTTGCTCTGTTTGAATGAGAACTGTAATAGAGTGGTGCAAATTTATCAAACTAAGCCCTCGGAGCCTGTTTGAGACCATAAGAGAACGAAGAAGCTTACACATATGGGAGATTGGAGAAGAAAATAATCCTGAAGGAGGCTTCATATAAATACATTCTTTCAGATCCCCATGAAGAAAAGCATTATTGACATCCATTTAATGTAGCTTCCAAATACTAGAAGCAACAAAAGCCAATATCGTATGAACAGTAGTCATTTTAGCCAGTGGAGCAAATGTCTCTTCATAATTGACCCCATATTCTTGATTATTCCCAAGGGCAACAAGGTGAGCCTTGTAACGGTCCAAACTACCATTAGATCAAACTTTAACTGAGTATACCCATTTGCAACCCTAAGGAACAATCGTAGCAGGACAAGGCTCAATGTCCCAAGTATGATTGGCCTCTAGAGAAGCAATTTCTTCTTGCATAGCTTATCACCAACAATCATGCTTAATAGCATGTGAATAGCTTGTGGGAATATCAAAAGTAGACAATGCAACAGTACGAGCTGAAATAGATTTACCAAATCTAGAAGTGGGAAACCCATACCTATCCAGGGGTACAAACACTTGAGATGAGTGATTACCTGAGGCTCTGGTTGTGCGTCATTTGACTGAATTTGGAGTGCGAGAGGATCAGATATTGAGTGACCCATCGGAGGAGGCTATGGGCGGGAGTGTCTTGTATACGCAATACCAAGTTTAAAACGAGAGCTGACTAAACAGAGATTAGATAATTGGGACTCAAAAGAGGGAAGAATCACAATAGAAGGAGAGGACACAAAAGATACAGGAAAGAATTGTTGATTTTCAAAGAAAATAATATTCCTAGAAATGTGTGTATGGTGTAAAGTAGGATCATAGCAAACAAAGCCTTTTTGACACACATTATATCCCAAGAATGCACATTTGATATATATTGAGAAGATAATTTATGTCGCTCATGAGGTGGTAAGTGAACAAAACAGACACAACCGAAAACATGAAGATTATCATACCTAGGTTGTTTGACAAATAAACAGAAATAAGGAGAATCCATGTGTAAGACTTGAGAGGGTAATCGATTAATCAAATGAGTAGTAGTTTTTAGAGCTTCAACCCAGAACATGGTAGGAACAGATGATTCTAGCAAGAGGGCACATACCACATCCAGAAGGTGACAATTTTTACATTCGGCTACTCCTTTTTGTTGAGGCGTAGTGGGACAGGAACGTTGGTGAATAATACCATTAGAAGCTAAGAAGGCTTGAAACTCAGTAGACATATATTCACCATCAGAATCTGTGTGTAATGTCTTAATAGTGGTAGAAAATTGATTAGTAACATATGTTAAAAATTCAATAAAGGTATGAAAGACTTCAGATTTAGAGCGAAGACAATAGATCCAAGTAAATCTGCTATAATCATCAATGAATGTCAGATAGTATTTAAATTTTTCACAAGAATCAATGGGAGAAGGTCCCCAAACATCACTATGGATAAGATCAAAGCAGTGAGATGCTCTACTAGCATGCAAAGGAAATGGAAGAGTTTTGTTTTTACCAATTTTGCAAGAATCACACTCAGAGAGATAAAGAAGGACTTTCTTTATTACCAAGAAAACCAGAGTTCAATACATGAGATAAAATCTGAGTATTGGGATGACCTAAACGATGATGCCACACCATTCCAAGAGTAGGAATTTTATTACACGCAAGACTTAATAAAAGAAAAGGCTGGAACAGGTAAAATAGTGGAAACAAGCGCCCCACTTTAGGTCCCCTCATGATCGGATTCTCCGTTACCTAGTCCTGCACAACACAACCAGTACTAGAAAAATGAACATCACAGTTATCATCAACTAATTGTCCAACTGAAATAAGATTCGTGGCAAGTTTAGGAGCAAGGAACACATTAGTAAATGTAAAAGAGGCATCACCAACAGTAGTGATGGGCAAGGATCTGTCTTTGTTGTCTGAATGGTCGATTGACCATCATAGGGCCGAACATGACATAGGATAGTAGAAGTATTCGTCATGTGATTTTCATCCCCAGAGTCTACGTACCAAAGTTTAGTGGAATTTTTACCATGAATCCCCATTGCAGATAATGTTGAAATTAGCATTTGTTGTACCATTTTTGGTGTACAATAATTTCCTGCCGGAGGTGCAAGGGAAGAGAAAGCACCTGAAGAAGAGGCATGTGCATCAGACCTTGCGGCTGGAGGAATGCTAACAGAAGTCTGGAGTACTCGAGCCTGACGATTATGAGGGTAGATACTACATTTTTTGATAATGTGCCCCTTCTTCTTGCAATAGGAACATAATTTCTTAGAACAATTAGCAGCAATGTGCCCATACTCCTTGCAGCAGAAACACTGTAGATTTTTAGAGTACATAGAGGGTCCTTGATTGTGAACAGCATAAGCCATAATTGTTGTCCTAGAACTCCCATGAGAATGCTCCAAAATAGCTTAAGTACTAAGCCATTGTTCTTCACGAAGAAGCTTACCAAAACAGATATCAAGAGAAGGAACAAGAGATCTGTTCAATAAAGAGGACCAAACTGATTCAAATTTCGGACGCTATTTCATAAGAAAATGATCACGACTGCTATTTTCATGGAGACTCTGAATAGTTGAAAGAGCGTCACTAGGAACATCCGTTGTAACCAAGTCAGTATATTCATGCCAAAGGGTCAAGAATGTCGAGTAATAGTTTTGAATAGAAAGACTATCATGTTGAAACATAGCAATTGCATGTTCTAACTGAAAGCGATGAACATCATTAACTTGATGATACACTTTCTTCACGTAATTCCACATGCCTTGGGCAGTGTAATGAGCCTGTAGATTGGTAACAATATGTGGTTCAACCAGACCAAGAAGCTAAGACATAATCTGAGCATCAAGTGCAACCCATGAAGGAGAGTCCTTAGGTTCTTTTGGTTTATCCATATCAGATTTTGGGAACATTTGTGCCATCAATGTCTCCACAAATATTTTCCTTGGAGGAAAAGCTCAAATTGAAATGCCCATGTAGAGTAATTTGTGCCCGAAAACTTGACACACATGTGCTGAATCCATCACCAATAATTGTATCCAAAAGATAACACACCAAAAAAAATTAAAGAGAAACTAAAGCAAAGGGATGAAGAACCTAGTGAGACTCCTTGTTGCCGGGAACAAGAACTAGAAATATCCTCGGCTTAAGATCTCGAGAGGCTAAAAAAAGTGTTGAGATGCTGAGAGATGCTGATCTGTTGACAAAACTAGAATCACTAAGTTGCCAAGAGGTGTAGATGCTGATCTGTTGACAGATCCTGAGGTTTGAAGACCAAAAAAACAGATAACGAGGGGCTGTTGAGACCAAAAGAACCAAAAGCAAGGTTTGAAGAGATGCCGAGAGCCTTGTTTCTCAAACAAACAGCCCAAAAACCAAGACTGCTAAGAGCCAAAAAATCAAGACAAAGTTCAAGACCGAGAAGAGGATTTACCCAGCTCTAATACCATGTCAAAATAGCTTAAGGATTGTCTGAATTTGTGCCTTTGGCTTTGAAAAAATGAAGACCTAGTGTTGTGGTACTTTTACGTTCATTTTTTTCATGGTTATTACTAGGTTCGGGAGTTGTAAGTAATTCCACATTTTTTTATTATTTTTTTGAAGTTACTGCAAGTATGTCGTACTGATGCGCCATCAATTCTCACGCGTACATATCAGTTAGATAGCGTGTGTGGTGTCTATATGTGGTCAAAAAGTCAGGTTCCCATGTCACTACCATATCCTCTTCCTCCTAGTACGGTGCGTGTCGTGTGAATGTTGTTGGCGAATCGTTGGTGGACGATTTTTTGTATTTTTCCCTTTTATCTCTTCTGCAGTTGGAACATACATGACAATCCTTCATGTTTTGGTTGTTTTATTTCAGTCCTTGGTCTTTTGATTTTATTTTTCTTCCTAATCTCTTTAATGGATATTTTGATTTTTTTTCATTTGTGCCCTTCAATTAAAATTGATCATATATGTTGTTTTTCATTTCAACCCTTATTCTTTTGAGCTTTTGTTTGTTTTTAGTTCCTTTATTTTTTTGATCTGCAAGTTTTAATTTGTTTAATTTTGTCCTCCAATTGAAATTCGTCATATATGCTTCTTTTCATTTCGGTCCTTATTCTTTTAATTTTAAAAAATATTACAATGTAATTTTTGTTTAAAATCCCTTTATTTGTTTCGGTCTCAAGGTTTTTATTTGTTGCAATTTTTTCATTGAATTGGAATTAATTATATATTTCATTTTCAATTTGTCCTTTATTCTGTTAATTTTTTATTTAGTATTAATTTCTTTGTTTTTTCAGTCCTTCTTGAACAATGTTTATTTTTTGCTCGTATTTATGCATCTATGCGTTTAGTTTTTCTTTTTAATTTTTGATGTTTTATTTTTTGTTGGGGTTTTATTTTTATTCGATTCAAACCTGAAATTTTAATTTATTCTGGTAATCATTTTAAAATTAATATATTTTTCCTTTTTTCCTTTGTTCTTTTGTTGACATTTTCTGCTATTTTTATTTGTTCTTTGGATCAGATGATTTTATAGTGTCATTATTTGCGCAATAATAATGATTATTTTTGTGATTATTTTTTAATTTTTTTTCTATAAAAATGTTTTTCTTTTTTTCATTCTTCGAGGTAATTTAATGATTTTAATTATTAAGGTAGGGTAGTAATGTTGATAATAACTTTAATTGTTATAGTCATGATAATGATGGTAATGTAGGGATAGATTTTCAATGATATTTTCTTCTTTTTGTAGATAGAAAATGAATTACTTATTTTTTTATTTGGTTATTATAGGTGTTTTCACAATTTATATTTTTATTGTGTTTAATTTAAATTGAATTAAAAAATAAATAATCTTAATCAAGGTTGTCAATACCGTTTCTGTTCGTTTTGTTTTTTCTATTGGTACGAAACATTTCGGTTCCGGAGTGTTTCGGCGCACCGTTTCGGGGTTGTACTGTTCATAATTAATTAATTAATTATATATATGAAAAAAATTAAAAAGCAAAAAAACTAAATATAATTTTTATTTTTTATAAAATCAAAGTTGACACAACAATTATAATATATATATATATATATATATATATATATATATATATATATATATATATATATATAAACTTACGATTGATTTGTCCAACGGACAAATCGATACAATTTGTCCAGCTAGACAAATCAATTTTATGTTATCCCACATTGTTGGATTGTCAAAAGCTTTACAATTTGTGGCTTTAGATGCTCAAAGTTATCCCACATCGGATAAATAGATGAGAAGGAAAAGAGTTGTGTCTATAAATATAAATCAGGAGGCCATATAAAACCTGCTTACCTGAACGGGGCCTATGTTCTTAGGGCAGTGACATCCAGTGAACTTAGCATGTGTGCTGGCTTGAGGGTTGAAAAGTAAGATAAATTTATTTTTTAAGCCGAAACGGCACGGACGTAGTAATATTGGTATGTTTCGGCCAGTATTGGCCCGAAAAATCCGAAACGGACCGAAATTTAAACCGAGATAAAAATTATGCCATTTTGTCTCGTTTTTTTAACTGGTATGAAATGTTTCGGTTATTTCGGCCGAAACAAACACAATTGACAACCCTGATCTTAATACAGTAAATTCAATAATTTTGTTATCCAAATCTTCTTGTTTTTTAATGACGATAATAATTTTACGCTGGTGTTTTCGTTGAAAGCTACTAAACAAATAAATTTATATCGATTTAAAATTCAAATATTTTATATGAAGCTCACTCTCTGCAGAAATTCTACATGAATGTATTATTTTCCCAAATTTATATTATAATAAAAAAAATCTCACACAATTAATATTTATACGTTGAAAAAAATATAATTATGGTCTCGACAATTGTAAAAGCTATTCACCAAGCTTGGGAGTCTCGTTGTTTTGAACCCAACAGTTAAAAAAATAAAGGAAATACAATAATAAGAAAATGAGATATGTTGTGTAAAATCATAACTAGGGATGTCAATCTCGTTTTGTTTGGCCAAAACATTTCATACCAGGTAAAAAAACGAGACAAAACAACGTTATTTTTACCTCAGGTTAAATTCCAATCCATTTCATATTTTCGGTTAAATTCTGGTAGAGACACGCCGAAATCATTTTGTCTGTTCCATTTCGAACAAATAATGGTTTTTAAAATAATAAATAATTTCACAATATCAATCATATCAGCACTTAGCTTCTTGGGGATTGTTCTTATGTGATTAGCTTTCCTAGGAATACACCAAAAAACCCATACTCAAAAGGGGAATGGGAGGGAATTATTTCTGAATGGAAAAATGGAACCAGAAATTGCGAGTAAAAAAAAAGTTCAAAAATCAAAACCAATAAAAATCTGGAAGGGGATTATTTCTCAAAAGTCTAAGACTAATAAAAGACCATCAAAATCCATTCTTTTCCACTGTACCAGTCAAAATCTTAAAAAAAAAACTGCAACTAAGAACAATGTCTGTGTTACGTGCCCATATGAAAGGAGGGGCAATGTCACGTGCAGGCTAGTCCATTCAGCAGCAGGTCCAGCAGCAGGCTTTTGTCAATTCAAATAAAGTATTAGTGAAGTCAAGAGGAACAGATCTAATAATCCTGTTAGGCTTGTTCAGTTCCATTTAGTTCAGTTAAAGTCCAATAGAGTCAGTCCAGTTATATTTCGTTTGGGTCAGTTGGGTTATTTTTTATTTGGGTTATTTTTTATTTGGGTTATTTCTCATTTATTTTGTTAAGAGTGGGTCCATTAAATAAGCCTTTAGAATGGGTCAAATAAGCTGGATTCGTGGGTTAAGATATTCAAGGAACACGAAATCCGGGAAGTTGTTGATTTCAATGTATTTAGTCTATGCAATCGCAGAGAAATATCACTAAACAATTTCTAAATTTCTAAATTAAACTATTGGATGTTTTGGATTCCTCGAAAATCCATTTTTATCTTCTTGAATTACTGGGAACGTGACATTGGTATCAGAGCCAACGTCCATGGATGAAGGAGCAGGAACTCGATATTCTCAACTGGCTGAGGCGGTGGCCTCTGTAAAGCAAAGCCAAGATCAGTATCAGCAAAATCTCCATGCATTACAACAACTAGTGCAAGGATTAGCTCAAAAATTAGATGTTGTGGCCTCACACGTGGAGGCAATGGTGCAGAACAAGGCTGCCAAAAATACTGGTAAACCTGAAGGGTTTACACAACAGATCACCAACCCTCTGTATGAAGAAACAGCTGGAATCCAGACTAGGACGGTTCTACAGACTCGATTCGGGTCATCACCTTATGAGGACTCCATGAAGGCCAACAATTCAACTCCTATAGCAACTAAGCTAACCCAATTTGAATCAGTCTCCAGTAACCCTGTTCCCCCAAAATTTATGCAATTCATTCCGGGCACCACAAAGTTACAGGAAGTGAAAAATACCTTGAAAACACAGGATGAAATCCTCAGTGTCCTCCAAGCTAACCTGCAGCAAACACAAGAAGGAATAAGAGAGGATGCAGACCGAAGACGTACAGATAAAAATTTTGAGGAAGAAGACTGGGGTTACCTCCATTTGCAACCCTACAAGCAGCAAACGGTGGCCCAAAGGCAGAACATGAAGTTGTCCCCATGATTCTATGGGTCAGTTCAGG
This sequence comes from Salix brachista, assembly GCA_009078335.1. Classification (NCBI taxonomy): domain Eukaryota; kingdom Viridiplantae; phylum Streptophyta; class Magnoliopsida; order Malpighiales; family Salicaceae; genus Salix; species Salix brachista. Next base: position 5,765,030 of record CM018589.1, on the reverse strand, counting down.
TGTTGGAGAAAGTGGGGAAGGTGGCGTATCGACGGGATCTGCCCCTGAGTTCAAAAATCCATACCGTCTTCCACGTGTCCTGCCTGAAGGAAAAATTATGGCAACGCCACCGACTGGTGGTCACCCTCCCTCCCAAAGATAAAAAAAAGGGTCAATCGGCCTGAACCGGAGGAATTTTTTTGGAAAAAAAAAAAACAGAAAAAAAAGGGAAAACGGTGACAGAACAGTGAGAAGAAAAATGCTGGATATGAGCAAAAGAGGGGCACGCGGATGGAGTATAGGGAAAAGATTGAGAAAATGGTGGCTATGTGGTTGGGATTGTCACGTGCCAAAACCTGGTCCTTGCAGATCCATGTGGTTCAAGAGAACCGAGGTTGCTGAATTGAGGAAAGCAGATTGGAATACCTCCACGAATAGCCTTCGGAGGCTTAAAAAATAGCCTTGCTACTAACGAAAAGCAATTCTTCATTCTTCCAGGATGAAGAGGATTTGGGAGCAGAAAAGCTTTTCGGGTGGAGTATGTTGAGCTGGAGAGGGAGAGTACCCAGACCTTGGGGACAAGGTCTTTTAAAGGAGGAGGCATTGTTACGTGCCCATATGAAAGGAGGGGCAATGTCACGTGCAGGCTAGTCCATTCGGCAGCAGGTCCAGCAACAGGCTTTTGTCAATTCAAATAAAGTATTAGTGAAGTCAAGAGGAACAGATCTAATAATCCTGTTAGGCTTGTTCAGTTCCATTTAGTTCAGTTAAAGTCCAATAGAGTCAATCCAGTTATATTTCGTTTGGGTCAGTTGGGTTATTTTTTATTTGGGTTATTTCTCATTTATTTTGTTAAGAGTGGGTCCATTAAATAAGCCTTTAGAATGGGTCAAATAAGCTGGATTCGTGGGTTAAGATATTCAAGGAACACGAAATCCGGGAAGTTGTTGATTTCAATGTATTTAGTCTATGCAATCGCAGAGAAATATCACTAAACAATTTCTAAATTTCTAAATTAAACTATTGGAAGTTTTGGATTCCTCGAAAATCCATTTTTATCTTCTTGAATTACTGGGAACGTGACAGTCTGTCATGATAGTCTCTCTCACCCAGTTCCATAACCGTGTTTCAAATAGAAAGAAATCCATAACATCCATATTGGGCGTCGGGTCGCAAAGGAAACGGCAATGTAAATCAAGATTTGGTGGGAGAACCTGGTCACGTAACTGCAAAAAGATCCCAAGAAACTCTTGTTGCCCATATTTACTTGAAAACCTGCAATTATTGGTGCTGCCCTTCCAGTAACCTTCATCACCGATTTGCTTCTAGTGAATTTGATATTGTAAAAATTAGGGTTTTGAAAACAAAAAACAAGAGAGAGAGAGGTGTGTTATATTAGTCTCGAACATCCTCACCTTTTCCTTGCATTTTTTTTTTCTTTTCAATCTGATATGTTTCTCAAGAAAAGGAGAGAGAGAGGGAATGAAAAAGTGAAACGTGCCTAGTCGAAAGCTGCCAGCTTTTGTTCTCTACTATACTAACGACTAGTAGAACAATGGCTAGGATTAGTTATTTACTAACTAGATATACGGTCAAATAAACCAGGGGTTATTTAAAGTTACTGGCGTACATGTCTCCCTTTATTCTTTCTCTCTGCCACAGATGGCTTATTCTATGCTTATCTGAAGTTAAGAGTTACTGGCATAGATGACAGCAGGGTCGATAGATCGAGGGGTTTTAATGGCCCAAGTACCTCAAGAAGCTGAGAACATGCAGTGGATTTTACTGAGAACATGCAGGGTCGATGAATTTGTTAAATTATGGGCAGAACAGAAGGAGCTTGCACTTCTCCATTCTAGAATTCCAACCACATGAAATCAGCAAGATTACTGCACAACTATGCATTGGAATTGGTTTTCTTTGCTGTCCATGTCTCACTTTACGTGGATGACAAGGTCTTATAGACCTGTGGATAAGAAACTGGTGGAGGATGGACTTAGCCAGACCATTCTCACCCTTCCATTGCTTCAACAATAGACTTTTTTGCTTACTGGGTTTGACTGTTTTCATTATCATGTTCACGGCAAGTCCAACATATATTAGAAATCCTTTTTTAAGAGCAAAAATGGTTGAAGTATTGAACTGCTAGATGCCACGTGGAAGGTGTGGTATATTTAATTTCACTTGCAAGTATAAAATATTATGGAGTTTTTGATTAAATTCATAAGCTTGAGAGTTCATACAAGTAACGGTGGCTTTTTGGCTGTTATTGGCAAGGGCGGGGTGTTGTCTTGCATTATCATCAATCTTCAACACAAACAGCAAGATATTCTTTTCCTGCTTTCTCTAATTTTCTAATTAGCAATTCTGGAACCATTTACTCACTCCTTGCTTTTAGATGACAGGATACTTCCTATTGTGCTATATAAGCAATTGTTCTAGTTATCCTCTCATTTCTGGTACTTGGTTGACTATTAGTAGAGTCTTTGCTCTTCGTATTTCAATGCTTGAACATCTGAATCTATCTATGCAGCAACCTTTGATCAAAATGATTTTCTTCTGGCTTAATCATTTCAAGTCTGACTTGTTGACAAACATCGACTGGACGATCGACTGTTCAGGCTGGGGAGAAAAATTCGTGAGGGGATAGGCTGACGAGAACAGAGGTTGTCGTGGACATTCAGCAACGCAGATGTGAATTCCTATTTTTCACCATCAGAGGAGCAGCACCAGTTCAAGACCATATGATTATGAGCACACAAAAACATACTAAACCAAGAAACAAAGAGATGACGTGCTCAAAGCATCATGCCGTTTGTTATGTAAATGCATTTAAGAGACATGAGCATCAGAATAATAGAAACAACAAAGCCTAAGAATGATCCTGTCATCTGCATTGCTCCCTGAAAATTCCGCAAAGTGATATTCCCTCCTAATTTGTATAATCAGTAATAGACAAACTGCTACTTTTACATCAAACAACTTAATTAACTCGTCAAAGAAATAAAAACAAAACTTTAAGATGAAAGAAATAAGAAAGGTATTCAAGTCAAGCACAACCAGATTTCTTTGAGTCATCATTTTGATGTTTGATTGATCCACAAGCTGTGAAGAAATGCCAAAAGAAAAGCTACCCCCAATGTGAGTATATAATTGATCAGAATGAGTTTGTGTTGATTCTTGGGTATTGTCCAAAGCAGAGAGGATAGATTGGATCTATCCTACTTTGTTCATTTAATTTTAAGGCATACCAGTGCTTCTAGAACTACGTTTCTTATCTGGATTAGGAATGAATTAAATTGTTTAATTAAAATGTTATTTTTTATGATATTCTAATGGGGATAAGATTAATTTAGCTCAATGATTTAATTAAATAATGTTTATAAAAATTGTTTTTATAAAATAATGAGAGTTTTTTAAGTTAGAAAAAATATTTTATTAATCCTAAATTTTCCTAGGATATTAATAACAGTTTTAATATGATTAATTTTCTAATTAAATTTTGAAAAAACAATTCATGGAAATTCTATTAAATAATTTTTTTGTTTGGAAAATTATCAAATTAGATTTGATTGAGTATTTCAAAGTGTTATAAATAATATGTTATAGTTTCATATAAAGTCATTCATTATAATTGAAGAATGCAAAGTAATTTATCATGATATTAAAATGTTTTTATGCACGGTGGATGATTATGGACATTAAAATTCAATGTGATTGTGTTTTATTTGATGGTTGATTAATGGTTGTATTTTCTATTAAATATAACATGTGTGTCCTGTCTTATCCCTATTTTTCTTCTAAGTTGTAATTTGTTTTATCATCTAATTCCCCTCGAATGTAACTCGAGGTTTTTTAATTGTTTATTTAAATGTTTTATAATTTATAAATATAAGAATTTAGAAAGAAAATTATTTTGTAATCCAAGATGAAGAAACAAATGACATGAAGGCTCTAATTAAGGTGCTTGTAAAGGATTTATAAAGATTTGTAGTAGCTATCTAGGATTTAACCATCAAATTTACTACAATGGCTTGAGAGAATCAACTTAAATATGTCAATAAATTTATTAAAGGTCTCATACCTCTCAGTCCTATTCATCTTATCAAACAATTCTTTGATATGCATAGTCATGGTATGAGCATCAATATTCTTATGCTGCATTTGAAGTTCAGGTGATATAATGGATAACATCACACATGCAATTTATTCATCATTATCGATTGATTTTGATGTTCATTCATAACTTCTTCTTGAGCATCCTTAATAGGGGAATTTGAAATTGGGTTTCATGAACAAAAAACCCCTTTTATTGCTTAAGAATAATTCTAGATTTTTGTTTCAATCCAAGAAAACTTGGTTCAATCAATTTATTAGCATTAAATATGTTTTATAAGGAATATTAGTACTTATTTTGATCTACCAAACTATTTATATAAAAAGATAATGAGTATTAGTTCTATATATATAAATCCAAATTTAGATAAAATCTTTAATCCTATTTGGTCTTACTCTATTTTCTTGCAAATTAATAACCCTTCCTATTAATTTAGGAAATCTCTCTAAGATTTTTCTAGTGAGCTAGAATCTCATTTAATTTATCCAGCCTAGAGTGACTCAATAGATCAAAATAAATTAAATTAGATAGATAACATAGTTTTCTCAATCACATCTTCATATAACTCCTAGATTAGTTAAGTGACAACTCTTTGTCTAAACCAATCTTATATGTTTTGCCTAACTTATGTCTAGAACATCATGTGATCATGATTGACTCATCCAAATTATTTAAGTAGAAATTGATTTTATAACTTAAACATATACAATTAATGATAACCTTTAGTGACTCAGTATTTACTTTAAATGGTCAATTGAGGTAAGGATTAAGTATCTCATCAAAGATATTATGTCACCCTCAACATGGAGGTGTACACCTATCATAAGACTTGAAAAAATAAAAAATGATGTGACTTTGTAGTTTTAATCATATATGTATTCCAAATTAAATAATTAATTTATAATTGCATGTGAAATTGACCTAATTTAGTTATTTTGATTTGGACCTTCAGACTAAATTAACCTCACATGGTAAACTCTATGTATTCAATTATTGATGGAAGACACCTTAAAAGAAAATAGCTTTTTGATTTGGATTTTGTTTGAACTTGAGAATTGAGATATTGAATTATATCCTTAAGCTAATTAACATTTAGATTTATTTATTTATTTATCTAGTTTGAAACATATCATTCACATCCAAGTTAAATAATTAATTTGTAATTGCTTGTGAAATTGACCTGATATAGTTTATTTTACTTCAGACTAAATTAATCTCATATCATATATTTTATATTTTTAATTATTAATGAAAGACACCTTAAAAAAATACCCTTTTGATTTGATTTTCTTGAAGTTGAAAATTGATCTATTGACTTATATTCTTAAGGTGAATATCACTTAGATTTATTTATTTATTTATTTATTTATTTATCTGGTCTTAAATATATCATTAGCATCCATATTTATAAAAATCTTGTTTTTGTATTTTTATATCTAGACGAAAACAAAATTATCTGTGATCTAAATCAATCATAAAAACAATTTATAATAATATCATGTTACAAACACAATATGTCTTCACTCAATCCTTGTTAAAGGAATTATGAAGTAGCATTTATATTAAAGTAAAATCCATTTAAAGGGCATGAAGTGACAAAACCACCACTACGCATATGGATGATTGCTTTTCATTCAAGAAATGAAAAAGAAAAAGAAGAGCATTGGATTGGATTAGATGGGTGGAGATGCTTTGATATGCTCTTCTAGGTCTGACACCTGTCCAATTCTCTCTCTTCCTTACTTTTTTATTTTATTTCGTGTTTCTAGCTTCTAGTTCATCTCCACTCTCTTTCTTGCTCTATCAGCTCCAGGATCCCAGATGCTGTTAAATAGAAATGTGGTCGTTTCTGTTTTTGATATATTTTAAAAATGTGTTATTTAAAAATAAATTAAACTAATATTTTTAATAATTTTAATGGATTAATATTAAAAATTAAAAAATCTAAAATTAAATATAATGTATTAATGTAAAAATAAATTAAAAATAAATTAAATGATTTAATATATTTTTAAATAAACAATATTTTAAAAAATAACTATTCGTAGCCCTCTCTCTCTTCTACCTTCTCTTTCTTTCTTGCTTCCAAGTTTAATTTTTGCACTTGTTAGAGAGAGGAAGAGAGCTACTTCACAAGAGGCAGTGATGGGTTGCCTTAGATCCAGGGAACTCTTACTATCTTTTTTAGGGTTTTCTTGTGATTCTTGGGACTTTTAAGTTTTCTCGGGTTCTTTCTCATGACCCTTTTTTTTCTCTTTCTTGTGTTTAAAGATCAGGGGCTGGTTTCCAATTTATTTATTTATTTTTATTTTTATTTTTATTTTTTGTGGACTGTCTCGGTTGTTTCTCGCTTGTTGTAGTTGATGGAGATAAATGGAGAAGACTCCAGAGGAGAAGTTAATGAGGCCGTAAACAGGTCTAACTCATCTATTTAGAGTCTGTAAGTTTCCTCAAATGGAAATTTGGATCCATTCCCGTTGACCAGATCTGACTAACCATTTCACTTTTAAGAACTTTTAGCTAACCCATGTCCTTGCATCCACTGGATAGGCAGCCTCATTTTGTAGAGTATTAAACTTTGATTTGCCTTTTCCTAAAAGGCATGGAAAATGGTCTGTCAAAACCTGCTGTTCACATTCCAAAATCATTCTTGATGAGTGAAGGGGTTGATAATTTTAGTTGAATAATGACAGGCTGTGTGATCTTAGAGGGGGTAGAGGGTAACTTTCTGTACTGTCAAGATAGTGATTTTGATGGAGGAGATGTACCGGGCGGTTGCAGTGCCATTTAGAGTACGTAATCCAGTCTGTGAGAGTCCGTCCTTAGATACCAATATGGATATCACAAGCCTCTTAATGGAAGACACAGCTAGCTTATTATCTGATACTGTAAGTAAGGTTTCTACTGTGGGGAATAAGGATTGTAATTGTGGTGATTTAGATGATGAAGTTAAAGATAGAGCGGTGCCAGCTCCTAAAGAGGACAAGGGAGGAGGAGGAATAGGAGCCCCTTTGTTGGATATGATCTCTGAAAATGAAAGAAATTGGGTTGTTGGCGATGATGTGATAACACGGGATAGTGAGGAAGACGATTCTTTGTCGTTGGAGGGTGATCTAATTCTTGATAGTTCTTGTTCTCTTTCAGTGACCAGTGAGACAAGTAGCTTATGTGGAGAGGATTTCTTGAGTTTTGAGGCCACCTTTGAGGTAAGAACACCAAGTTCCGTAGATATCGAAAACAGTGCTAGTATTACCGCGAAGACAGCAGATTTGGGGGATTTGAAAGTTGACGCCATCGTTAGCGATCCCCTATCTGTGGCAGGAAATGTTGAGGAAGAGGTTGGAGATGGATCTGATGCAAAGACATCAGCTGTGGTACCTAGGTTGAATCTTGAAAGAGGGGCCAGTGGTACGATCTCAAGAAGTGTTTTTGAAGTGGACTACGTACCCCTTTGGGGATTTACGTCTGTGTGTGGAAGGAGACCGGAGATGGAAGATGCATTTGCTGCTGTGCCTTATTTTTTGAAAATTCATATTCAAATGCTGATTGGAGACCGATTACTTGATGGCATGAGCAATTGTTTACCGCTCCAGACTGCTCATTTCTTTGGAGTTTATGATGGTCATGGAGGCTCACAGGTACTTGTCCTTGTGCTCTCTTTTTATTTATTTGTTTCTTTGGTTTTTTTTCCTATTGTCAAATCATGTTGCTGATTCCTTTCTAGAAGTGATTAGCTTGCATTCCGCTGGCTTTCTTTTTTAGGTGGCAAATTATTGTCGTGATCGTATCCATTCTGCATTGTCTGAGGAGATAGAATTTATTAATGATGGCCTGATTGATGGAAGTATTAAGGATGGTTGCCAGGAGCAGTGGAAAAAAGCTTTCACCAATTGTTTTCTTAAGGTAGATGCTGAAGTTGGAGGAAAGGGTGATGCTGAACCAGTTGCTCCAGAAACTGTTGGTTCTACTGCTGTTGTGGCCACTATTTGTTCATCCCACATCATAGTAGCTAACTGTGGAGACTCACGAGCAGTTCTTTGTCGTGGGAAAGAACCAGTGGCGCTATCAGTGGATCATAAAGTAAGAGCCTGTAGAACTGTAGGTTTGGATCTTAAAAACTTTTAATAATAACAATAGACTGGGAAGCTGATTCTTGCTCGTTTGATTCTCTATTAAATCTTTATCGCAGCCTAACCGAGAAGATGAGTATGCAAGGATAGAAGCGGCTGGAGGCAAGGTCATACAGTGGAATGGGCATCGTGTCTTTGGTGTTCTAGCTATGTCAAGATCTATCGGTACGTTCTTCTCATCCTCATTTTTATTTGTTTCTTCCTTATCTTATTAAACCATGTTAATCTATGTCGTCATCTGGGTTCTTTTGCATCTAAGTTACCGCCATGCTCCTATCGGCTAATCTTAACAACATTCACTTTCATAAAGGATTCCATGGGCATCCAATAACTATTCAAGTGTATTCTCTCATCACTGATTGTCACCAGTGACAAATTAGGGATGCATCTTCATAATCATAAGAGACATGGCAGTAGTACTTACTAAAATAAATCCAGGAATTGAAGTTTCTGATCATGACCAGGAACTTTAAATTCCTGGAATAATTTTAGGTGTTGGAACCTCCAGAGAATATGTCCAAGTCTCAAAGAATTGCCTTGTCCATATCATACTACCAATGAGATGCTTGGACGTTCTTGGTGATCAGAAACTTAAAACTCCTGGATTAATTTTAGGTGTTGGAACCTTTAGAGAATATGTCCAAGTCGCAAAGAATTTCCTTGTCCATGTCATCTAAGACAAGTAAATAGACATCCTTAGTGTTTTTAATGCCAGGATAAACAAGTGCTTCCATCAATGCCTGCTTCAGAATTTTTCAATGTGAAAGTTTTCTTTTCCAACTATGTTCATATTTTTGGATGGTGAGCTATTTGATGTTTTGAGGTATCTGTCTCTCAACGTTTCTAAACAAGTAAATTGCATCCATAATAACTATGTGCACATAAATCTCCAGCCTTGCATGATTTGAAATTTTTACATGACTGGTGAGAGTGTATTGACTAGTGTTTATTTCAACCTTGATTAAGCTTTTTTGAGGATGTCCCTTTAACATGCAATGGCAACGTTGATTATGGGTGTAATAATTTGTTAGCCTCCTTACTGAAACAAATAAATGACATAAATTTAAAACCTTACGAATCATCCTTGCTTCTGAGTTGCAGGTGATAGATATTTAAAACCGTGGATTATCCCAGAACCTGAAGTGATGTTCATTCCTAGGGCAAAAGAAGATGAGTGCCTCATTCTGGCCAGTGATGGTTTGTGGGATGTCATGTCAAATGAAGAAGCATGTGATCTGGCTCGCAAACGAATACTTGTCTGGCACAAGAAGAATGGCGTCACGCCCTCCTCCTCAAGGGGGCAGGGAATTGACCCTGCCGCTACAGCAGCGGCTGAGTACCTCTCAAACCGTGCCCTTCAAAGAGGAAGCAAGGACAACGTCACTGTAATTGTGGTGGATCTGAAGGCGCAGAGGAAGTTCAAAACCAAAACATGACAGATTCGTCTGGCAGCTCACCTTGTAGACTTCATCTGCGACAATATAATAGTGTTGCCCATCTGTTTCTCACCTGGGCTTTATGGCTCAATTGAAGTACTGGTCCAACTCTTCAGCAGTTGCCATACACTTCATAGGCCTTCTCTCCCTTCAACAGCATATGCCTATGTAAATCCTAGCCGTTTGTTGTAGGGTAGGGTTCCATCTTTGAGATTATGGGCAATTATATTTGTTATGCCTCCCGGTTTGATAAAATGAAGAGAAAAAGAATCTGCTCTACGAGGTAGAATAACTTGTCATGAAATGCCATACCAACAATGACCAATCAAATTCAGGTAAATTTCTGTACCAATGATTCTCATAGATGTCATTAGTCTCCTATGCCAAAAAAATAACTAATCAAATTCTATTTTTCGTAATTCTTTTCTTTCTTTATCAACCAAATCATTTATTTCAGAATGCCACTTTAACATGACGTAAGGAGTTGCATTAACAATTTTACAGGTGCATTAATTAACTATGATATGAGCTAGACACTTGTCGCATGTGATATCTCAGCTCCTACTCTAGACTATGGTCTGGTCGCAGTGATATTCCTTGTCAACACAAAATAATCTCATCCTCATTATTTTTTAGCAATACTATTCAATTATTTTCCATAAACATATATCCAACTCTCATTGTTTTCTTTTCATTTAATATCAACTAAACACAATGTTAGGTTCAAAAACATTTTCATCATTTATATTAATTTTCCTCCCTTTTTTATAGCCGGGAATCATAGAAACATGCATAAAAAGAAATCATGAGTTCCATTTTGTTTTTCCCTCATTTTCTTGCATTGGTTTATCATCATTAGTTACTAGGACAACCTACGCTACAATTTATATCAATTTGATGCTAACCTCTTGATCACATGGTCAAGCAACTCCTAGCAAAGATGATACTTCCCCAAGAAAGCCAAAAATCAAGTTTCAGAAGTGTGACACAATGTAAACCTGACTCAAAGCACCAATATTATTGCAGCTGAAACGAATGACGTCACAAGGTCAATTATATCTTGATAAGTTAGATTTGATGTCTTAACAAAGAAAACATGTTACATCACGCAAAACACAAATTTATTTTATTAATCCATGGCTGCTAGGTTTGTAACATACAATTAACTTATATAATATTTCAAATAACCCTATTGCATCCCCATATAAGGGCTAATTTGAGCCCACTTACGAAATTAACTCAAATATGTAATAATAATCCAAAAATATTACGAAAATAATAAAAAGAATAAAAATCCAAAATTAATATTCTAGATATACTATTATTAAATTTGTCATCCCTAAGAAGTCTCAAATTGACTACAAAACCTTATCTAATCCCATGGATTGCATGCATTCATTGGTAAGTGATGAGGATCAGTCCAACACTAAGTGTAATCACACAAATGACCCATTGGTGGTGTCAAGTGAGCCCATGAAAGAGCTAGGGTAAAAAGACTTAAAGAGGCATTGAAAGAGCTAATTCAAAACACATGGAGTAAAAACAGACCTAGAGGGATAAAGGACACCTATCGATCTTAAAGGGAAGCATGTAATGCATCTAATTCAAGTTCAACAAGGGTCTTATTCAATTCTGAAAGGGCTGATGTGTTACGGCCTATGACAACCTTGATTTAGGGTTATTTTTTCTAATATAACATGGACTCTAAGTCCAAATTATTTTCTATAGAAGGGAGGACTCATAACATTCAAAATAAGAAGTTTCTTAGTCTAGAAAGGAAACCTACAAGTCAGCAACATACAAGACCAAATAAATCTTATTTATCTTATTTTTATGTGGCTGCAACTTGTATTGTTATTTAATTTTTTTTTTGTGTTTTTGGGTTAATAAAAAAAATTAGGCTTAGATTGATATGAACTAGCCTAGAAACACCAACAAGGACCCATTACATGTTCCAATTGGTCAATGACCCGATCTAAGACAAGGACATTGAATGAGGCATTGAATGCATTAGTTTTGAAGGTTTCAACTAAGTCAGAATAGGTCCATTAAATTATCAAGAGGAGACTCTAGTACATATCCATGTGCAAGAGGGGTCCAATACAACCTTATTTGGGCCATGAAATGAGGACAACAAAGAAAACAAAAGAATCTTATTAGAATAGGTCCATTAGAGTATCAAGAGGAGATTCTAGTACATCTTATCCATGTGCAAGAGGGGTCCAATACAACCTTATTTGGGCCATGAAATGAGGACAACAAAGAGAACAAAAGAATCTTATTACAACTCGGAAACAACATGGGTGACTACATTTTCCTTTTGTTTCTAGAATAAGGGGATGGATGGAAGGCTATAAATAAGCCTTAAATCAACTATATAATATTTTAATTCTCTTATTCTTATGGCAGAACATGGATTTAATATTATGGTTTTTTTTTTAATTTTGTTAGCTACAACCCAAGGTTTATTTGGGCTTAATTAATACTTTTTTCCAGCAAAGGTCCAAGGCTTATTTGGATTAAGTCATGGGCTTTCCAATTTAGTGTTTTGGGTCAGTTTTGAGTGGACCTCATTTAAGTCCACATAATAGGTCCATTAGGGTTAGTTTTTCAAGAACTATATAAACTCATGTAAGTTAAATTTCGGCAGCCATTGATGAATTTTAATTCTGAACTTTTTAGTTTATGTGTGAGAGTGATTCTTGCATTCTTTAGTTCTTGAACGAACTGAATCCGACTTATCAAAGATTAGCTGGCTTTGTGGAATCATTCTACTCATTCTAATTGTGTTGGTGCCTTGGGGAAAGTTTCCATTATGTCACACTCCTATCAGATCTATTTTGGTTTTCCGGGATCAAATCTCAGTCTTAATTGTGGGTTGCATGACCATGTAATCATGAGGTTTGCATCAGTTGGTATCAAAGCTATTTCAGCTTTCCAAGATCAGATCTCAGTCTCGATTATGGGTTATGTGACCAAGTGATCATGAGGTTCACATCATAGATACTTAGGGATTTAGGTCTAATTGTAAGTGGGTTTTATACAAGTCCATGTCTTTGGATATTCTAGGGTTTAACTTGGTTGAAAACACATATGCTATCTAATTTTCAAATTAGGTGTTGCGATGTCGCGGTCGCACAATTAATTACCCTAGCTTAAAACAAATCAAACAAGATAGTATAAAGCAAGCAAGGGGTCAATCCCACGAGGACGATTTAGTTCAGATTTTCGTGCTATATGTTATGCAATTGGGGGGGTTGGAAGCAAACTAAGCAAAAATTATATAAAACTGAAATTTATCAATAAAGCAAACCTTGGTCGCAAATCAACATCCACCTTCAGAAATCAGAACTGATCATGGAAACGACACATCAATTTATATTCTGAATATTTATCTCTTCTTAAAATTGGTTCATTAACGGATCCGCCGTATAACTTACCGTAACCATCAAACAACCACAGTGTTCTCACTAGTAATTTGATTCAATGGCAGCATTAAAAATAAACTAGATAAATTGATCAATTAAGAAACATAATTTTCCACAATATATGTTTACTTTGATTGAATGTTCTCCCTAAGATTAATAACGTAGATCCGCTACAATTATTAACTTAGTTGCTTCACAAGTTCATATACCACAACTCCGGTTTTGATATCAAATTTAGAAATAGATTGTCTACAATAATAACTTTGAGTTCGCTCTTAGCAATTAAATAAACAATCATAGGAAAATAAGCATAGGAGAACAAATATATTCATCATATAAACTGAAAAATTGAGGTAAAAATAGATCTCACAGTTCTTGAAATCTGAAGGTTTCTATGTCCTTGCAACCAAGCAAAAGAGTCTAGCCTTGCATGTTTATTGAACAGCTAAATAAAAAGATGGAAGAAAACATGATTTAGGGTTTGGAGGAGGAAGATTTGTGTTTTCTTTGCTGCTGGCCGAAGTCCATTGCTGCCTCTCCTCCTTTATCTATGCTTAGAAACCCTAATTTCTATTTTACAAAATAGTTCTTCCTTAAGTTGGCAGAATTTAGTTGTCCCTTGTAAAATTCATATCTCATTCATAACACAATGTTTTGAGCTGAAAGTTGGAGCTTTTATAGGTCTTTAAGTATTGAATCCAAAACAATTGGGTTTGCATCAATCAGACTTATGTAGCTCGAAATATTGAAGTTGGAATGGACAAAGGTTGATATCGGCAGATTGCAAGATTTGACTTTGAAGGATGCGATTTCCATGATCTTCCTTATTTTATTTATTTTGCCTTAGATTTACAGAAAGTTATGGATGTTATCTTTTGAATTCCATTGGAATCACTTCATTTCGATCTCTAGAGTTTCTGTTCTGCAGAAAACATCCACTGAAGGTCAAATCTATCTATCAGCTCCAATTACCTCATTTTTGCATCTTTCATCCAAAAATACCTTCAAAACATAAAAGAAAGAATATCAAGGCATTTAATACACAAAAAATATGAAAAATACAAGGTAAATATGGATGAAACTATCAAATAATATGGTCGCATCATTAGGTTCTTATGCTTAATGACATTGAGATTATAACAACAACTTTGTGTGCTTGTGAGATGAGAATTCTCTATTCCTTGATTCTCTAAAGGACTGAAAATAACTTATCGAGGTTCAATTGACTTCGTGATATCAATCCATACTTCTTATTCATGAATTGCTATTCGTTGGGTGGTGGTTCAAATCTAATAGTATTGGTGCCTAGGTACAAGTTATCTTTGTATCACAGTCCTTCAAACCTCATTTACTTGGCTTTCCAGGATTGGTGTCTTTGTGTGAGGGTTGCTTGACCACGTGATCAACAGGTTCGTATCAGTAAGTTTGTGGTTGTGTATTTTAATGACATCCTAATTTATAGCAAGAACTTGAATGAACATCTTGATCATTTGCGTAGTGTGCTTAGTGTATTGCAAGATGAAAAACTATATGTTATTTCAATAATTGTACCTTTTGCATAGAGAACATTGTGTTTCTCGGATATGTTGTAATTGAAAAAGGTATTGAGATGGATAAAGAAAAGGTCAAGGTTATCCGAGATTGGCCTACACCCAAGTTTATAACTAAGGTAAGTAGTTTTCATGGACTTGCTAGCTTTTATAGGTGGTTTGTGAAAGACTTTAGTACTATTACAACACCTTTAAATTGAAAATCCATTGGATTTAAATGGGATGATGACCAAGATAAAACTTTAATTTGTTGAAACATAAACTTTGTTCAACGTCTGTTTTGGCTTTACCAGACTTTACAAAAGCTTTTGAAGTTGAATGTGATGCCTCATGTATAGGTATAAGAGTTGTGTTAATGCAGAAAAGGAGACCCATTGTGTATTTGAGTAAGATACTTAATGGGACAGCCTTGAATTACCCTACATATGAAAAGAGCTTTACACCTTGATAAAATATTTAGAGACGTGATTCATTCAGATCATGAATCCTTGAAGTTTTTGAACGGGCAAAAGTAAATTGAGTAGAAGACATGACAATAGGTTGAATTTATTGAAACCTTTCGGTATGTGAGATCAAATATAAGCAAGGGAAAGAAAACATTATGGTTGATGCACTTTTGTGCAAGTATTTTCCTTGTATTTACTTTAGATGCTAGATTGCTAGGATTTTAGCACATAAAGGAATTATACAAAGATGATAATGATTTTGCTACTGTTTTGGATGCATGTAAGGTTTCAGCCTTTGGAAAGTATTAACGGCTTGATGGATACTTGTTTAAATAAATTTGCTTGTGTTCTATAGAGCTCTATGTATGAATTGCTTGTACATGAAGCACATGGGGGAGGTGGATGGGGCATTTTGGTGTTACTAAGACATTAGTTGTGTTGCATGAGCATTTTTATTATCCAAAAATGAAAGAAGATGTGCAACGCATATGTGATAAATGTATAACATGTAGAAAAGCAAAGTTTAAGACTCAAATGCATGGCTTGTATACCCATTTGCCTATACTAAAGAACTATGGGTACACATTTCAATGGACTTTGTATTAGGTGTACCTAGGTCAAAACAGGGTAGGACTCCATTTTCTTAGTTATAGATAGGTTTTCGAAGATGATACATTTCATACCTTGTCATAAAACTGATGATGCAACTAATATTGTTGATTTGTTCTTTATGTAGATAGTATGGATCCATGGAGTTCCTAGAAGCATTGTTTCTGATAGAGATGTTAAGTTTATTATTACTTTTAGAAGGTGTTGTGGGGAAAATTTGATGCTAAGTTGTTATTTTCAACTATAGTAATCTCTAAATAGATGGACAAATCAAAATAGTTACTAAGACTTTAACACAACTTTTGCATACTGCCATTAAAAAAATGAAGAATTGGGAAGACTGTTTGTCATTCATATAGTTTGTAGATTATTGTAACGTGTATTCTATTACTGATTTTCCACCATTTATGATTGTGTATGAATTTAACCCTTTAACTCTCATGGATTTGATTCCTTTGCCTGTTGATGAAATGGTTAGTTTGGATGGAAATCGTAAAGCATAGGTGGTGAAGACACTTCATGAGAGTGTACAGTAACAGATTGAAAAGTCGAACTGTGTGTAAGCAACTAAAGCCAATAAAGGGCTCAAACAACTTTTATTTCAGCCTGGTGATTGGGTTTGGGTGCATATACGCAAAGAGAGATTTCCGGCTCAAAAGAAGTCCAAGTTACATCCACGAGGAGATGGACCTTTTCAAATCTTGGAAAGGAGAAATGACAATGCATATAAAGTTGATTTGTTAGGTGAGTATGGTGTTAGTTCTACCTTAAAATTTATAATCTTACTCTATTTGATGTAGGTGATGATGACTCGAGGTTGAATTCGTTTAAAGAGAGAGAGGATGATGAGGATCAGTCCAACACCAAGCGTAATCACGCAAATGACTCATTGGTGGTGCTAAGTGGGCTATTACAAGAGTTAGGAAAAAAGACTTAAAAAGGCATTGAATGGGTTAGTTCAAAGCACATGGAGTAAGATGAACCTAGAAGGACAAAGGACACCTATGGAGCTTAAAGGGAAACCTCTAATTCATCTAATCCAAGTCCAAGAAGGGTTTCATTCAAGCTTTGAATTATAACAACCTTTATTTGGTTTTTTTTCTTTCTAATATGACATGGAGTCCAAGTCAAGATTATTTCCTAAAGAATGGAGGATTTTTAGCATTCAAAAGAAGAAATTTTCTAGTCTAGCAAGGAAACCTAAATAAATCTTCTTTATCTTATTTTTATATGGCTGAAACTTACTTTTTACTTAAAAATTTATTTTGTGTTTAAAGGTTAATAAACATCAATTAGGATTAGATACCTGGGTATTTGAGTTTAAACAAAAGTGGGCTTTATACAAGTCTATAACTTTGGGTATTTTAGGGTTCAGCTTAGGTTAAAAACACATATGTAATCTAAGTTTTAGGTTAGGTTTTTATTCTTACTGACATTGAGATTACAGCAGCAACTTTATGTGCTGTGAGGTGAGAATTCTCTCTTCCTTGGTTCTCTAAAGGACCAAAAATGACTTGTCGAGGTTTAACAAACTTCATGGCTTCAATCCATACTTTTTGTCATGAATTGTTATTCATTGGCTGAGGGTTCGAATCCAATAGTGATAGTGCTAAGGTACAAGTTATCTTTGTATCACACTCCTATCAAACCTGATTCTGGTGGAAAGAGAATGGATACTAACCTAAAAAAAGACTGGCGAAGAGAAACTGACACAAAACAAATAAGATAACAAAAACAAAAATGATATAACCTGATTTTGGAGCCTAACTATGATATCAACTGATGCGGGCATTTTGATCACGTGGTCAAGCAACCCCAACAAAGATGATACTTCCCCAAGAAAGTTGAAAATAAGGTTTGAGAAGTGTGACACAATGAAAACCTGTCCCAAGGCACCAACACTATTAGAATTGAATCAAATGACACTATAAGGTTAGTCATACCTTGATAAGTTAGATTTGATAGAAAATGTGTTGCATTATGCAAAACGCAAGTTTATTTTATTAATCCATAATTCCTAGGTTTGCAGCATACAATTAACTTATATAATATTTCAAATAACCCTAATGGATCCCTATATGTGGGTTGATTTACGTCCACTTATAAAATTGACCCAAATATGCGATAATAATCCAAAAAAATCCAAAATTAATATTCTTGATACACTAGTATGAGATTTGTCATCCCTAAGAAGTCCCAAATTGACTAGGAAACATGATCTAATCCGAACATCTTAATTAACCCAAGCCAACTTTGGATCTCATGTGGCCCAAACTCATATTCATTATTATAAAACAAATAAGACCCAACATACATTCCAAATAAACTTTCTTTTTTGCCCAAAAGGAATTGAATAACAAAACTATGCATAAAAAAAAAGGAAAGATTTTCTTTATTGTCACAAATTGATATTTTACCCATTGTTTATTTGCTCTAATAAAACATGATTCAAGCATTAAACTACTTATTTGAACAATCAAATTCTCTAACTCAATTTTCCATAATACAAAACAATACATCATCCAATAAAATTCATGTTAAAACTTTAAAACTTTGAATAGGTTTCCTCACCTCTTAAACACAAATACTTGGAAAGAAAATGGAAATAAAAGCAAGTTTTCCCTTCACCTCTCGCTCCCCTTCTTTTCCTCTCCAAAACCGTCCCTTCTTAATTAACCTTTACTATAGTTTTTCTACAGTTGCTCAGCTTAAATCTCCTTCCAGCCCCTTTTGATCTTTTATTCCTAGTTTTAAGTTGGAGTTTTTAAAGAAAATTCAACAAAACCTACCCTCTTTCTTCTTATAATGGTCAGCCATTCTAAATTTCTTTAAGAAGCCTAGAGTGTTTATATTAACCGATATCCTGCAAATTATGACTATACCCTTTCTTTTAAATTTGAGTGTTTTTTCTTCAACATCAATGTTTTTAAAAAGAAATGTGTCTAGAAGTTTTAGTTTTTAAGACTATTTCTACCCAAATTATTACTGCCACAATTATTATATTATCATTTTATTTTATTTTAACCAGGAATTTACAAACATATTTTGAATTTGTTTTGACAGAATAAAACTATATGCATTACAATGCTTGCAAAGCCAATGTTATATCATGTGAGCAAGCAATTCCTATTGTAGCAATGATAATTGAAATCAAAGAAGGAAATTTTGAATTTACTAAGAAGCTTTGGAACATGGCTCGCCGGTTAGATAAAACAGAATCGACAAATTGGTTCCGGGACAACCCCATTACAACTGTGTTTGAGATATAAGAACACTTTCATTCTACTGACAACGGAATACACTTTCAGCACTGTTTGAGATATAAGAATACTGTTATTCGAGCTGACGACGGAATACACTTCCAAAATGGTGGTTTATTCAGTAGAAAGATTCGCTTAGACCCTATCATTAAGGCCTCAAAGAATGGCCTTATTGACCGGAAGTGGAGATTGGAATGCTTCATTTTTTATTAAATAGGAAATGTGCAACCATCCACTCTTCTCCATTGTTGTATCCAAAGAGTTCGGCAACAGCAATGAAGAATGTTCTCCAGTAAACAGTCCACTTAATAGTCTGATCTTTACCATAGGTTGACTCCATTATTGGCTTAATGGAAGCGAAGTTCCGGTCCATTCTTTTGAGCCACTCTTCACTGAGAGATTTCAATGTAAGAAAAAAAAAAGAGATCATCCATTGCAACAACAGAGTAATTGATTTGGAAAGTTTTAAACTTTAAACAAAGCTAGAACATTTTTGCTGTCACAAGTGTGGAGTTTTTCACATTTACCTTGTCTGTGAATAATGCTTCCCATTCACAAGCCAATGATCAACAATGGAAACATCATCCTGCGCAGAGATTTTTTAGAAGGGAACCTTTAATAAGTGAGCAAGTGAAACTCATGCAGCGTTTGGAATTCTCTAGTGTTCTGATATGATTATAAATGTCAATTTCATGATTTGATATTGTATTTCTAATCCTTTGGCGCATCACCAGAAGCTTGGATTGAGATTTGAATCTAGAGCCTGGTATGCTTGGAAAGTAAAGCATGTATTTGACAATGAGATTGCAGTGCTGACCTGGAAATAAAGTAACAGATTTGCAGAAGGCATTGTACCTCCTGTGAAGAAATACCTAGAAATCCAGTCATCTTCATTAACATCCTGAATAGAAACAGAGGTTGGAATGTAAGTTTATTAAAAATTTGCAGCTTCTCAATGAAGAGATACTTAAGAATAGCTAATTCAAAGCAATAATATGAAGGAATTCCACTAAACAAATTTTGGGCAGCTTTACCTCAAAGTGGTAAGCAAATGCCTTGTGACAGAAATAATGAACAAAAAGAAGGCCATCTTGTTTCATCCACTTGGATATCTTGTTAAGAAGAGCTCCATAATTCTTCATATGCTGCAAAAGGACAAATTCAATTTTAAACCAAGTCAGCTTTGAACTTCACATCCCTAATGTAGCAAGAAAAGCACTTACCTCAAACATTTCAATGGAGTATATACGGTCATAGGATGACTGCATTTCAAATGTGCTAATGTCTGCAACAATGATCTCCACATTCTGCAGCTGAAGATCCCTAAAATGAAACCGAGAATATAACTATCAAATATAAAGTGGGCAATATTGTTATCAATCAGACAATACTAGATGTCTGAATCCAAAGTCAGACTCTATAAACAAAGCCGATAGATCAGGTAGCATACCGGCACTGCTCATCAATGTGTACTTTCTGTGTTGTTGAATTGCAAATTCCAGTAATTTTACAGTTACTGTACTTTTGGGCAATATATAAAGAGAGTGAACCCCAGCCACATCCAACGTCAAGGACAGTGTGTCCATCTTTTAACTGTGACCTTTCGCAATACAGCTCCAACATAGCTTTCTCAGCATCTTCCAAGGTGTTTGATTTATCAGAAAAATAACAACAGCTGCGGTAAATCAAAAATACAAACCATATCAGCTCATAAAATATCAAAATTAATGGCTTTCTACACACTAATTTGAAATAATTAAAGCAGAAACATTGATCACTGGATTGCTTTGAAGGTTCCCTCTCAAAATTAGAGATGGTGAGTAATGTCATAATGTCATAACTTATTTTTTATCCTCAAAATTTTAAACATTTCTAAAAAAAATCATAAAACTTCTCCATTTTTTCAAAATTTAGCTATTTCCCAAAAAACATGTCAAAGATCTATTTCTTACTGATGGCACTTCTATGAAGAAGAAGAAAATCATTCCAATCATGATGCATGAACATACCTGTATTTGAGATTTTTTCCGAGGACCAGCTTAAAGAAAGAGGTTGGTAATTCATAATGTTGAGTTTTAGGTTTATCAGTCGCGATAGCTATAGGCATCTCTTTTAGAGCTGCAAACGTAGGCACAAACACAACCATTTCACACATCAGGACAGATAATAACAACAGCAGCAGCAACAACAACAATTCAGTTTCTAATTTCTAAATTACTTTTAAACGAATTCATTCCTTTCATTCGAACAAATTGTTCTTTTACATCGAAGTTAATGACTTCCTTTTCGTCTCACCATGAAATTTCTTTTTGTTTTTTCTTTTCACATCTAATTCCAAACAGGGCTATTTATACTGGGATTTAATTTGTTATTTGATTCCTTCTTGTTTATTCAAATTCCAGAAATTTTCATGTTCTTGGAATTTATAACTAAACGGGTCCCAATAGGTAACTCGATTCCGATTTCTGACACAACCCATGGCCTATGTTCAAATCCCACATCATAATCAAGCAATCAACACTATTAAAAACGTTGAAAATAGCCAGCTCCACCTTAAGAAATAGTTCTTATGCAAGCATCAAAAAAATAAATTCTTTATGAGGAGAAAATAAAATCTCTGAAACCCAAGGATGTGTCGTTTTAGCCTGGCCGTTGTCGATGATGGTTTTTACCAACGACTTGTTGCCGCTTGTGAATCCCCCCAAACTCATAATTGCCTTTAAGTTCTAACTTGAAGACGTTTTGTTTCGCGTACTGTCTTTCTATCTCGACATGAATGATGAATGCAAACATATGAACACACACATACATAAGAGGTTAGAAAAACTTACAATGAACGAATTGGAGAAGGTCAGTTAGCTGGAGTTCAGAGGATGTCTTGTAGCAAGAACGAAGACGGTGTGCCAAGAGCAAGCGAGTGAGCCTCCTGATAACCGCATCTGGCAGCAAATTTTTTTCCAGAGATGCTAACATCACCTTCACCGTTGCTTCATAAGGCACCTGCATTAATCCCTCCATTTCAAGTAGAAACCTACTACAGCTACAGGTTAGCTAGGTACCTCTGTGCCAAAACAGATAGAGAGCCTCGCCCTCTAGATTGGATTCTGTAACTTTTCTTATCCTTGATGCACTGATCTCTATGTGCAGTTCCGTATAATGGGGCTGCTTGGTTTTCAAAGTTACAAACGTTTTCTACTTTGACCCTTGGTGTTTACCATTTTTCATTAAAGTCCCTTTTTTACATGTAAAGCAAAGTTGTCAATTCTGTTTTAGTTGATATTTTATTTTTTAATTGGAACATATTGTTTTATTTTTGAAGTGTTTCAACGCTCTGTTTCAGGGTTGTACTATTTATGTTATATATATTAATTCATCAAAAAAAAATTTGTTCAAATCCAAAAATAAAATTATTTAGAATTATGCAATTTAACTTTCAAACATAAGAAGAAGAAAAATGAGAGTTGGACTGATATAACTCCATCAACTTGATGAGTTCAAAGATAACATGAAAAATTGATAAAAATATAGTTTAACTACAAAAAATTAAGTTGACATTTAAAAAAAAATATTGAAACAACAATATATTGAATCAACTCGGGTCAATCTAGGTTAACATTTCAAATGTGTGACTTGTATTATAAGATCATGATAACCTTAAATAAAAAAAGCAAATTAAATTATAAAGTTTAATTCATAATAAACTTGCTGTTAAATTATGAAATTGAGAAAATTTTAATCTATAAAAACATAATAAAATAATTTTTCTGAACAAAATTATGAACTTGTATAATATTACGAGAATGTCATCATCAATCTCGTAAGGTCGTTACATTCTCTAATTGCTCTAAAATTTTAACATAATATATAAATATATAAAGATAGTCCTCGTAAAATGTCATCTCAATCTAACGATCAGATTAAAAGATACGCTTAATATTGTAAAACTATTTATTATTTTAAAAAATGTTATTTGACAGGAACGGAATGAAACTAGAACGTTCCGAGCGAAATTTCTGAAATGGATTAAGATTCTAAGCGAGATAAAATTTGGTTTGGTTTGGTTTGGTCTATTTTTTGAATTAAAACGAAATGTATCGATTATTCTAGACGAAACGGAATGAAATTAACAAATTTAACTAAAGTGGAAACCAATTTAATTAAATAGGATTTATTTAAATTGAGTTTAGTTTGATGGAGAAGAGATGACGGCAAAACGGCTATTATATTACATAAAATTAATCCCACTCTATATTTTATTGTTCATGTGAACCATATAATTAAAATAATAATGATGACTATACAGTGCAGTCATGTTCATGCCCTTGAATTCAAGAAAACCAATATATGAGTAACGCTTTTGAATTTTTGAACTTTCATAATTGTTTTGTACAATTTAATTACTTAATATTTCTTAGGGTCATTTTTTTTTTGTCTAAGGACGGGCATTTTAAATTTTTTACCTTGTTTTTTTTTTTTTTTGCAATTATTGTGTGGGTATAGAAAGTTTTGGTCTTTTTAAAAAAAATAAAAAAAAGTGATCTTTAGGCGACGAATATAGCATCTCCAGGTTATCATTGGTTACTTTCTAGAAATATGTTCGAAACCACCCTCTATACAATAAGCTGGGACATGATAGCTATTAAATGACTATTTAGAAATATGATTGAGGTTAATTTTGAAAATATTTTTTATTTAAAAATATATTAAAATAATTATTTTTATTTTTTATAATTATTTTTTATATTAATATATGAAAATAATTGAAAAATATTAAAAAATTAAAAAATAATAATTTTTCTCAAAAATATTTTTAAAACATAATGATAAACACGCACTAAGACATGAAGGAGTTCTACCAACAATTTTTTTCTCCACCATCTTTTCTCTCTCCTCCACCTCACAAAGTGTGATAACCTTGTAAAATTAAAATTTGATCTCCGATCTTTTAATTGTATCAAATTTGATTTATTTATTTTTCAATTTTATCTATCGATATTTATTTTTTTAATTAAATTTGATCCTTATTTATTATTTATTTTGCTTTTAATATTTTTCTCTATTTGAATTTTTTTTTTTAATTTCATCCCTAGTTATTTCATTTTAGTTTTTTTTTAATTTAATCTTCATTCTTATGGTTGCAATTTCCTTTTTATATTGATTTATCTTCTTAATTAGTTGTTGTTTGGTAATTTCATCCCTCGTTATTTAATTTTTATATTATATTTGTTACTTGTTTTTTTATTATGCTTTTAAAATCTTGTCTGGGAGTCGATCTAGATAATATCCCGAGTCACAAGTTAGGTTGGATAACTAAAGTTATCAAGGTCAATCAGATTTTTTACGAGGCAAGAAGGAAAAATGACTTTATTTTGATAAAAAAAAATAACAGAAAAAAACAATGAGTTTTGATATTATTTTCTCCTAAGTAATTAATTTTTTTTATTCTGCTAAAAAGTAAAATAAACATTATTTTGATAAAGAAAAAATTACATTACAAATTTACAAATTAAAAGATTGAAGTGTGATTGTCTTGAAAATTAGATGGAGAAACATATTTTTATTCCCTCTTTTTTAATTCAAAATTCAAATCTTTCATACACAAATAATTATTAAGCATATCTAATATTCATTTGAATATTGATTTGGTTGCATTTTTAAAAAAAATAACCAACTACCTAGTTAAATAATGGCTTGATTTTGCGTATATATATACTAGTCACTTACTCGCGCCTCGTCGCGGTAAGAACCATATTAATTGTGTGAGATTATTTTATTATAATATAAATTTAGACAAAATAATATATTTGTACAGAATTCATGTGAAGTGCAAGTTTTTTTATAAAATATATGAATTTTAAATTGATATAATTTTATTTGTTTAGTAGATTTCAACGAAGTCACCCGTATAAAATTATCATAATAGTTAAAAAAAGCAAGAATATTCGGGTACCTGAATTATCAAATTCACTGTATTAGGATTAGTTCATTTTATAATCTAATTTAAATTAAACACAACAAACAAAACATAAATTGTATAAACATCTGCAATAATCAAATTAAAAAATAAGTAGTTAATTTTTTAACTACAAAAAGAACAAAACATCATTGAAATATATCCTTATTTTATCGTCATTATCATTACTATAACAATTAAAAAAAATTATCAACATTATTGGCCAAATAATTAAAATTATTAAATTGCCCCAAAGAATAAAAAAAACATTTTTACAAAAAATCAATGATCACTAAAATTATCATTCTTATTGTGCAAACAATGAAACCATAAAATCATATGATCCAAAGAACAAATAAAAATTACATAAATCACAAAAAAAACAAAGGAAAAAAATAGAGAAATTTTAATTTTAAAATGATCACCAATATAAATTAAAATTTCAAGACTGGACCAAATAAAAATAAAACCCCAATAAAAAATAAAATGACAAAATTAAAATAGAAAGTAAAAGTATAGATGCATAAATAAGACTAAAAAAAAAACATTGTCCAAGAAGGCCCGAAAAAACCAAATGAATTAATACCAAATAAAAAATTCAAAGAATAAGGGATGAAATAAAAAGTAAGATATACAATAGTTACAATCGAAGGATAAATTAAAACAATTAAAAACCTTGGGATCGAAACAAATAAAGGAATTAAAAAAATGCAATTTAAAAAAAAAGAATAAGGACCGAAATGAAAAGTAGTATATGTAACCAATTTCATTTGGAGGACAAAATTAAAAAAAAAAAAATCAAACCTGCATACCCAAAAAATTAAAGAAACAAAAAACAAACCAAATATCAAAAGAATAAAGACTGGAATGAAAACCAACATATATAATGAGTTTCAATTGAAGGGCACAATTCAAAATAATCAAAATTTCCATTGAAAAAATGAGGAATAAAACCAAAATTAAAAGAATAGGGACTAACTGAAACCATCACAAACTTGAACGACTTAGATGTATTTTCCGGTGGCAGGAGAGAAAAAACAAAAAACCATTCACCGGCGATTCGCCGACCACCTTCACATGACACGTGTCGCACTGGGAGGCAGAGGACATGGCGACGAACCTGGTGACACAACAACAAGACACTTTAGACAACCAAACAACATCACTCGTGTTGCCTGAAAGGCGAGTGCTTGTGAAACACTGTTGGCACAGACGTACAACGCGCTTGCAGTGTTTCTGAAAGAATAAAAAATTACCCATATACTCCTAGATCAATGATAACCACGAAAAAACCAGGGATGAAGTACCACAATGCCCCCGGCTCTATGCTTTTTGTCTTTTCTGGGGGTATTTTGCGTTGTTTAACTGTATATAAATTTGTGAAAAATCGAAAACACCTCTAATGGCCAGCGATATTTTGTCAGCTCCTAAGGGTAAAATAGTAATTTTACTATGCAATGAATTCAGAAATACCATACATGTCCCCTGGAAATGTTCCAAAATGACTCCGGTTCCGAGGGTTTTATTTTTCAGACCTTGGGGTAAAATAATTTTTGTTTAGCATGCATAACAGTACAAAAACTCAGTCATAACAACCTCTACGAGTTTTGTTATTCAATTCCTTTTGGTCAACAAAGAAAGCTTATTTGGAGTGATATTTGGTTCATAATAATGAATATGAGTTTGGGCAAATGGGCCCAAAGTTGGTTTGGGTTAATTAAGATGTTGGAATCATATCAGATTTCATAGTTTATTTATATCTTCTTAGGATGACAAATCTGACACTAGCATATCTAGGATATTAATTTTGGTTTTTTATTCTTTTTATTGTTTTCTTATTTGTTTTGGATTATTATTATATATTTGGATCATTTTATAAGTGGGCTCAAATCAGCCCAAATATGGGAATCCATTATAGTTATTTGAAACATTATATAAGTAAATTGTATATTGCAAAATAAACTTGTGTGTTTGTGTGATGCAACGTGTTTTCTTTGCTAGGAAAAAAATCAAATCTGACTTATCGAGGTTCAACTGACTTTGTGGTGTCAATCCATAATTCTTGTTCACAAATTGCTATTTGTTGGGTCAGGATTTGAATCCAATAGTGTTCGTGTCTAGGTACAAGTTATTTTTGTGTCACACTCTTATCAAACCTAATTTACTTTGTTTTTTCATAAATTAATGTATTGACCACGTGTTTAAAAGGTTTGCATCAAGTCAATTACCTGATTTTTAGGTTTTTCTTGCTTTTTTTTATATAAAACTATTATTGTCTCAGCATCCGTTTTTTACATTTGAAAAAATTTAGTCTGATCTAGGCGTAGAACTGGTCACCAATCTATTTAACCCCATGATGGAATCTAATTACTGACCATAAAACACAAGCAATTAACCTTGTCCTTGGAGAAGCATTATATTTTGAAATGCAGAAGAAATATGCTTTGTACGTTAGAGAAGTGTTGTATTCTAATTGTTATCCCTATATCTTTTGTTTATGAATGGATGTCTATTGTAAACAAAGTTTCACTTAGATTTGCATATCACGAATCATAAGTACCATTTCACATCACTCTTGTTGCTCAATAAATTTAGGTTTTTTGTTTAGTGATCACGAGGTTACTTGTCCACGTGTTGTGCTGTGCTTTTTTCTATGTAGAGAACTAATTGATTTTTTACGTATAATAATTGATTGTCTTAATATTTAATTAGTAAAATTATAATAGATAAAATCTGTTCAAAATTATTTTCTTTTTCCGCCTAAAAGGATTATTGTAATCGAAATGCAGGAAAAGTTGTTCGTATATTTTTTCATTGTAGATAACTTGGGAAAATTTATCTACCCATTTTGTTTATGTATTGTGTAGTATTTTTTTTTTGTTTACGTAATATTATATCTGAAATATTATACATAAAAATATTGTAAAAATAATTTTTTAACCAAAACAACCTAAATCTAAGAATTAATTTTTTCTAAGAAATACAGCCTAAACAAAAGAGGAAATAATTAGAATTAAAAACCAAAATTAAGAGTGCATACATATAAACATGGACAAAAATAGAAACTATTTAGAAATATATCTAAAACATAAAGAATTAAAAGTATATGTGCCAAAATGAAAACAAAATATGTAAATAATTTTAACCAAAGGATTAAATTAAAACAATTAAAAGTGTTGCAAGGAACTTTTATATAATTCTTTTATTTCTTGATTTAGTTTCGATCCATTTATTTTTTAAGTAATTTTGGTATAACTCTAAATAATTTGTTTGTATTTATGTATCTATACTCTTAGTTTTGACTTTTAATTTTTATTAGAATTTATCTTTGTATCAAATGTAGCTTTGCTTAAAAAATAGAGTAAGTTCATCTTTGGTAGTGTGAAATGAAACTAAAACCATCTCTTATACATGTATAGTTAATATTTAGTTGTTAGTTATATGTTATATATTTTTAGGCGTTAATATTAAACAAATATCAGGATATATAATTATTTTTAAGAGAAAAAACCTTTAAAATAATCCTTCTCATTATTTTAAATGAATTATCTATAATAAAATGAATATAATAAACAACTAAATAATTGAAAGTCTTGTAGATTGATTATTTCTCTCTAATGTACAGCGTTATTAAAAAAAATCAAGAACCATTAATATTTTTTAACATGTTATAAAATTTGGTTTTGTCTGCGGTGAAATGCAGGGCAACTGACTAATATATTTTTTATTTGTAGATAATTTGACCAAATATTTTCACTTGTTTTGTCTATGTGTAGCTTCGCATATTTTTTATTCATGTAATATTAGATATGAAATATCATACATAAAAATATTGTAGAAGTTACTTTTTCACAAAAACAACATTGATTAATGAATTATCTTGATTTTTATTCTTATTGTTATTATCATGATTGTTATATTATCACAATTATTATAGCTATTATTGTAATAATTATTATAAATAATTAATATTCTAATCATTACAGACAATATTATTGCTACCACTTTCATTATCGTTATAAAAAAAATTCATTTTTTTTTCTTTCAAGATTTATTCTTCATATTATTATATTTGAAGTATTTTAGAATACTAAGATTAAATTAATCTATAATTTTAAAAGAAACTTCATATATATATATATATATATATATATATATATATATTACGGTGTTAATATTAAAAAATAATCATTATCATTATTTTCAACGCATTTTGCATAATAAAATGAATATATAAAAACCTGACATACAATAATAATTATTATTATTATTGTAATATTTTGCTATAGTATGAACCAAAAAAATTTTAGGTTGATTATTTTGCTAAGATATATAGCATGATAAAAAAAATCTTAAAACAGTAACAATGTTTTTGTATTTAAAAATTTTTGTTTATGGCTACGGCGAAGTGGAGAGCAATAGACTCTTATATTTTTTTATTATAGATAATTTTCCTCAATTTTTCCACCTATTTCGTCTACGTGTGACTTAGTATTTCTTTTGTTTATGTAATATTAGATATGAAATATTATACTTAAAAAAGCAGTAAAAGTTAACTATGAAGAAAAATAACATCAACTGATAAATTATTTCAATTATTATTGTCATTGTTATTATCATAATTGTTAAATTGGCACAATTATTGTAGCTGTCATTATAAATATTATTATAAATAATTCATATTCTAATTATTATTGTTCATACTATCGATGAAACCATAATTATTGTTAGAAAAAAAAATTAAATTATTTTTTATTTATAAGATTTATTCTTCATATAATTATATTAAAATATTTTAGAGCACTGATATTAATTTTTTTTTCAAAAAACCTAGGTCATTTATATATATATATATAATATTAAATAAATATCAAAATATATAATCAGTCTCACATATTTATAAGAAAAAAAACTTACAAATAATCATTATTATTATTTTGAATGTCTTATCTATAATAATTAGAAATTTCAACACCTAAAAATATTAACAAAAAAGCAATTAAAAAAAAAACAAATGACAAAACAAAAATAAATATTATTATATTTTTTGAAATTATTTGACTTGAAGAATAAATAAATAAAAAAACAAAGAGAAAAAATAATAAATATCAATTTTTAAATGATCACCAACACAAATTAAAATTGAAACATTAAATAAAAAAAACTTAATAACATTGGAAATAATAAAAATTGGAAACAAAAACTAAGAGCATGAACATATAAACATATTAAAAAATAGGAACTATTTAAGAAATATATAGAAAAAAAAAGAAATTAAAATAAAATCCAGGATTAAAAGTATAAGGGCCCAAATGAAAAACAAATATATAATAAATTTCAATTAAAGGACAAAATGGAAACAAATTAGAACTTTGATACCGAATATATTAAGGATTTTCACCTAATCCGAAAACTAAAAAACTGAGTACCGAAATGAAACTACAATATATAATCAATTTCTATCTAAGAACAAAATTGAAACAAATTAAAATTTCTATAACATATATCAGGACCATACAACACAATCAAAAGATAAGGGACTAAACTGAAAACACCAGCAACATAGAGGACTGCCGAGCACTTTCAGCTGCAAGAGAGAGAAAAAAGGGAAACAACTTTCAACCGTAACTGGCACGTTTTCAGCCACTTGAAAAGCAACTTCCAACTTTCAGCTACAAGAGAGAGAAAAAGGGGAAACAATTGTCAACCGTCAACTGGCACGTTTTCAGCCACTTTAAAAGCAACGTGCACCATCATAAGGTGCAGGACATGGAGGCGCACCCGGTGACATGCCAAATAGTTAGTTTTCACTGTCGATTTTGACAGCACTTACCTAACCACCCCTGCAACCAATTCTTGTTTTTTGTCTTTTATGGGGGCATAGACAAATTTGCACACTAATGTCAGTATTCATTCCAGAGTAAATTAATATTTAAAATATGGTCAATTATTTAGACACCCGTAAAGCCAAATCGTGTATTTTATCTTTATGGGGGTATATCAATAGTTGTACATTTGTGTTACTGTTCATGGAAGGTGTGAAAATACCATGGTACCCCTACAGACAAAACGTGTTTTTTGTATTATTAGGGGGTATGATGGTTATTTTACTGTACATAAAAAATGTAGATAAACGAAAATAACCCTCGAAACAATGCTAAAGTTACTATGCACAAAGGGGTGACAAAGTAATTTAACTATTACAATCCATATTGAATCCCTCTCTAATGCTACAGTACAACCGTGAGCTGATTTAGCTTTATATTAATAGATTTATTTAAAAAGACTCATTTAAATAAATAAAAATTATATATTCATTAAAATTTCCTAATACTAAACATATAAAATTCAATTGTTAACTTTCGTTTGATTTCAATTTTTATAGTTGTCTTTATAGTAATAATGGCAATCTTCTTGGGATGCTTTTGTTTAGGTACTGTCACAAATCACAAATTAAACACCTCGTGCATCGGGAGTTGAATATAGTTGGCCCACCAGCTGGAGCTAGGCCTAAACATCTTTTTTATTCTTTAGCCACAAACTTGTTGTGTGATTTGGAAATTGTTTGAGCTATACTCTTTTGCCTTGTTATTGTGATTCATATCTGTGTTAAGTCTTCATTGCTTTGTTCTGTTGATTCCAATTTAGTCCACTGCACAAATATTACTAATAAAACTAAAACAAAACAGGTTTTTAAATAGTGTTTTTCACTGTTTATCTACACTCAGATACACTTTGGATTGAAATAGTTAAATTATATGATAATATAATTTTCATTTGTATATTAGGTTGAATAACGAAGTTGTTGTGGCCGAGTGGTTAAAGTGTGTGCCTGTTAAGTGCACATGGGAGTTCGAATCCCTAGGCAAGCGACGAAAAGGATTTTGAATTTAAGCAGTAAGGAACTGTTCATTACTGTGTTAAAAGGTGATTTTCCTTTTTTTCTTTCTAATCGAGATATCTGGGTCAGCTTATGCGCACCACATTTTTTTCTCCAAAATGAGCAGTGATTTTCACTGTTCATTACTGTTTGGAAAGGCGTTTTCCCCTTACACTTTTTTTTTAACTAGACTTCTTTTTTATGTTTGTTTTCTTTTATAATGGGGGTGTTTGGTGCAGCTGACACGCACCATTACTAATCTCCTGATCTACTTCTTTTTGACATTTTTTCTCTTTCTTTTTCACTTATACATTTTTTTTTGTTTTTTTATAATTGTGGTGTCCAAATCAGCTTAAACGCACCATGATTTTTTTTCCTGATCACACATTTAAACAACAATTAATAGTGATTTTCACTGTTCATTCCTGTTTGAAAAGGTGCTTTCCCCTTGCACTTTTTTTTTTATATATAACCAGGCTTCCTCTTTTTTGTTTGTTTTTTCTTATTTGTTTTTTTTTGTTAATATTGTTCGGTGTTGAAATTTTTAATTATTATAGATATGACATTCAAAATAATGATAATGATTATTTGTAAGTTTAGTTTTATTTTAAATATGTCACACTAATTATATATTTTAATATTTATTTAATATTAGCACCTTACTATATATATATATATATATATATATATATATATATATATATATATATATATACCTATTTATTATTTTCAAAGAATAATAATTTACTATCAGTATTCTGTAATATTTTTAATATAATAATATGAGGAATAAATTTTAAAAAATAAAAAATAATAATCATTTTTAAACAATAATTACGGTGTCATCGATGGTATGACCAAAATATAATTAGAATATCAATTATGTATAATAATATTTATAATAACAATTATAATAATTGTGACTTCGATGGTATGACCAAGAATAATTAGAATATTAATTATGTATAATAATATTTATAATAAAAACTATAATAATTGTGACAAAAATTCATTGGTCAATGTTATTTTTGTGAAAAATAACTTCCGTGACTTTTTTTATGTATGATATTTCCGATATCATATCACGAAAAACAAATATACAAAACCACACATAGACAAGACATGTAGAAAAATTGTGCCAAATTATTTAGAATAATAAAATAACAAATTGTCCTGCATTTCGCTACAGTCGAAATCAAATTTTTTAACATGCAACAAAATTGTTAATAGTCCTAAATTTTTATATATATTATTTTTGGGACTTTTTTCTTAAAAAATGGGAGAGACTAATTATATATTGTTATATTTTTTTCATATTAACATCTTAAAATATATATAAAAAATTCAACTGACTTTTCTTTCTTTAAAAATCTCACATTAATTGAACACCAAATATAGTGTTCTAATATTTTTTAATAAAATAATATGAAGAAAAAAATCTGAAAAAATATTTTTTGATAAATTTTAGCAGTTGTATTTTTGCTATCTGTGTAATAAATTATTCTGCAAATAGTTAAAACATGTCCAACAAACAATCAATATGTTGCAGACAACAAATAATATATTTTTAGTCAATTTAATCAATTGTAGTTTTGTTATCTATCAATTAAATTATTATCAAAGTAGTTAAAACAAAACCATCAATCAAATTATTTGCTGCATAAAACAAATCACTCATATGTGCTACAATTCAATGATTGTAATGTTACTATTTGCTAATGAAAAAAGTCATGAAATAGACAAAACATACACAACAATCAATCAGTCTTTTACACGAAGCACGTGGCTCATTTTAGCAGAATTTTTTTTATTACAATTGTACAATCTACAGATTAAGTAATTATCAAAATAGTTTTAACAGTAGCAACATTCAATGACTTTTAAGCAAGAAAAAACACTTGTTTCTAACAGATTCTATGAATTACAATTTTACTAATTAAATATTAAAATAACCAATTATAATACTCATAAAATCAATCAGTTTATTACATAGAAAAAAAGCCCAGCGCAGCGGGCGGGCAAGTTCACTAGTACAATACTAGAAACAAGAATCTTGGCACTGTTATGAATCTTTAATACAAATCTTGTTGATTACAATTTCTACATGTACTTAGGTATTTGATGTTGAATATCCGCGGTGGTTAGAAGAACAAAACAAGTAGTGATACGAACCTCATGAACATGCAATCAAGCAATCCACACGTAAAGACAACAATTCCTGGAAAGCCAAGTAAAATAGGTATGATAGGAGTATGACATAAAAATAACTTGTACCTAGGCACAAACACTATTAGATTCGAACCCCCACCCAACTAATAACAATTCACAAATGAGAAGTATGGATTGACATCACTAAGTCAGTTCAACCTTGATAAGTTGTTTTTAGTCCTTTAGAAAACCAAGAAAGAGAGAATTATCACCCTCACAGGTACACAAAGTAGTAACTATAATTTGAATATCATTAAGCAAAAAATATTATCTAAAACTTAGGTTACATGTGTGTTTTTAACCTAAGCTAAACACTAGAATACCTAAAGATATAAACTTGTGTAAAGCTCACTTACAATTAGACCTAAATCTCTAAGTATCTAAGCTCAATTGATGTTTATTAACCCAATAACACAAAATATAAATTGAAAATAAAAGGATTAAGTTGCAACCAAATAAAAATAAGATAAAAAAGATTTATTTGATATTGAATATTGTGTTGTTTTAGATTTTCTTTCTAGACTAAGAAAACTTTTCTTATAAATCTTAACAATACTCCATTTTTAGAAGCAATCTAGACTTATAGGTGTCTTTTGTATCTCTAGATTTATCTTACTTGGTGTGATCTTAACTAGCTCATTTAATGTATCTTTTTTAAGTTTTTTTACTCTAACTATTGTAATGATCGAATTGACACCACTAATAAATATTGGTTTTGGATAGTCGTGGTCGGTAGACAAATGAGCGGAGGGCTGCAGCCAATTCACATGCAGAATATACTTTTATTGGGAACGGAATTGCAGTAAACTCACCACATGTCAGCTGGAATTTAAATAAAAAGCTGAAATGATTTGTTTGACTTTTTTTATTTATTTTTAAAATGATAAGAGATAGACTATCCATTTATTCCAAAACATTAACTTAATTGACAATTTTGGTTCCATTGAGGTCGCTAAAGAAAGGAAGTGCCAGCAAGTCCATGATGCAAGAGATGGTGAGCAATGTGATCCCTGGCCTGCATTGCACCTGCGGATCTAAGACTATTCTCAGGGATCATATCATCATCGAAAAAATCAAACTTCAGCTCTGGATCCATCTCCTCGTTTCTCATCTCACAGATGTTATGCAGCACGCAACAAGCCCCGAGAACCACCGGCAAGTCCTGGAGCTTACCTTCAGCTCTCTTCTGCAAGCATGTCCACCTCCCTTTAAGTCTGGCAAATGCCTCTTTTGAAACCCTTTGAATCTCCCCGATCTTCTCGTTGAAGGCGTGCTGCGTCCAGGTCAATTTCTGGCGCGTGTAAGGCACCAGAACCCAATCCATCAGGGGGTGCCCAGAATTCCCAGCAATCCAAACATTCTTCAAAGCCCCACTCTTAGCCCTCTTAAACAAAGCACACTCCTCCAACACTCTTTCGTCGGGCATGGAGCCAGGATAACCAATGCAAACATCTGTGAACACCCCTTCAGGGTTCACAACTCCCTGAACTGTCATTGAATATGATGGCTTCTGATTCCTCTCAGTATGCCTCTTGTTGTAGTAAGCTGCCACATTGGTCTTGGGAGCAGTTATTGGCACGTGAGTTGTGTACATTGATCCACCGACATTGGGTATCCCAGACATTGATTCAAACTCTCCCTTGATCATCTTCAATTTATCCTCATCGGGCCATTGAAGGAATTTAGGCATTAAGACTTTCCTTATGGCGGAACAAACTTCAAGAACCAGCTTGTGACAGGTAGAGATCCCCAATCCAAACTGTTTTGATACAAGCCTTAAGGGCTCACCGCTAGCAAGCCTCCAGATACAAACAGCAACGCGTTGGCGAACCGGAATGGCATCGCGCAACATTGTGTTCTTCTTGGTCACAACAGAATCCAACTCCACGCAAATCATATCAAACGTGGCCTTGCTCATCCGAAACTCTTTTCGGAACTCCTCCTCTGGAAAATCCGGGTGGTTACACTTCTCCCACCAATCCTTTGACCTGTCCTTTACCCATAAACGCCGCTGCTGACCTGACCCTCCTCCCGTCCCACTTTGCTCACTTGAAGGTTGAGCAGTTTCAGTAACGGCAACAGCCGCAGCCGTCAATTTAGCAGAACGACGATGGCGTTTAGTTCCTGAACTATCCATTTCGTCTAAATCAGAAAAGCGGGACTGAAGATTGGAGTGATAGTCATTCATTGCTTCAAGTTTTCGCTTATGATTCCAATCGAAAGCCGCCTTATCGTGTAGAGACTCCAAAGCCAGCTGTTGGTGTTCTTGCTTTTCCTCCTCGTCCAATAAAATAAGAGAAGTGAGTATATCGCTCATTAATGAATTATTAGAATTATTAATACTCTTGTTTTTCCTCGATCCTCCTAGCTTGTATTCATCATCTTCACCATCCTTTTTTCGCCTCTTTAAATTAGCGCTGTTGTCGTCGTCGTCGTTGCTAGTGAAGCTGCTGTTATTCATATCCTGGAAAAGACTACTGTGTAAATGTGAAATCTCTTCTTGATTAAGAAATGGGAAAAGAGAGATTTCCATTACTGTACAGTACAGTACAGTACAGTACAGAGAGATTTGAATGCGAGAAAAAAAAAACTAAAGTGTTCGATAAAATGCTTCACTGAAAGAAATGTCAACTCAGGTGGTTATATCATAATGAAATAGAGCAAAGGATTATCAATTTATTTATACGAAGCAGCGGGTGGACGGTGAGCGTGTATGCGAGTGTGAACGCGATGTGGGGATGCTTTTGACGGTGACTTGACTTTTAGAGATATTTAGTTACGCGGTTGGAGGGCAGGGCGTGTTTTTGTGTGCGATGGTGGATTTATAATTTTCTTAGATTTTAAAGAGCAATAAAACAAAACGTTTGGAAATAAAATGGTTCGCGGAAGTTTCATTTGTGATGTGAGGGGAGGTAGAGCGAAAGGGGCGGTTAAGTCTTAAGCAATGAGTGGACTGTGTACAGTGACAGTGTAGACCGCACCTCTCCAATAGTCTTGTCATTTTTTCTCCATTCTTTTAATATCCGTTGGTTTATAATTTTGATAACATTTTACATGGATGTAAGAAACTATCAACAAAAATATTGAATTATTTACAAGATTGCTATTATATTTCATTTAATGGCGAAAGAGTCATCGTAATGTTAAAATTAAAAAATAATTATCATAGAATTGAATTCGTGATTATTGGGATTTTGTTTGTTTTAGAATTAGCTGATTCAAGATTTCTTAATGCACAATATTTTTAGAAATCCAATAAAAAGAAATCTAAGAAAGAAACCATAAAAATTCACCAAGGGAAGAACAAGAGCCTCCCTTTACCAAGTGGTTTTTTTTCCCCACTAGGAGCATCTCCAATGGTAAAAGTCATTTTAGAGAGCTAAATCTCTAAAAAAGCTTTTTGAATAGTTTAAATATAGTATTTTTTATTTTTATTTATGTCTACTCCAATAGTAAAAATCATTTAGAAGAGTTATTTTTTTATATATCATTTTAAATATAATGCTTTATTTTGTATATAATTTAATTATGCAATTAATTATACAATTAATAAGAGTAAGTTATATAATTAAATAATTGTTTTTAAAAAACCCTCCAACAATATAATTTTTAATTATATTTAAATAAAAAAATTGAATTTAAAATAAAAAAAACCACAACATTTTAAATTTGAAATTGTAAAATATTGAAAAAATCCGCCAAAATTTCAATTTTTTTTAAAAAAAAAACACCAAAATTAAATTTGAAATAAAAAATCACAACATTATCATAATTAACACGAAGCAAAAAAAATACAACTTGTTTCTAGTTAACAAAAATACAATATTAGTTTTCACCCACGGAGCAAAAAAAACTAACAAGTCGATGTTTCACCTCATGTATCAGTATTATTTCTAATGAACAATATTATGACTTTTCTATTTGAGTTGCTACAAATAGCAGCTCATGTAGAGAAAAGTTATTTTGACTATCAAAATAGATTTTTCATTGGAGAAAAAAAAGTATAACAAGCAGCTAAAAATATATTTTTTATCTTTGTCTCTTCTAATAGCACACCCATTGGAGTTGCCCTAACAATAGAATCTTTTTAGCCCCCATTCATAACAATAATGGTGGAAATAAAAAACACCACGAACAAGTTATATACTACAGGATTTATGTTTCTTGATTTTGTAAAAATATCTTAGTGTCCAATTTCTTCTCAAATTTACAACATATAAAAAATATTTACTTCTCTAAGTCACTGTCCAAAATATATTTGTAGCATAAAAAAAAGGAATAGAAATAAACAACAACAAAATCTTAGCAATATAGCATTTAAAGTGGATGAGAAAACATATATGCGTGAAAGTGCATTAGCGACAATGTTTCTTTTCCTTGCTTATAATTGATCACATATGAAAAGGTTTTGATATATTTAACCTATTTGGCATGTCTCATATTCAAATAACCTTGCATTTTCAAATGCTTCAAAGATTCAATGATCTAAATGTATTATGAACTCGTTAGGCCAAAGGTATTATTGTCATGTCTCTAACATTCTCACCAAGTCATAAAACTCCTTATCATACATAGGGTATTCAATATCACCTTATTAAGTTTTTCACTAAAATATGCAATGGACCTCTTATCTTATATTTGTAGCATAAAAAAACAAAAGAATAGCAAAAAAACAACAGCAAAATCCTAGCAATATAGCATCTAAAGTGGATGAAAAACATATATGCGTGAAAGTGCATCAGCGACAATGTGTTTTTTACCTTGCTTATAATTGATCACACATGAAAATGTTTTGATAAATTTAACTCATTTGGCATGTCTCTTATTCAACTTACCTTGCATTTTCAAATGCTTCAAGGATTCAATGATTTGAATGTATTACGAACTCGTTGGGCCCAAGGTATTGTTGTCATGTCTCTAACATTCTCACCAAGTCATAAAGCTTCTTGTCATACGTAGGGTAATTCAATATCGCCTCATTAAGTTTTTCATTGAAATATACAATGGATCTCTTATCTTGCATTAATATAATAACTCTTATGCCTATGCCTGATGCATCACATTCATCTTCAAAAGTTTTTGTCAAGTAGGCAAAAGTAAAACAGATGCACAACATATATTATCTTTCATCAAATCAAAAGTTTTATCCTATGTATCATCCTATTTAAATCAATTGACTTTTTAACAATTTCAGTTAAAGTTGCTACAATAGTACTAAAATTCTTTACAAACCATCTATAAGAGCAACTCCAATGGCAAGAGCTATTTTGGAGAGCCAAATCTTTAAAATAGCTTTTTGAATAGTGTATATATGACTTTTTTGTTGATGTGTGCTCCAATGGTAAAAGCCATTTTGGAGAGCTATTTTTTTATATTATTTTAAATATAGTGCAATTATTTTGTATGTAGTTTAATTATGTAATTAATTATACAATTAATAGGAATAGGTTATATAATTAAATAATTGCTTTTAAAAAACCCTCCAACAATATAATTATTAATTTTGTATATAATTTTCTACTCTCTTGTTGAGGTATTTTTAAATAAAAACAAAAACAAATATTTTTGATATAGTTATATTATATATATATATATATATATATAAGGTGACCCCAAAATTTTACCTTCTCTGCATGAGCTGCTACAAATAGCAGCTCATGCACGGGGTGCCATTTTTGGCTCTGCAAATGGCACTCCCGTTGCAGTGCAAAAAACTAAACAAACATGCTCAATAATTAGTTTTTTTATTTTTGCCTCTAGAAATGGCACTCCCGTTGGAGGTGCTCTAAAAACTAGAAAGTCTATGAAAAATCCTTACTTCCAATCACAAACTTAGGTGTAGGCCAATCCTGGATGTTCTTAACCATCTCTTCATCTATCTCAATACTCTGTGTATTTATTATATATATCCAAGAAACACAATCTTCTTAATGAAAAAAAATGAATTTATTAAGATTAACATACAATTTCTCATTACTTAATATACTAACTATGCAAATGATCAAGATGATCATACCAAATTCTACTATAGATTAGGATGTCATCAAAATACACAACCACAAATTTACCTATGAATGCATGCAACACATGATTCATTAAACGCATAAATGTACTAGGTGCATTTGTAAGTCCAAACGACATTACTAACCCTTCATACAAACCATGTTTAGTCTTAAGCATTATTTTCCATTCATCACCTTCTCATATCCTAATATGACAGTACCTATTTTTTTACATCAATTTTAGAGAATATACATAATTCATACAACTCATCTAGCATGTCATCAAGCCTTAGAATTTGATGCTCATACTTTACTGTTATGTTGTTGATGGCACGACCATTAACACACATTCTCCAAGTTGCATCCTACTTAGGCACGAGCAACACAGGCATGACACAAGGGCTCACACTCTCATGAATATAATCCTTGTCTCTTAGGGTTGTTTCTATAGTGTGGTCAATTAAGAATCAAAGCTCCAATTACAAGGTCAATTAATGTTCTATTCCCCTTAAAAGAGTAATCTATTAGGCATGTCTCCATGAAAGACATCATCAAGCATATTTGAGTTAAGCAAAGGAACAACTATACTAGGAACAACATACTCAAGATCTTTAGCATTAAAACAAGCCTTCTTATACACAAATAAAATAATTAGACTTTTAGTGAAAATGCATATCTGAGTTGAGTTGCTTTTGCATAAAATTTTTTTTGTTTGTAATTTTGTCACACTATAATCATCACACATACTTACATTTTTTACTTCTTAATTTTTACCTCCACTCACATTCGATTTACTTAATTGTGTAGCTTAGCTGAATATGATGGTTTTCTCTCCCCCTTGTTCTCATATGAATTTTTACTTCCCATCCTCATATTCCTTTTTAATTTCATTTGATCACCATACACTTGTTTTGGAGTAAAAGGTACAAGAGTGATGATTTTAACATCTTTTACAATAATATACCTATTTCAAAACCCATCATGAATCACCTTTTGATCAAATTGCTATGTACACCCTAAGATTAAGTGACTAGCATGCATTGGAACCACATCACACATAGTCTTATCAAGATACTTTATAATAGCAAATGAAAGAAATACTTGCTTTTTTAGTTTCACTTCCCCACATTCATTCAACCATTGCAATTTATAAGGCCTAGGTTGCTTAACATGATTCATATTTAATTTCTTAACAAGAGTGTCACTAACTACATTAGTTTATGTGAACCTCTTGATCACGCAGTAAAGCAATCCACATGCAAAGACATCAATTCTTGTAAAGTCAAGTAAATCAAGTCCGATAGAAGTGTGACACAAAGATAACTTGTACCTAGGCACCAGTACTATTGGATTCAAACCCCCACCTAACGAATAACAATTCACGAATGAGAAGTAAAGATTGACGCTACGAAGTCAGTTGAATCTTGATAAGTCATTTTCAGTCCTTTAGAGAACCAAGGAAGAGAGAATTCTCACCTTACAAGCACTCAAAGTTGCTGTTGTAATCTCACTGTCATCAAGCATAAAAAAATCCTAATATAAAACTTGGGTAGCATATGTGTTTTTAACCTATGTTAAACCCTAGAATACCCAAAGATATGAACTTTTATAAAGCCCACTTACAATCAGACCCAAATCCTTAAGTCTCTAAGCCTAATTGATGTTTATTAACCCTAAAACATAAAAAATGAATTTTAAATAAAAATATAAGTTGCAGCCACTTAAAAATAAGATAAAGAAGTTTATTTGGTCTTGAATGTTGCTGAATTTTATGTTTCATTCGTAGACTAGGACACTTCTTCTTTTGAATGCTAAAAATCCTCCCTTCTTTAGGATATAATTTGAACACTAAGAAGCAATGTGCTCCTTCCCTAAGCACTTAAATAATTTAATATCTCTATCTTGATTAGGATGAGTTTCAAGTTTACGTTTCTTATTTCTAAGAGCATAATTTTTTGGCCTTAGGTGGTCTTTGGTTGGGCAACCTCTTCTCTCTTCAGATTCAATTTCCATGTAGATGAGGAACCTAGATAGGATATTAGCTGAACATTACCCTTTCTTTTTAGTTGTCATCCCACCTTTGTAGCAGTGTGAACCATGTCCTCTACCTCTATA
This sequence comes from Salix brachista, assembly GCA_009078335.1. Taxonomy (NCBI): domain Eukaryota; kingdom Viridiplantae; phylum Streptophyta; class Magnoliopsida; order Malpighiales; family Salicaceae; genus Salix; species Salix brachista. The sequence goes on along the minus strand of CM018589.1, from coordinate 5,722,917 downwards.
TAATGTTGCAGACCCACAACATTAATGATCTCTCTATTCAGCCCATTAAGAAACCTAACCATGATAGCTTCTCTATCTTCAACAAAATTAGCCCTAATCATTTCAATCTCTATCTTATTATTATAATCTTTCAAACTTTTCAACCCTTGATGCAAAGCTTGTAAGTTTTGGAAGAGCTCTATAGTAATAGTTAGGAACAAATTGTTTCCTCATGATGGCTTTCATGTCATCCTATGATTCAAATCATTCATTTTCCTATTTAAAACAAATTGATGCCACCATATTGGTTCATAATCTATGAACTCAAGGGCAACATGGTTTACCTTTTTTGTATGGTGTAGTGATGACAATCAAAGATCCATTCAATCTTTCTATCCACTCAAGATATACCTTCAAATAAATTTTTTTCTTCAAAAGGAGGGATTTTTAACTTAATAATACTTAACTCTTCACCCGAGTCATTGTGATGCCCAAAATCTCCACCCCGACTGAATTGACCGCTAGATCTAGATCTATTCCCAAAATCCCTATAGCCTACGGTCTCCTCCTCAAAACCATCATATCCCAAGTCATCCTTGTCCTTCTCAAATTCCTCATAATCAACCCATCTTGGCCTTGTTCCCTATTGCTATGGTTTTCCTTCAAATTAGACCTTACCCTTCATACATTTTAAGTACTAGCACTCGCTTCATTACCATGTTTTTCGACTCTGTCAAGTCTGTCACTCATATCCTCCATCACTAGCCATCATCTTTGCTAAAGTTTGTGTTGTACTTGTTTACATGATTATACCTGCAAAAGTTTGGTTTCTGGTATAAGAGAAATATCCTCACGTCACTCATGTTTCCCTAAATAAAAATCAAGCTTTTCACTCTATAATACTCCCTACGCTTTACCCCTTGTTTCACTTCCTTCGGTAATTGCAGAAATGAAACCAACACCAAAAAGGACCACTTAGCAGTGTAATCCAAATAATTGTTAGTGGCTCTAGAAGCAATAAAAACACAAAAAGAAGAAGAAATGAAACTACGATGATAGTTCTGCCAGTAACAAGCTAATATATCCAAAATATAGATGAAAATGAAGACTCAAATGAAAACAAATGCGATGTATTTAACAAAAAAAGTGAATAACACCCAAATATAATATATATTCTGAAAATATATTGGAAAAAAAAAAAAAAACACAAAACAGGTTTCAAAAGTTGACGCAAAATAGTTTGAATCCAATTTGGACCCTAAGGTAAACCATATGCAAATGTGTTCAATGTCAATATATAGTGCTGATGCAAATCTCGTGGTCATGCAACCCACAATCAAGATTCATATCTGATCTTGGAAAGCCGAAATAGGTTTTCTATTCTCCTAGGTTCCATTGACAAATGGAATGTCATGAAAAAGATCTTCCTCGAAAAGTATTTCCCACCATCTCGAGTTGCCAACATAAGAAAAGAAATATGTGGGATTCGACAATCTCATGGAGAGACACTCACTAAGTATTGAGAAATATTTGAGCTATTATGCATTCAATGCCCTCATCATCAAATACCCGATCAACTGTTCATTCAATATTTCTATAAAGGATTGATGCCTACTGACCGTAGTATCATTGATGCGGCAAGTGGAGGGGCATTGGTAGATAAGACACCAGATGCTGCATACCAATTAATCTCAAACATGGCAGCCAACTCGAAACAGTATGGCACCGTGGAGACTTCTCAAACAAACTAGTGAATGAGGTAAGTATTTATAACCTTGAGAATAAAGTTAATGATTTTACTTCTCTTGTGCGTTCTTTGGCTTGTGAAAATGTACAAGTGAAAGTTTCTAGCATATGCTCAATACAAGGACATGCTTCAGATATATGCCCAACAATGTAAGACGATTACATTGAACAAGTGAATGTAGTTGATGGAATATTCAATTGACAAGCCCAACATAAGTATGATCCATTTTCTAACACGTACAATCCCGGATGGAGAGATCACCCCAACTTCCACTACGAGAACCCACCTTAACAAGGTAATCAAGGAAAATAGTTCTATTCCCATGGATTTCAGCCACAACCCCAGCAGAATTATCAAGCAAGACAACCCTCTCCGTTCACCAACTCTAATGTCCTGGTGTCATCATCCAATGATGATCTTCATGAGATGATGAAAAATTTGGTTTCTAACACTATGACCTTTCAACAAAATGTCATGTGTTTTCAGCAAGAAACAATGTCAAGTATTCACAAGTTGGAGAAAAAGAGATTGTTTCAAGAAAGGGGAACTCAACATTCCTTTGATCGATGCTATCAAGAAAATTTCCAAGTACGCTAGATTTTTGAAGGAGTTGTGCACTATCTAAAGAGCTTTCAAACTGAAAGGTCATGAAATGATAAGTATGGGTGATGTCGTATCTGCTGTTGTTCAAAAGATATGCCTTTTAAGTAGAAAGACCTAGGTGAGTTTACTATCCAATGTGTTATTGGCAATGCTAGTTTTAAAAGGGCTTTATTCTTTTGCTTGGTTGCAAGGACACATAAACCTTCAGATTTCAAGAACTGTGAGATATATTTTTACCTTAATTTTTCAGTTTATATGATGAATATGTTTGTTCTCCTATGCTTATTTTCCTATGATTCTTTATTTAATTGTTAAGAGTGGTCTCGAAGTTATTATTGTAGACAATCTATTGCTAAGTTTGATATCAAAACCGGAGTTGTGGTATATGAACTTGTGAAGCAACTAAGTTAATAATTGAAGCGGATCTATGTTATTAATCTTAGGGAGAACATTCAATCGAATTAAACATATATTGTGGACAATTGTGTTTCTTAATTGATCAATTTATCTAGTTTTTAATGCTGTCATTGAATCCAATTACTAGTGCGGACACTGTGGTTGTTTGATGGTTAGAGTAAGTTATACGGCGGATCAGTTAACGAACCAGTTTTAAAAAGAGATAAATATTCAGAATATAAATTGATATGTCGTTTTCATGATCAGTTCTGATTTCTGTAGATAGATGTTGACTTGCGACCAAAGTTTGTTTTATTTATAAATTTCGGCTTTATATAATTTTTGCTTAGCATGAAAATCTAAACTAAAATGTCCTCGTGGAATCGACCCTTTACTTACTCTATACTATCTTGTTTGATTTGTTTTAAGTTAGGATAATTAATTTGTATGACCGAAATTGGGTTAGAAATTTGGGTGAAGATTTCAGGATTTTTATTCCAATTGTCTGTAGTGTAAGACAGTTCCGTTGTGAGTGCTTGCTTCTGTCGAATGAAAATGTGTTGCATATTTATGCTGATAACCTGAAAACACAGATATCGGCTCAAGTAAGCTTGTCTTACGTTCTGGGACTTTGTAGATAAACGTACTGCTACATTATTTCCAAAAAAACCTTCATGGAGCGGCTCCATGTTGACATTGATCCCGTTCCTTTAACATCCTGTTGTTTGGTTGATGTAGGTGTTGAACTCTATTTCCAGCGGCAGTTTTTTCTTTTCACAGAAACAAGAGGAAGAAGAAACAACCTTCTGACGGGGAGAATTGCATTTGATAATTTCCAGCAAATTCCGTAAAACCAGAAAAACAAAATAATGAACGGTTATGTACAGCAGTAACGTCATCATGAACCCACGTTCAGCCATCTACTACCATTGTGGTAGCACTTTCATGCCTTGTCATGGAGGGCGTTCTGTATCCGGCAACAAGAAAATGGTGGTAGAGTTCCGGGAAAATTCTGGGCCAACGACGGTCAACGCTTCTCACTTGTTTCAGTTGATACGTGTGATTGATTTCTGGATGTTGAAAAATTCTTTTGCAATTCAAGATTTGACATCCGCTCACCTTCCAATGCTCGCTCAAGCTGTAACATGTCAGTCAAATTATGAGGTTATGTTAACGATATATGATTGCTTCATGAAAACTGGGATAAATATTCGGGCAAAAAGGGTACAAAAAGATAAGTACCTTGGCTGCCCTGGCACTCCATTCCCCTAAAATTGCCCTGAGCCTTTCATTCTCTTCCACGTACTATTCCAGCATTTCATCAATCAAAACACAAAAGTGGCAATCCCAAAACACAGATAGAAATAAGAATACATCCTTTATTAAGAAACTGCGGGCAGCAATTAAAGCAGTACCAGGATTTTGCGACCACAAACAATGACCGTATGATGCATATATGCTACGTTGGCATTGTGTACTCTGGCCTTTAAGAATTAATTACTATGAGAATATCAGCGTAACTCCTAAGTAAAATGGTTAACATTGCTGGGCTAGAAGCTTCAACAAAGTAGTAAGCTAACAGTATATGCATGTAGCTTTGCTTTTTGCTGGAGTGAACCTAATGATAGCTCAAGACAGGACTTTTGGTAATACTGGGACATTCATTCCGACATGTATTTCAAGGAAATGAGACGACAATGAGTGCATGCATTTGGACATGACTTTTCGAGGAAACAAGAAGACAATAAGTTCACCCAATCGCAATATTTTCCTACACAAAAGAAATGAAACAGGACAAAAGCATAAAAGCTAAGTTTGCACCTCACAATTTCTCAAGGAATAGTGTCCAATATTCACTAATTATAATATGCATGGCCTATTGGCAGACTTCAATTTTTTATTCCCTAATACATACAGCCAGGATTCTGTAGGACAAGCACAATACTCCAAAATTCTAGGGTTGAATCTATGGATGGTACCTGATTGTTTGTGGTGCGCACCAGCTGGAGTTCAGAGTCCCTCTCAGCTATCAGTGATCGAGCAAGCCTTAGCTCAGATTGTAATTGATTCATCTGTACATTGAGAAGATAAGGTGGAAGAGGTCAAATGGTTGTTGAGCCAGTGCCTCATTTAATTTTAATAGCAATGGAAAGCATAGTATATCAGCAGTCCATGGATGGGTTGAACTTTCCACAACTGACAGATTATACTCCAAGAGCATTACGAGCTACAGCACCATAGCTGATTATGGCTCAAAATGATAATCAAATATCCTTCTGACATTAAATACATTTGCTGTCATAAGGAGAAGAAAAGACCCTGATCGTTTACAAAAATTCATAGAAATCTTCATCTTACATAGAAAAGATAATTAAAACTTTCTGCTTTAGTTTCCTAACCCATTGGTTCCTATTTCATCAATTTTGCATGTGAAATAATTTCCTCACTTAAATTGAAATGTCAACATTCTCCTGATGCTTATTCACACCTAAAATAACAATCAAGTGACTCCATTTAGGAGGTAAAGTCATCTGACAGTAACAATGAGCTTTTGATATATTTCCTAAAATACAATCCACCCACTGCAGCACAAATAAGGAGCAGGTAGAAGTAGCAATGACAGCATGGAAGACGGGGAAAATTAAATATCCCATACAGATAATTCTACACAGTATTGTGTATGTAGGAGATGTTCTCTTAATCCGTAAGGTGAAAGTGTAAACTTCAATTGAGTTCTTTTTTGTTTATTAAAGAAATTGAAAGGACAGAATTTTATCATGTATACCTCAGCAGAAAGAGTCCGTAATTCCTGTTCACGAGCTGCTAAAAGATGGGCAAGATCAACCTGGAAAAGTGGACACCAGCAACCATTATCATTATTTTCAGAAAACCATTCCATTCCTATGCAAAACAGAGATGCACTCTCTCTGGATCATACTGAAATGCAGTTAAATGTAGCTGTGACAAATAAAGGTCATTTAAATTGCAATAGGCCATGTTTTAAATTTCAAGGTGAAAGAGGTCGTCAGTTCTTGAGAGCTACAATTACATTATGGACCTCTACATTCCTTTACATTGTGATTTTACAAGGATGAAATCCACAGTAAAGTTAAATAATTAGCAGTATGATTATCACCTGAGGTGTACTCCCATCATCAGAGCGTTCATATTTGCTTAAGCACTCTTGCAACCTAAGAACCTGCTTGAAGTATTAATGAGAATTTACCAAGATACAATATATTCAGTTCAATTGGTGCCAATAAATTAACTAACTATGCCAATTAGAGAAATCGTTACCCATAATTTTCAGTAACCAAACAATGGGTATTTGTTAAAACCAACAACATTAAGAAAGCAGGGACATAAAACTGATGCCAATAAATTAACTGAGGTGTACTGTTCATTCATGTTAACTGACAAGATCAAGAGTGCAGCTATGTAAAACCAGTGCAATCATGGATTTTAACATTCAAAAACCTCCTAATAAAGGTTCTTGTATACCAACTTACAAAATATTTAACCTTTAACAGATCAGAACAAGAAAGTACCAATGTTGCCAGCACTAAGTAATTTTCGATTGACACTTAATTGAGTTTAGCATACCTCCTCACTCAAGAAATGAAGGTTCTCACGCTGATATTGCAGCAAAGCCATTTGCTGATCAGAAAGTCGACTGCCATCATGATACCTGTTTCACCTAATGGTACTTAGTGGAGTGTCATCTATCATTTCACATACAACAATTAAAATAGTGATATCTTCAACTTTGATTTTCTATATGAACTAATCCACCGGAACTGGGATTTCTATTCATATGCCACCAACTGCAAATGACAAAATCAGAATATTGAAAATATGGATAGCTCCAAATGCAACAAATAATCTTACAAGAACACCATCATGCTTTGTAAGTTAAAAAAAAAGGTACATATAGTCTATTTCACTCTGAAGCTTGAGAAATAGGCAAGGGTTTCTGGAATAAAATAAGAATATGACTACCTCAAACCTTCTAAAGGACTTGATTGTTGAAGTGGAGAATATAATGACTTCAAAATGTCAGGTTCAGAGTTCAGTGAATTGTACTTGTGTAAGTAACCTGCAAGGGCATGCAGAAAAGCAATGAGGGAAAGAACTGTGATGAAAGTTTTATAATCTCCAATAGAACATTGATTTATGAATTTAAAGTCAGTAAGCAGGTATGAACAGTAAGATCTTGAATTGGCAAAGATAAAATGATTTTCAAGGCTATCCAAATTTGCATTCCAGAAGAAAATCCCATTTCATATGCTCATTACTGTCACGTGAAAGCTTTTACAGAGTATCATGTTCATAGGAAAGCTTTTGCTGAAGTTTCAATAGTTACAAGAATAGCTACACATTATCAAAATCCTGGGTGAAGGAAGTGTATAGATAAAGAATTTGCAAATATTCCACACTAAGTCTGGATGAGGAAAGAGTTGTCGAACAAGCACCCTATAAGGTTTGGTGATTGACAATAGCTTTTTTCAGAGTAATAACACTACATAAATAACGTTAAACTCAAAACACTACAAGGATTGCACAGGCTCACCAATATAGATGCTCATAAATGAAGCAGCACATATTGCTTCAGTCAACATGATAATCCTGCAGATTTAATGACAAGGAAAATGAATTTTCACAGCACATTTACTTGTGAATAATAGGATCACAGCTCAATGTCATTAACAGTAATGGGACATAATTGGAAAATGAAGCAATTGAGATGCGCATCAGCAAAGCAAATAATGTCCAGACCTCAGTAATGTAGAGACTGAAAGGATACTGATGTAAGGTTTCCATACCATGACAAGCAGCATAGTAGCAGTTCCTAGAATTTGAATAAACAATCATTACAACAAAAATTCTATGACAAAATAATAGATTTGCATAAATTAACATGTAGATGATACAAATAGCAAAATCTCGGATTTAACTATAGCTGAAATATGTCAAAAAATCTCAGAGTAATGGACAAACTTAATGATAGGATGATCATGGTACCAACCCTCGCAAATAATATTCAAATTTTACAATGAGGCCTAATTTTTCAACTCAGTGAGTTGAGAAATCCAGGATATAGAAGAGAAATATGGTGGGGTTGTATAGGAAAAAAAACAACCACAGTCAAATACATAGACATATGAGGAAATAAGGCATAAATTAAGATCATTTCCTTACCATACGCAGTAATGGCAAATGGTAAGCGAACAATATGCTTCAACTTCTGACTAAAACTGTAATAACCCTACAAAACAAATAAGAGACTAATGGTTTGTAAAGCAGGAAAATGTTGTTTACAAGAGCCCACGATTTAAGAATCCAGCTCTACAGAAAAACTAAAATGTCAAAAAGGCGAAATCAAACATTTTCTGTGGGTTTCCCAGTAGTTATCTTAAAAAGTAACATTTAGGTTGGTAGAAAATTACATGTAACAGATGTCAGTAAGACATTTGTTTTACGAATATAAACTTTGTTTTCATTCCATAAAGAAATCCCAATAAGAGCAGCAAAAAGGTTATCGAGAGCACTAATAAGCATCTAAAAATGACCTTATTATATTAAATTATTACCTGCAACCGTATTTTCTGAACTTGAGAAACGAAATATTGCTGTAAGATGCCTGAAAGAAGAGAAATGAAATGAATCTACTCTCTCTCAAGCATATCATATTTGCCCTTGTTATTAGTGGCATTATTTGTAACTGAGATTGGGTGAACAAAAGAAACGAATCTAATTTATTGGATAGATAGATATACCTGTGAGTATAAGAAGAACAACATCACAACTGCACAGCAAAGAAGGAACCAAATGCTTTATAGGACGAAAGATATATGGAGCTCCGGCTGCCAAAACAGCATAACCTGCCTATAATTAATTAAGTAATTAATATCATTAATAATAATAACAATAATTGACGAAGAAATAGAAAAGTTACAATACTTGCCAGCAGAACACAGTAAACGATAGCACCAAAAACACTTCTGGATTTCCGGTGACCGAACAGGGGAGCCTCCTGTAGTATATCTAAGAAACTGCAATTGCAACCACCACAAAATGATTATTATAATCAATTGGAAATATTATTAATCTAATAAATTTTTGATAAACTTACAGAGCGTTTTCTTCACGAGACGTCGATGAGGGATTGCCCTGTCTCTCTGTCGACATCTTATTCTTCTTCTTCTTGTTTTTTATTTTTTTTATCAATTGAAGCTCTGTCTGTGATTTTTTGTTTCTTTTTCCTTGTTTGATATTATTTAAATTAATTGAAATCATTTTCAATGCTGGATATGGGCCATTAATGGGTTTGAGATTTGTCCCATTAACGACTGGGCCGAACCTTTAATATTTATCTATCTGAGCATCTCCAATCCACTAGCTGTAGGAGGTATGAGAAGTCAAACTTTTTTTTACTAATTATATGTAGTTTTTATTTTTCCAACCTAATAGCTATATCAATAATTAAAATGATATTTTTTGTTTTTTGAGATGCTATTTTTACATGCTCTTGTAGAAAATCCAAAAAACTAAAAAATTATATAATATTGTTTGAGACTAGGAAAAATAATTGGTTTTGGCAAGCAAACATAGGCAGAGAAAGGTGTGGAGGTTTAATATAAAGGTCATGTATGATGTTGTGTCATACATAATTTGTGATAAAAATATTTTTTTTAAACTATTTTCATATATGATTTTAAAAATATGTTTTTTAATATATAGTTTAGATAAAAATATTCTTAAAAAACCATTATTATTACAATATTAAATATTCTCTAAACTACCATGAAATTATTTTAATTGATTTATCGAGGCTTTAATTATAAAAGAATATTTAGTATTGGGTTAGTTTTTATTTTTTACTCAATTATATATAAAACATTATTTGATTTGCTAAATAGTATTTATTTTTACATGTAATCTTATATAAACTATAATATTATATTTTTTATTTATTAGGTAATTTATTTATATTTAAGAATTCGTGAGAATTTTTCAACAATATATATTTTTTAAAAATTTATTTAAAAAAATTATCATTAAAAATTATATAATATTGCCAGGTAGCATTTTAAATAATATAAAAAAACAATGAAAAAAGTATAATATTGTTTGTTCCTGTAAAATTTGTTTTATATTATTGGTTAGTATATATTAAAATATATTTGGCTATTTTAAATGGCTTTTACCATTTGAATACATATAAGCAAAAAAACTATATTTGCATTATTTAACAAACTATTTTATCAATTTGACTTTCAAAAGAGCATTTTGCATTGAAGTTGCTATTATATATACCCATCCATAAAATATAAATGTTGTAGTTGACAAAATTTAAGTGCCATGTCATCTTTGATGATACATGTTTCAACTTATATTTTCACTTTCTCTCCGATTTGTATTAAATTTATTATTTATAATAATGTGTATTAAAAAATCAATTACATAACATGGTTATTCCTTCACTTTTTTTTTCTTTTTTTTAACATAGTCTTATAGAAATAGAGGTTATGTTTAAAACTTTTAAAATTGAGATTGAATTAATCTCTTAATGTTAAATTCAATTTTTTTAAAAAGAAATTAATATATCTTAATCATCATCTCCTTCTCCACAACAAACTTATTTATACTCTTAAGTTATAAATTTGGTTGCCTTTTCTTTTTCTCGACCTTTTCTCCTCTCATATAAAGGATTTTGTTTTAATTTATTTATTTATATCAACCAAACTTTAACTACTTAAGATTATAGAGATAATCAAATATGAATGTGTACACACAAAATTCTCGTTAGTTGGATGAATGCGCTAGAGAATATATTGCCAAAGTTACAGTAATAAATTTGATTACATGAAAAAATAAAAACTCTTTTGAAGTGCTTTTCACCTGCACAAATCCTCTAATAAACAGTCAAATCTAGATCTTATTGTTTTCTTAAATGAAGAGATATTTGCACGGGCCCAAAAATTTTAATTGTGTAAGATCTTGACTTGATTTGATTTCAAAAAGAATTTGAATTAACTTGGTAAAGATTATTCACATGAGCTCAAAAACTTTAATTGTGTGATATTTTGACTTGATTTGATATGGTGAAGGAAAGGACTTTGATCCTTTGTTTCCTTGGCTTGATTTGATAAAGATTAGGACTTTGATCCCTTTCTTCCTTGATAGACTTGAATTCTTTTAAGAGAACTTCCAAAGTATTTGTGTCTGGTCTTTATTCTCTCCTTCTTGCCCGTTTTCTGCTTTTTTTTTATTGTTCTCCCCCTCTCAATTTATCTTTGATGATGGTTTTGTTGCTTATATATAGGCAAGTCAAGTGTCAATTTACCTCAAATATCCTTTAGTTAAAGGATATTTTAGGAAATCATTATGGAAATTACTTAAAACCCTTAATTTGAAAAATATTAAGATCTATAAAGTATATTTGGATCTGGGTCTTTAATTTAATTTGGGTCCAAACCCAATAAATTAAATGAGGTCAATACCTAATAAACACAAATTTTGGACCATGGATAAAACTTGGTTAAAATTTTGATGTTTGTAGAAAGTTAAGATTGACATATATATATGAAGGATATTGATACCCTTGCACCTTCAACATCATACAAAGAGTAATTTATGATTTTATTGAGTTTTGAATGTATATAGAGATGTCTTTACTTTAATTTCCACCAACAAAAAAGAGTAATTGATGATATCGATTTTTTCTTATTACAATTTTTGCAACTAATTTGCATTAACCCTTATAAAAGTTTTATTTTATTCCATCACAATGGTAATCTCTTGCTACAAGGTTGTTGGTAAAAGTAGTTTAGCAAGATGTCACAAGCACTCTAAAATTATGACGAATGAATGATGAATTCTGAGAACCTCTCTTTCCTTCTTTTTCGAGTTTACCCTTACCAGCCATATCTAGCCTTGATAATGAGCTCTTAGGGCATCTCCAGCAGCAGAGGCATCCGGGAAGCCAAAGCCAAAAATTCAAATATTTGGCTTTTTTGGCTTAAATTTCATCTCCAGCGGGAGGAGCCAAGTGAAGAGCTATTCCCACATATATTGTCTGCAGAGGCAAAAATAAAATGATCGTTGAAATAGATCCGTTGGCCATGTACAATAAAAATCCCAGCAAAGAAATTGAAACACAACTCATTCAACAAACGACATCAACCCAGAACAAAGCAATACCCATAAAAAAAAAAACCCAACGAATTCAACAATTGAACACCAGCAACCCACAGAATTAAAAAATTGAAAAAACACAGAATATTTTGCATCCAATCCGAAGAAGAATTGGCGAGAAAATACCTTCATCAAAGTTCAAAATCCAACGAGCAGATTGCATCTTCGGTTCCTGTCAAACCTTCTGCCTCAGAATCTTCGGTTTGTTTTCTTAACTTGATATATTTTTTGTCTGTACAATTAGGTTTGTTGATAAAAAAATAGAACCCGTATGCTAGAAACTTGACAGAGGGGGGAGAACAGAGTGAGAGGGAGTCGAGGGAGAGGAGGAAAAGAGTAGAGTGAGAAGGGGGGAGCGCCATGGGAGAGGCGTGAGGGGAGCTGTGAGGGACGGAGAAGGAGAGATGGCCATGAGAGAGGCGTGAGGTGAGCTAGGAGAAGTGATGGACGAAGAAGGAGAGATGGGCATGAGAGAGGCGTGATGTGAGCTGCAATTTACGGAGAAGGAGAGATGGGCATAAGAGGAGCTGCAATTGACGGAGAAGGACAGAGAAGGAGAGATGGGCATGAGAGGAGCTGCAATTGACGGCGAAGGAGAGATGGGCATGAGAGAGGCGTGGTGGGGGGCGGCGCAAATGTTTGGAGAGGCATGTGTGCTGCATTTTGTGGGGGGCGGCGATGAGAAGTGAAAGAGATGAGAAGTGAAAGAGGTAGGGTAGGGTAGGGTTTCGGGGGGTAGTATTTAGGAATATATAATAATAATATTTAGGAGGGAAAAAAAGTGTAATTAATATTAATATTTAGTAAAACAAATAATTATGAGAAATTGAAAATTTATGATTTTGTTGATCAATTAGCTTAATTACATGTTTAAATTTGCAGTTAGATTTAAGAACTGTGTAAATGTAGTTTTTTGAACTGTTGTGGAGGTGATTAATAATAATATTTAGGAGAAAAAAAAAGAGTAATTAATAATAATATTTAGTTAAAAAATAATTATGCGAAATTGGAAATTTACGATGTTGTTGATCAATTAGCTTAATTTATACAATGTATTTTTTATGCAGATGGACTCAGATTTGCCAAATTCATTCACTGACTTTCTTATAAGTGAGTCTGAACAGAATGTTACTCAACAAAGTGATCATATTGTTCATACAACTAAAAAATCCCAAAGAAGTAAAAACTTCTCGCCAGAAGAAGATTGTTTACTTGTATCTGCGTGGTTAAATACTAGCAAAGATCCAATCACGGGAGTTGATCAACAAACAAGACAATTTTGGGCTCGAGTACATGCTTACTTTGTCGAGAATGGAGCAAACCTGAATAATAGTTCTCAGATAAGCCTCTCAAATAGATGGCAAGAAATAAATAGAGAAGTTGGAAAATTTGTTGGTTTTGTTACCCAAATTGAAAACCGTCAACAAAGTGGAACGACTGAAGAATCAAGGGTAATGTTTTTTGTTTATCATTTCCATATTAAATTATTTGTTTAACATATTTATTATATAACACAGTTTTATTTATTGAAATTGATTTACCAGATTAATGATGCTCGACAAATATATGCTTCAATCGTTGGCAAACGATTTCAACTGGAGCATTGTTGGGTTATCTTAAAAAATGAACCCAAGTGGCAATTTGAACGTGCATGTCTTCATCAGAAGTCAAACAAGAAACAAAAAAATCATGGAAATGCAAGTCCACCTTCTTCAAATCCATCAACCGCTGATTCTGTTAGTTTAGGAGAAGACAGTGACGCATTTATTTACTAAAATAGACCAATTGGTCAGAAAGCTGTAAAGGAACGACTTGCACGGAGACAAGGAAAAGAAAAGGTTGGCGAGATTTATGTAAAAAATCTCTTAGACAAATTCACGAATAGTATCGAAAAAATTGAGGATAAAAAATATCACCATAGAGAAAAAATGTTAGAGCAACAAGCTAAATTAATTGAACAAAATGATGAGAGACAAGAGGATGAAATCATGAAGGTGGATACTTCTGGTATGAATCCAATGTCTGCAGCCTATTTTGAAAATAGACAACGGGTAATTATGGCAAAAAGAGGTTTAAATTTGTAATTGATTTGATTGAATTATTTTTAATGGAATGTATGTTTAATTAATTATTTGTAATTTTCTTTAAATATTTTGTATCGTGTTTCATTAATTTTGGGAGAATTTTTCAATATTTTAGAATTTCAAATTTAAATTATTGCGGGGTTTTTAATTTTAAATTAATTTTTTTAATTTCATATTAAATCTGAAAAATTAATAATTATATTGTTGGAGGGTTTTTTAAAACTAATTATTTATTTATATAACTTACTCCTATTAATTGTATAATTAATTGCATAATTAAATTATATACAAAATAATTGCATTACATTAAAATAATAATATAAAAAAATGGCTCTCCAAAATGCCTTTTACCATTAAAGTGCATACCAAAGCCAAAGCCATTTTTACACTATTCAAACATTCATTTTAAATATTTGGCTCTCCAATATGCCTCTGCTGCTGGAGATGCTCTTAGAGTTCACCAAAATGCTTGAAGGAAATTCTAGCAGGAACACTTCTATTTTAGCACGCAAGAGAGGTTGATCTTCAGACTCGGGACATGACGATTGATACTAAGCCTCGAGATATACTTGAGGAGATCAAGAATCTTCTTTGGAGAGTAATATATCATTTGTAGAAATGCGAAGAAGTCACTACCCTTGCAAGGCTGCTATGATTGTTGAAGAAGCAACAAAGTGTCGGGTTTTCAAATATCATATGCACAATAGTGTAGAAGATAACATTCAACATATCAGCAAACCAAGCACTTACCATAAAGAACACGAGGTAAATAAGGCAACAGAGTGTGATGAAGAAGAATCCAGCAAATCTCTCAACAGCATTCATGAACGTGAAGGATATCTGGAAAGAGATAAAGAAGATCACGATTGAAGGGAAGAGATTAAGGAAATTTGTATATATAGCCGTTAGCATATATTATGTAAATCTATACTGCATTCCAGTCTATATATACTCTGTCATGTAAAGCCTTCAATACATTGAACAACAACTCACAGCATCTTGCTAATCTTACAACTCTACATGGTATCAGAGCTTCAAAAAGACTAACGTCTAAATCCACAAAATGTCTTCTTCTTCTTCTACCTCATCCACCACGATCAATTCATCCCAGACTCCCACCATAACCCCAATCTCCAATCTTGTCTCACTCAAATTAACCCAAGACAACTACCCCCTCTGGAAAACACAACTCCTGCACTATTTTCGTGGCCAAGATCTATATGGCTACCTTGATGGATCTCTTCCTCTACCCCCAAAAATGATTGATACACAAAATTCAGATACAGGTACAATCACTCAACTCTCAAATCCTGCTCACTATCATTGGCTAAGACAGGATAGTTTAATTCTTAGCACACTAATGTCATCCATGACTGAAAATGTGCTGGCTCAAGTAGTCTCATATGACACCTCTCATCAAGTTTGGCAAGCCCTTGAAACAAACTTCTCAAAATCTAGAGCCCGTACAATTCAAATTCGGGCACAACTTGCAAATGCAAAGAAAACAGGTCAATCTGCAAATGACTATTTCATGTTCATCAAACGTTTAACTGATGAACTTTCAATGGCTGGTCAACCTCTCCGCTGTGATGAAATTATCTCATATGTCCTTGCTGGATTGGGACATGAGTATGATGGCTTAGTGTCTTCTATATACACACGGGCTGATCCTATTTCTCTAGAGGAAGTATATTCCCTCTTAATTGTCACTGAATCAAGGTACAATCGTCACCAGCTCTCTACTCCTACCTCTCTTGCTGAAGCAAATTTCACACAGCAACAAAGATCGAATTTTCATAACAAAGGGAAATTCAATTCCCGTGGTCGAGGACGTCCCAATCACTACCGCAATGGAGGTAATTTCACCACCAATAAATTCGACACACACAGCTCACCCTCTATTGTATGCCAGGTATGTGGAAAACAAGGCCACTCTGCAAAGAAGTGCTATCATCGATTCGATCTCACCTACAACCCATCCTCTCCATCTCCGCATAAACAAGCCCTTCTCACTACACATGAATGGGACAACAGCTGGCATGCCGATACAGGAGCCACTCACCATATCACTCCTGATATGGCTAATCTAAACAACAAAAATGAGGATTACACTGGCTCAGACCACGTTCAAGTAGGCAATGGTCAAGGTTTGATTATTTCCAAAACTGGAACTTCCCATCTACACACTCCCTCTCATTCCTTTATTTTAAATCGTGTTTTGTTAGTTCCTGAAATTCATAAAAATTTATTGTCTGTTCGTAAATTCTGTATTGACAACAATGTTTATTTTGAATTTCATGGAAATTATTTTCTTGTGAAGGGATACTCGGGGACCATCCTTCATCGAGGCTGCGTCAGTAATGGACTGTATCAGTTCATCTCCTCAAATTTCACTCCTCAAGCTCTATCGAGTTCTCGCATTTCTTTTAATAATTGGCACAGACGCCTTGGCCATGCTGCCTTTCCCACAGTCAAACGTATTTTATCTTCAAATAAATTGCCAGTTGATAATTCTCCAATGCACTCTGTATGTCACGATTGTCAACTTGCCAAAAGTCATGACTTACCATTCAAAAATTCAACTTATGTTTCAAAAACTCCCTTAGACTTAATTTTTACGGATGTTTGGGGACCGGCATCTGTAGCCTCTACTACTGGTGCTCGGTATTATGTGAGCTTTCTAGATAATTTCTCTAAATATGTATGGTTATTTCCCATGAAATTCAAATCCGACGTTGAAAACCTGTTTCTTCAATTTCAATCTCACGTCGAAAAACAATTTAATAACAAAATAAAGGCCATACAATCTGATTGGGGCGGTGAGTATCGTCGTCTTCATAATTATTTCAAAGCCAATGGCATTGCTCACCGAATTGCTTGCCCCCATACGCACCAACAGGTTGGTTCCGTAGAACGCAAGCATCGGCATATAGTAGAAGTTGGCCTCAGTTTATTATCACATTCTCACCTTCCTCAAATTTATTGGGAGGATGCTTTTACAACTGCTACCTTTTTAATTAATAGAACTCCCACCCCGAATCTTGCAAACCTGTCACCATATGAGAAACTTTACAATCGGCCACCAGATTTTTCATTTTTAAAAGTATTTGGTTGTGCATGTTGGCCCAACCTTAGACCTTATAATAAACATAAATTGGATTTTCGAAGTAAATCATGCATATTTATTGGCTATAGTGACAATCACCATGGCTACAAATGTCTTGACTTATCAACTGGTAGAATTTACATTTCACGTCATGTTATTTTTGACGAAAATCTGTTTCCTTTTCATCAACAGCCTACTCCCCCACTGTCCTCAAACAAAAATTCTTCCACACATGTTACTTTACCTTTTCCCACTGCCATTTCACTACCTACCAGTACTGGAAATACGCTCAATCCTATTCCACCTTTGTCCACTAACGATTCTGTTTTCTTAGCATCTCATTTTGCAGGTAATCAGGCTGAGTCCTCACGGCAACCATCCAACAACACACCTGAGTTTACTGACCAACCAACACCCACAATACCTTCCAACCACAACGAGATTGTCCCATATCATACACTGTCCAACCAGACTTCACCTCTCTATGACCACCAGCCTTCCCCACAACCTTTCATACCACCCACAGAACCCACGGGAACCATAAGAAATCACCCAATGACTACTAGATCCCAGAATAACATTTTCAAACCCAAACCACCATCAGACAATTTTATCAGATACCCTCTTCCCAAAGCCTTATTAACTTCACTCACCCCCTCCCAAACTGAACCTACATGCTACAGTGAAGCTATCAAGACATCACAATGGCGCACAGCCATGAATGCTGAATTCGATGCACTTCTAAGAAATAAAACCTGGTCTCTAGTACCCCCTCAACCTGATGTCAATGTTGTAGGCTGCCGGTGGATTTATAAACTAAAGAAGAAGGCTGATGGATCAATCGAAAGGTATAAAGCAAGACTAGTTGCTAAGGGTTTCCATAAACAAGAAGGTGTCGATTTCACTGAAACCTTTAGCCCCGTCGTCAAGCATGCAACAATTCGCACTGTGTTATCCTTAGCAGTCTCAAATCAATGGCACATTCAGCAAATCGACATTCAGAATGCCTTCCTTCACGGTGCCTTAGAAGAAGAAGTTTTTATGGCACAACCCCCTGGCTACATTCATCCTCAGTATCCACACCATCTCTGCAAATTGCACAAGTCCATCTATGGCTTGAAACAAGCCCCCCGAGCTTGGTTCTCTCGGCTCACAGATGCACTACAGGTTCTGGGTTTCATCGCCAGCAAAGCAGATCCATCCTTGTTCATTTGGAACAACAATGCATCTCTCACACTCATCCTCATTTACGTGGATGACATTATCATCACAAGTAAATCCCGTGATGCAGTTCAACAAGTTCTTCGTCACTTACACATTGATTTTGCAGTCAAAGAACTCGGTGATCTCAACTTTTTCCTTGGGGTGGAAGTCCTACGGTCTAAAGAGGGAATGTATCTCACCCAACGCAAATATATAGCTGAACTCCTGCACCGCACTCGAATGACAGATGCTAAACCGTGTGTAAGTCCCATGTCCACCACTTGTCACCTATCTGCCTCTGAAGGTTCCAAATTTCCTGATCCAACACTATATCGACAAGTGGTGGGGAGTCTGCAATACCTGGCTTTCACTCGGCCAGACCTGTCATTTGCCATTCATAGAGTGAGCAAATTCATGCATGAACCTTTGGAACCACATTGGCAGGCGGTGAAACGCATCTTGCGCTTCCTTAAACACACAATCTCCACTGGCTTGCTGATCAGGCCCTCTTCATCATCCAACATTCAAGCCTTCTCAGATTCTGATTGGGCAGGGGATAGGGATGACAGGCGATCAATTAGTGCCCACTGTGTGTTCATTGGACCCAACCTCGTTTCATGGAGGTGCAAGCAACAAGCCATAGTTGCTAGAAGTAGCACTGAGGCTGAATACAAATCACTCGCAGACACTGCTTCCGAAATCAAGTGGCTTCAATCACTGTTATCCGAAATTGGTCTGCAAAGTCCCTATCCTCCAGTGCTTTGGTGTGACAACATTGGTGCCACTTACCTCACCATGAATCCTCTATTTCATGCCCGCACCAAGCACATTGAGCTTGACTTCCACTATGTCCGAGATCAAGTCCATCGCAAGCAGCTCACTGTCAAATTCATCTCTACAAAGGACCAACTGGCTGACCCTTTGACAAAGCCACTCTCTCCTCAGAAATTTCCACGTGCTCTAACCAATCTTAATGTCCACTCACTCCCCTTAAGATTGAGGGGGCGTGTAGAAGATAACATTCAACATATCAGCAAACCAATCACTTACCATAAAGAACACGAGGTAAATAAGGCAACAGAGTGTGATGAAGAAGAATCCAGCAAATCTCTCAACAGCATTCATGAACGTGAAGGATATCTGGAAAGAGATAAAGAAGATCACGATTGAAGGGAAGAGATTAAGGAAATTTGTATATATAGCCGTTAGCATATATTATGTAAATCTCTACTGCATTCCAGTCTATATATACTCTGTCATGTAAAGCCTTCAATACATTGAACAACAACTCACAGCATCTTGCTAATCTTACAACTCTACAAATAGAAAATATAAAAAATAATAATTCAGAAGTTCCTAAGATCCTGCTAGATAGACCTAGAGTTATTTAGGGATTGATTTGATTTTCTCTAAATTTAAATAATTCTTTAAAGGCTAGGTTGTCTCGAACCACATATCATCCAACTGTCCACTCTCCAATGATAATCTACAAGAATCATCAGTGAAAAACTCTTAAATCATTATTTAGGAGAGAATGGTTGTTATGCTTAGATTGTTAGCTTTCTATTTTGTAACTTGCATGTTTTTTCGTAACACAAAACCTCCCTTCAAAATATTAATAGGCATAGTTTTATATTTATAGGTTGCTCAATAGGCAATGTGCAACATCACTGGCTTATCTATTTTGGGAGGATACTATGAAAAGGTTGTTCCTAATTTTGAAGAGTTCTCATATGTTGAAGGCAGGGTCTTAGCTGCCTAAGACTTGTCTTATTTATTCCAAACTTTGCTTTAATAACATAAGAAAAAAATTCTGATAGAATTTTTCATGCAAATTGGCTTAATTTTTTTTGTTTGATCATGAGTCATTCACGCTGAATTCTCATCTATCACGGGAGTACAAATCTACCGCGGAACCAAAATTTGATTCATGTGGGAGACAAAAAGAGCCTCATGATATCAAACAGGCTTGTTAATTCCATTCCGTTCCGGCCGGAACGTTCTGTGCCATTAAAAAAATCAAGACGAAACGACGTCGTTTTCGTCTCGGTTTTAATTCCGGTCCGTTCCGGAAATTCTAGCTAAATTCCGGCCGGAACGTCTCGGTACCGTTCCGGCTCAAAATCATAATATTTCTTTTATTTTAGAACATTTTACTATCATAATATTTTGGAATTTTAGAGATGTTTCTAATTTTGAGATTATGTTTGTTTGATTTTGTGTTTGTATTGTATAATTTAAAGTTAATTTATCTTGAATTTAAATTATACTTGTTAAATTAATATTTTAAATTTTTTCATATATATATATAATTAATTATATATGAACAGTACAATCCCTAAACAGCACACCGAAACACTCCGAAACCGAAACGTTCCGTTCCAATAGAAAAACCAGAATGGCAACCGGAACGGTATTGACAACCTCGATATCAAAATACCGTTAAAAAACATCTCTTATCACACGAGACACCTAAAAGGATCTACAAGAGCAGAAGATCAATTAATTCTTTTGGATCATGATTGGGTACTCGAAGATCATAAGAGCTAAAACTCGATGCCTACTTGAGTCTTTGGCTTTGTCGATTTTTACTTCCTCAGCATGAGGATTTCATTCGTGTTGGCACTTTTAAGGTTGTTTCAAATATGGCTATTAGTGTCATTTAGAGTATGGTTCCTCCTATTTAGCATCCATATATAGGGGGTGTTTGGGAGTGTGGTTGCGGTTGCTTTTCAAAGTGCTTTTCGTTTAGAAATACATCAAAATGATATTTTTTTTATTTTTTTAAAATCATTTTTGACATCAGTACATGAAAATGATCTAAAAACACCAAAAAATTTTCATTTAAAATGAAAAAAAATATTCAAAATGTCATGAAACACTTAGCCAAACAGGCTAATAGAGGTCTATCTCAGACCATTAATTTGTCTAATGGCTGTACAGAATTTGGGATTGCACGAACTTCATTTCCTGAACATTTTCTCTATGCTTGGGATGGATTACACTTTCCTCATGGGATATATGTTATTACTGAGAATGACTATTTTCCTCCTATGATTAGAAGGTTTAAAGGTACCTTGAATACATTCCAATGTTGGGAACCGAGTGCTGTAGATTGTCATAAACTCTTACGTAGTCCACTTCAAAATAGAGACTTTTGCTTAGCTCTGGTTCCTTAGCCAAATCGTTCTGGACTTCAAATAGACAATGGACAAAGAAGTAATGAAAAATTAGGGTTTATGATGAGCATATAGAAGATTATGTTTCACAGAATTTCAATGAATAATGCCTTAATATTATTGATGAGAATTGAACAGTATTTATACAAGAGTTGGGTCCTATTCTGGGCAGTAACATTTGCCAAATTAAAGCTAAGATTGATGTACAATAAAGAGTATGATTTGTACAGAAAATGGAAGTTATGTTGTAACGGCTAGAATTCTAAACATGGAAAGAAGCTGTTGAAGATTTTCTATGTTGATTGTGTGCAGTTTTCTCCAATACGCCCCCTCAAGATAGGGCTGCCATCGGCAAGGCCAATCTTGGAACGTAAAACTGCAGTGCGTTGTTGGGACAGCGGCTTTGTCAATAAATCTGCAAGTTGATCCGCAGTATGAACATGATGAACTTGGAGAGTACCTTTTTGAACCAAATCCCGGACAAAGTGAAGATCAATCTGTATGTGCTTCATTCGGGAGTGATCAACGGGATTGTAGCTGAGATGGGTGGCACCAAGGTTGTCACACAATAGGGAAGGAGGAGCCTTAAGTGGATAACCAAGTTCAGTGAGGAGGTTGGCTATCCATACTGATTCGGAAGCAGCATTGGCAAGTGACCTATATTCAGCTTCGGTGGAGGATCGGGCAACGGCTTTCTGTTTCTTAGAGCTCCAGGATATCGGGGTCTGACCAAGGAAGCTAATATAGGCTGATGTAGAGGTGCGGTCATCAACATTTCCAGCCCAGTCAGCATCCGAATAGGTGTTGAGTGTCCAGGGAGTGTTCTTCTTGATGTGAATACCATGGAAGATGGTGTGCTTCAGATACCGGAGGAGTCTTTTGACAGCAGACCAGTGCGAATGCGTGGGCTTGTGCATGAACTGTGACAGTTTATTAACAGCGAAGGAGATGTCCGGACGAGTAAGTGAGAGATATTGAAGACTCCCAAGTACCCGTCGAAACTCGGTGCTGTCAAAAGCAGCAGTGCCATCAGCCAACTTCAGAGGTGTGCTGGTGGATAATGGTGTTGAGACATCCTTGGCTCCAGTCATGTTGGTTTTGGAGAGCAGATTTCGGATGTACTGGTGCTGTGATAAGAAGATACCTGCACAAGTGGGAAGAACTTCTACCCCTAGAAAGTAATGGAGAGTACCCATATCTTTTAATAAAAACTTGGAGCTAAGCTGCCGAACAATGGAACCCACAAAAGTTAAATCATTCCCAGTGATCACAAGATCATCCACATAAACAAGTAAATAGCATACAATATTAGCATTACTATAGATAAATAAGGATGAATCAGCTCTGGAAATAATAAAACCAAGGGTGAGAAGAGCATTTTTCAGTGTAGAATACCAAGCCCTAGGAGCCTGTTTAAGGCCATAGATGGCTTTTCTCAGCCTGCAGACATGATCTGGTTTTGAAGGGTCCTTGAACCCTGGGGGCTGACTCATATAAACAGTCTCATTCAGTTCCCCATGCAAAAAAGCATTGTGGACATCCATTTGCCTTAAGTGCCAGCCATGAGTAACAGCTAGGGTAAGGATTATCCGAATCGTAGCCGGTTTAACCACAGGGCTAAACGTTTCAGTATAATCTATTCCGGGTTTTTGTAGAAACCCTTTTGCAACTAGTCTAGCTTTAAAGCGGTCAATGGAACCAGTTGCTGTTCTTTTAACACGGAAGACCCATTTACAGGTTACAGGACAACAGTTTTGTGGTGGGGGGACTAACTCCCAGGTGCCATGTTTCATGAGAGCCGTGAGCTCATCAGACATGGCAGCACGCCATCGTGGTTCAGAGATGGCTTGGCTGACACATGTGGGTTCTAGACTATGGGGCAGTGGATGCTTAGTCACGGCATGCATTTGTTTGGGTTTATAGATGTTGTTCATGGAACGTGTTGTCATGGTGTGTGTTCTGTGTGGTGGTGCTGATGAAGTGTTCAGGGGTGCAGGGGAGGGGTTTTGTTGATGTGGAGGTGAAGATGCCGTGACTACTAGCTGTGATTGTGGGTGAGAGTGAGATGAATGACTGGGTTCAGCATGAAATGCAGATGAGCATGAATTTGGATGTAAAGAGCTAGATGAATTTAACGAATTGGAAGAAATTGGAGAGGGAAGAGAAACATCGTTACCTGGAGGTGATGAGAGCACGGTTGTAGCAGGTCCCGAAGGCACTGGTGCAGGCGGCGAGGGCACGGGAACTGTGAGGAGGGAACAATCGGGCGAAGAAGACGATGTACGGGGTGGAGAGATTGAATTGATGTCGGCTAGGGATTTGTTTTCGTCAAAAAGGACGTGCCGAGAGAGATAAGTTTTGTTGGTTTTGGGTTCTAAGCATGTGTATGCGTTTTGGGTTAATGAATACCCAATGAAAACGCATGGTGCAGATTTGGGCTGAAGTTTATGGGTGTTGTAGGGCCGGGTTAAGGGATAACAAATACATCCAAATTTTTTTAATTTGAGGTAGTTGGGTTTTTGTCCAAAAAGGGCCTCAAATGGTGATTTGTTATGGAGGAGAGATGTCGGTTGACGATTTATGAGATAGGTGGCTGTATGAAAGGCGTGAGGCCAATATGAAAGAGGTAATTTTGCATCGGTGAGCAAGGTGAGCCCGGTTTCAACTAAGTGACGGTGGCGGCGTTCAGAGACACCATTTTGTTGGGGGGTGTGGGGGGCAGTTGTGTAATGACTGATCCCATGAGTGGACAAAAAAGGTTTGAGACTAATGAATTCCCCACCGTTGTCCGAATAAATGCTTTTTATTTTTGTTTGAAAACGATTTTCGACAAGTAATTTAAATTGAGGAAAAATGGTTTTGACACAAGATTTGGCTTCAATGGGATAAAACCATATGTATTTGGTGTAGTGATCTACAAGTATTAAATAATACCGAGAACCATCTAGACCGGGACAATAAGCGGGCCCCCAAACATCAGTATAAATAACTTCAAGTGGCATATGACTTTGAATAGTTGTGGGCCGAAACGGAAGTTTATGGGCTTTATTAATAGAACAAGATGAACATAAGGAATTAAAATGCTTTGTTGTTTTGTTTGATTTTTTTGTGGGTAAAGAAAAAACATTGACAAGACTTGTAACAATTTTTGAGGACGGGTGTCCAAGGCGTTTGTGCCAGCCATCAAGAGAAGTACGTTCATGTAGATTTGCAACAAATTTGGAGGGTGATCGCACCAGTGAATTCGGGAACTGATATACACCATCCTCACATGCACCTTTTAGTAAAATCGCCCTCGAAGCTTGGTCCTTCACAAGAAAATAAGATGGGTGAAGTTCAACAAAAACATTATTTTGAGCAGTAAAATGATGAACAGAAATTAAATTTTTGGAAATATTAGGAACACAAAGAGTATTGTTCAGAATAAATTTCCGCAATGGTGAATCTAAGGTCAAAGATCCAACATGTGAGACGGTCAAACCTGTACCATCACCAATGACGACTTCATCAGTACCATCATATTCAGAATGGATGGATAAATTTGCTAAGTCGCCGGTAATGTTGTGTGAGGCAGCGGAGTCAAGGAGCCATTTTTGATTTTGTGCATTTGTGGTATTTGCACAGTTGGCTGTAATTTCATTTTGACGCAGTTGGGGACAAGACTTTGCCGTGTGACCCATTTGGTCGCAGAACTGGCATTTGGGACTGAATCTTCGCTGGCTGGGCTGACTGGATGGGTATTGTCGGTGGGTTTTAAATGGACCAGGTGATCTGCTGGTTTGGTGGGCCTGTTGGCTCATGTGCCCGGTATGCTGAGGAGGCCCATAGTGGGCCTGTTGGCTCATGTGGCCCGTGTATTGGGAAGGCCCACCATTCTGCCTATAATTGCTTCTCCTGGACGACCCACTTGGATTAAATGTGGGTTGTCGGTGACGATGGGAGTAGTTGGCAGAGGCAAGGAGCGGCTGAGTGGTGGAGTCCAGTCGCCGGAGATAGCTGTCGTGACCCACAAGGATGTCGTGCAGCTCTTCGAAGGCCAGAGATGTTGGCCGCGCACGAATGGAGGTGGCAATGTCCCTGAAATCAGCACCCAAACCATTTAGTATATAGAGGGTGAGATCGTCATCGGAGATCGGATGATCGATTAAGGTAATTTCATCTGCAAGGGCCTTCACGGCGTGCAGGTAGTCAGCCACAGAACGGTTTTTCCGTTGGATTAGGGTAAGTTCTTCCTTTAATTGCATAGCTCGGGTTCTTGATTTGCTTGCATACATGTGATGTAGCCTCCCCCAGGCTTCATGGGAGGTTTTGGCAGTGGCGATGAGGGGAGTGATGGCTGTGGATGTTGAGGCCAAGATGGCACTTAGGATGAGTTTGTCCTGCCGGACCCAGTGAGTTTTGTTTAACTCAGTGCTGGAGATGCCCACCGGTGAGGGGCACTGAGACACACCTTGAACATAATCAAGGAGGTCATAGCCTATGAGGAGAGCTTCGAATTGTGCTCTCCATTGAGGGAATGTGGATGGTTTGAGTTTTTCATTGATCTGTGAGCTAATGTTGAGAGCAATAAGAGCATTGTCAGGGGAGGGTGTGAGTTGGGAAAGTGAAGAGGTGGGTTGGGGAATTGTGGGTGCTGCTGCTGTTTGCTCTGTGGAGGAATCCATTGTTGAGAAAAAAAAAAAAAGAAGGATCTTAATGCTCGTGGGAGATGAGCTCTGATACCATATAGAAGATTATGTTTCACAGAATTTCAATGAATAATGCCTTAATATTATTGATGAGAATTGAACAGTATTTATACAAGAGTTGGGTCCTATTCTGGGCAGTAACATTTGCCAAATTAAAGCTAAGATTGATGTACAATAAAGAGTATGATTTGTACAGAAAATGGAAGTTATGTTGTAACGGCTAGAATTCTAAACATGGAAAGAAGCTGTTGAAGATTTTCTATGTTGATTGTGTGCAGTTTTCTCCAATAGAGCATTCATCCTAGGTATATATCATATCTCAAAGGGAGGTAATATATTTAGGAGATGTACAATCCTCATCGTTTTACTCATCAACATGGGTTAGACAAAGACTTCCAAGTACTCCTGTCCTCCCATAATTTCCTATTGACCCTTCCTCTTTTTTTCCAAGCTTGATTTTCCAGGCAAGAGAACGGTGAAACAGTCCATATCCCAGAAGTTAACAAGTTGATATCCTCAGAAGTTGACCCAAGCTACATGTTTTGGTAGGATAAGGAAGTGTTTCCACAATTTATCAATATTTCCTCAGAATTCCTTTATCAAAGTGAAAATAACAGCTCTGTTTTAAATTTGAATGTAAAGACTGAATCATCATTAAGAGGAAAGGAACAATCTCTTGTTAAAGAAGCTCTTCCTGTGTTGTCATTCTTTCAAAAGCGTGGTCTTCATGGAAAGACGAATAATATTTTTTTTATTTGTCTTAGCTAATATCAATTCCTCTCTCTGTTTTGTAGAGAACTCACATCTTCATAATCGGTTAGATGATGACCCATATATGATTGTAGCGCTTGCAGAATATGATGATGAAATTAAATCCAAGGAGGATGAACTTTTAAAAGCTAGAAGCGTCAGAGTCTCGAAGTGTTGATGATGTCCAACATGTAGACCAAACCAGACGATATTTAGAACAAACTTTTCTTGGAATAACAGTCACAAGCTCGACAAAATATTATGTAATTTTTTATTTTTTAAAAAATTATTATTTGTTTAAATAAAGCATTTAATTCTCTTTTTATATTTTTTTTATACCTTGAATTGTATGTAAAGGTATTTTAATTTCAAGAAGGAATATTATTTATTTATTTATTTAGCCGTTCACAGTTTATACCCTTAAGAGTCAAGAGTAGTACATTAGAACATGATTTGCTCTTTGATTTGATTGATTTTTTTTAATGTGACTGAACTTAGGATGAATCCTAAGCTACTACGTATCTTCATAAATAAAGGATCAAGTCATGATGTAGTTCAAAGTTTTTTTTTATGCCATTCACAATTTATACTCTTGTGGGCTAGGAGTAGTACATTTTTTTGGGTCTAATAGTTTAGGCTCATGTGACATGGAGCTAGAAAGAGATCTTCAACAATAGAATTCCTTCAAAAAAATTTCATTGATGGGTCCAATTCATAGACCATCGTTATCATCAATCGTGTATGCTCCATTGTCATATACTTTAGTGACAACATAAGGGCCATCCTATTTTTAGATGAATTTTCCACTTGTGCATCGTGCAATGACTATTGGCCATTGAACAACAAGAACCGTGTCTTCCACTTGAAAAGACTAAGGCCAAACTTTTTTATTAAAAGCTTTTGACATCCTGGCTTGATAACATTCCAAACATTGTTATGCTTTGAGTCTTTTCTCATTTAGAGCTTCCAGCTCTCCCAAGCGTAACTTTGTATTTTTTTCATCATCAAGGCCTTCTTGAATGACAATCCTTAGAGATGAGATTTGACATTCCAATGGAAGAACAACTTCAATCCATAGACCAAAAATATGGAGTTGCTTGTGTTGGTGTTCGATATGTTGTGCGATTTACCCACAAAGCCTCCCCTATTCTATCATGCCAATCTTGTTTTGAATTTGACACCACCATTTTCAATAGATTACACAAAGTCTTGTTGAATGATTCGGCTAAACCATTTGCGACAACATTATACATGGACGAGTCATGTTGGACAAAGCCAAATTTTACGCATAAGTTATCCATGAGGCTATTGTAAAATGGCTTTCCATTATCCGTGATGATATAACAAGGTACACCATATCGAAAAATGATATTGGCTTTTATAAATCCCACAACTGTTTCTTTTTTAACTTTCTTTAATGGGACTACTTCACCCTATTTAGAGAAATAATTCTGTCAGGATATATATGGCTTGTTAAGGATTTTGGAGTTATAGGTCCCACTACATCAAGACCCCATGTATCGAAAGGCCATGAGGCAAATATAGGGTGCAAAGGTTTTGGTGGTTGATGAATGAAATTTGCGTGAAACTGACAAGCTTGACATGTTTTTGCAAAATTCAAACAGTCTTTTACCCTAGTTGGCCAATAGTGTCCCAACCTCTTTATCTGAAAATGAAATTTAGGGTCAAATTGATGTGCACCACAAATCCCTGAATGAACTTCTTCTATAATATTCAAGGAGGCACTAATAAATATATGCACGTTTATTTGCTTCAAATCATTTTATAGTCATTTGCCCACATTGCTCAAAAGCTTATGGAGTTGGAGTCAGTTCATCTTCAATAGATGATTTATTTGAACATGAAGCATACCTCAATGTTTCCTTGATGGTGATATGGTTTGCACAAAGAAACTTTAATTTTGGTGATTGGATCACTTTCTTTTTTGGAGCCTTTTCACTTTTTTGAAGTTTTTGGACATGAGGATCAAACCATCATGTTGGTTGTTTTATTGCTTCTCTAGAGACTTTATCCATCATAAACTCAAAGAGTGAGAATTGAAAGGTGATAGCCCAACCATGGTTTGTAATGGTAGGACTATATCCTCTATTGTTTGGATATCCTTTTGGAGAGTTGATCTTGAGAATTTGACATAAATTGTTGGGCTTACTTTGTCAATGCTTTATCTTTCTTCATTTACATCTTATATTTGGAATCAAATCAAACTTCTAGCATAATTTCTCCATCTTCTTCAAAATAGAACCTAACATCTGCATAATGTGATTCTTCAATAGAGAATGGTTCTTTTGAAGCCACAACACATTTAACCTCACAATCATGGTTATATTTAAAGCATTGATGCCATGTTGATGGAACCACCCCATTCTCGTGTAACCAAGTTCTTCCCAAAGTAAATTATATGAAGTCTTTGCCTCAATAATATGACAAAGTGTTGAAGAGTTCATCTCTCCAATATCAATCTTGATACAAATCTTCCCAATGACACATTATCTTTTTTGGTTTAAACCTTGGATCACCATTCTACTTTTGGATATTTCATCCAGAGATATACCAATATTTTCCATCGTAAGATATTGTTGTTAAACAATCAACATTAGTTACATCATCAATCCTTGAAAAAAACTTCTTCAAACTCTTTAGAGCCCATAAAGAATTGGGCAAGGCTTTTCAAGTCTTTAGAGGAAAATCCATTGCCTCAGATAAACTTGTGTTTGGTGGAATTTTCTCTAACTTAGAGACAATTCCTTGTATATTTGGATTTTTTGCATTGGAGGACTGATCTTTCTTTTTTGGACATTGTTTTTCAACTGCTACATTTTTATCTTCACCAACGGTTACAACATTGACCATGCCACTTTCATCTTGAAAGAATGTCTTTGGAAAATATTTTCTAAGGGTGATGGGTCTTCTTGTTGCAATACTCGACCTTTCCTTCTATGAGTAAGGCACTAATGGGTATTTCTTTTTTTTGTACCTGTCTATGTTTCGAGTCTGACTATTTTACCTTCTTCTCCATCATCCTTTTAGGTAAAGTTGTCTTTGGAAGTGGTCAAGTTGGATATTTTGAAACACATCTTCTTTGTTTCCTACTATCATCCATCCTTTATCATCATGATCAAACATATCTATGTCATTAGAAGACCCAGTAGGTTCTACTATCATGAAACTTTCTCTAGTAACACTTGGCGAGGCATATCTTTTATATTCTTTTCTTTTTGGAAATGAAAGTAGACTATCCATCTCCAATTTCATCTTCATATTTCATATGCGCATACTATTTTCTTTGTCTGATCCACTTCAAATTGAATAGAAAGTGCTCCTTGAGATAGATGTTTAGACAAATCATTATTAAAATCATGATTTTGACAACATTAGTGGTGACTACTTGACAATGTTGGAGACGACTTACAAGTCACTAGTCTATGTTAGAGAATAATATAAATCATATTCTAGGGCCTCACCTACAAGCTTAAGCTTTTAGGTGACATGGTTCTTTAACATGGTATCAGAGCCTTGTTGACCCAGCGGTCACGAGTTCGAATCTCACCACTCCCGTTCTATTTGATAAAAATGAAGCATAAGGTAATGTGGGTCTGTGCAAGTTTCAAGCCCAAAAGGCTTTCACTTGAGGGTGTGTGTTAGAGAATAATATAAATCATATTCTGGGGCCTCACCTACAAGCTTAAGCTTTTAGGTGAGATGGTTCCTTAACAGTCTAATGGTCCACTAGCAAGTAGACCTTATTGGCCACTAGGAAAATGTCTCAAACACGTGCAGCAGCTTACATTTCCCACTTCACCATCAGCTAGAGCTTGCCCTATAACATTTTATTTTAATGTGGCATATAAAATTATGCATGTTATGCTAGTAATATTACACCCAAAATAGCTGACCAGCCAAAGCAGTAAACTCACACTGATTTTATTAGCTTGCCGAATGTGCTACTGTGACTCTGTGAGTGTGAACGGTGCAATACTAATTAACTTTTCTCATGTCTACACTGTACAACTCTACAAACATTTTGTCCTACACTCCTGCCCTCATTTCCCTTTTCCTTTCTCAAATGATAACTATAACAGGAGCTCGTCAATCGCCATATACCATTTTACTTGTAGATCTATAATCTCGTCCTTCTATACAGCTTATACTCTCTAATCTCTAATTTGACAACCAACAAGTCAACAAGGTTAATTATCTAACTCTTCTTAATTCTTATACTTCTTCACTTCTTCTTTATTTTGACAAATGAGTACGACAATTCCCACCCATCTCCACCCAGTAACAACTCTATTTTTACAAACCTAAACCAACAACTCAATAACATAGAATTTCTTTGATAATGCAGACTCTTTTGATTGTGGTGGAAGATAGAATGTTAAAAGTCTGGTATTGGGTTGTTAATTGTTTCCAAATTCCCTTTTATAGATAAAAGTGATTCAACTGAAATGATGTATTATATTGATTGTACTCACCATATATATACAAAGGAACCATAGAGTTCTCCTACAGATCAAGAGTTTGATATCTAATGGTATGCAAACACATCTTTCCTATTTACATTGAAACACTGTCAATTCTATTATAATGCAACTTCCAACACTCCCCCTCAAGTTGGAGAGTGAATGTCGATAACTCCCAACTTGCGCATGAGTTGCTTGAACTTTTCTTTGCCTAAAGCTTTTGTAAACACATCTGCTAATTATTGCGAAGAAATCACATATTGAGTAGAAATTTCACCTCGTAAAATTTTGTCCTGGATTAAGTGACAATCCATTTCAATGCGCCGAGTTCTCTCATGAAATACAAGGTTTTTTGCAATGTGTAAGGCAACTTGATTGTCACAATGCAAAGTAACAGGGTTTGAAATTGGCATGTGTAAATCTGTTAATAGATGTCGCAACCAAGTAAGCTCACAACATGCACTTGCCATTGCTCTATATTCTGCTTCGGCACTTGACAAGGAAACAGTCTTTTGCCTCTTGGCTCTCCATGAAATCAAGGAATTCCCAAGGAATACACAATACCCAGTGATGGAACGATGAGTAATAAAGCAACCCGCCCAGTCAGAGTCACAAAATACTCTTAAGTTTAATGGATTATTTGAATGGAGAAGCAAACCTTGACTAGGAGCTGATTTCAAATAACAAACTACTCGAAGAGCAGCAACCATATGAGGTTGGCGTGGTTCATGCATGAATCGGCTGAGGATATGAACTGAGTATGTGATGTCAGGTCTGGTGATGGTTAAATAGATCAATCGACCAACTAGGCGCTGATATGCACATGGATCTTTAAGCAATTCGCCTTTGTTTGAAAGTCTGCATTCTTCCATAGGAAATTCAATCGGCTTAGCACCAAAAAATCCACTATCTTTGATAATTTCCAAGGCGTATTTACATTGTGAAATGTAAATGCTTTTCTTGGAGTGAGCCATTACAATGCCTAAGAAAAAATTCAGATCACCAAGGTCTTTGATATGGAAGCGATTATGAAGAAACTATTTTAGAGCTTTGATGGATTCAATGTTGTTTCTAGTTATCAAAATGTCATCCACATAAATTTATAGAATAGTGAGAGATGTGCCCTTGTTTTGAATAAACAAGGAGTAATCGGCTTTGGATTGTGAAAAACTAGCAGCAAGAACCGCCTCTATGAACTTAAAAAACCATTATCGAGAAGCTTGTTTTAAGGCCATATAACGACTTGTGGAGGCGGCACACAATGTTCTCCCCTGCCACCGAAGACCAGGAGGTGGAGTCATATAAATTTCCTCCAACAAATCACTGAAGGCATTGTTGACATCCAATTGATGTAAAGTCCAGTTCAAACTGGCAGCAACTGCAAGGAGACAGCGGACAATGACCATTTTTGCGTTGGGGAAAAAGTGTCGTGATAATCAATGTCAGTAGTCTATGTAAATGCATGAGCGATTAGGCGAGCTTTATAGCGCTCAATAGACCCATCAGCCTTGTGCTTGATATGATACACCCATTTAAAATTGATCGGTGTTTGTCAGGGGGCAAAGGGACGAGACTCCATGTCTGATTAGCAATGAGGGCTTGGAGCTCAGAGTTCATGGCTTCCTGCCACTTAGGGTCAGTCATGGCAACATCATATGAAATAGGTTATGTATCTCGACTCATAGTTGCAGTATAACAGAGATGTGATGGGGAGTACCAATGATAAGAGACAAAGCGATAGAGAGGGTATTTAGTACCTAGTATGGATGTTGATGAGGCTGAGGGCAATTGGTGTGGAGGCAGAGTTACCTACGAGTAGACAAAATCTTTGAGATGGATGTTGGCTTCTCGGGAGCGTTGAGAACGACGAAGTGGTGGATTAGGGGTGGGAATTAGTGAAGGGATAGGGAAGACATCTGGTTGGGGTGTATTTAAGGAAATTGATGGAGCAACGAGAGATGAATCAAGAAGAGAAGTTGTTGGCTCGGTTGGTGTAAGGGAAAGGGATTTTATGATGGGAGGTTCTTCTGAAGAGGGAAAAAATCAGAGATGAGAGGAAGAGAAATGGGCAGGTCTGATAGGGTGGGATAAATGGTGGGATTGACTTGTGGTGAGTGATAAGAAAGACCACATCTCGATTGGTATAAATTTTCTTAGTTGAAATATCATAAAGTGTCATGACGACATTTTTTTAGGCTTCGTGCCCTGCCATCCCCACAGGGGGGAGAACAACAACGTTTGGTGAAAGGGATGGTTTTATAGTCGTAAAAATTATGATTTAATTATCAGGAGTCGCAACCTAGTATTATGGTCACTAGGAAACCTATTGGTGTATGAGAGTCTGGGTAAGGGGACTTGTTGTGCAATGATGCGTCTTTCCCTTGCACAACAAGACTCCTTACCCACACTTTCGTAGAGCATTAGGTTTTCTAGTGATCTTAATACTAGGTGGTGACTCCTAAAAATTATAATCATAATTTTATGATTATAAAAAACCTTTTTCCACGCACCCTCGTCTCTAGGGATAGTCGCATGTGACAAAACATTATCGCAACAGATGACAACTCCACTATGGACTTATCTGGCTGGACTAAGCTTTGCTTGTTTGATTGTTTGTCTAATTACTTTTATTGGTTTATTCAATTTTAGCATGCATTATTGTTGCTTTAGCATGCATCCTTACTTCTAATTACTTGGTATGAATTAATGCCATCATGCATTTTAGTTTCACAAATAAATCCAAATCTAGGTTAGGTGGGGAGTAGTGGTCTGCCTCATTATTTTAGTTAGGATTTAGATTCGTGAACATCCAACTATGAACTAAATGGAGGTCACGTTGTGCCCCAACTATCTCTTGTAAATCCCTATACTATCCTCACGTAAGGTGATCACTATGATGTTTATAGACCTTTTGAGACGAGGTAGAAAGCTCATCCTTCATGTAATGACCTAGAACTTGTCCTCAAGGTACAAACTATATGATAATTCACACGTGATATGTATGTACATACATTTGTATCCACATGCATCCATCATTGTACATAACATCAACAAACTAAATATAGGTCTCCGAAGAGCTCCTACCCATGAAGTCCATAACACATGACTTCGACAAAGAAATATGGAAAATGAAGAATGTGCTCACCGCGACACTCACTTCCAAAAAGAACTGGATTCTCTAAAAGCTAATGAAGTTTGCCTCACTAATTTACTGGAGCAAACAATTAGGAATGGTTCTGAGGAAGGTCCTTTTAATCAACCTGTCAACATTGTTTAAACCCAAACAATAACTTTGTAGGATGAATGGGCAAACATAGTGAAGACCCCCAACATAGTCCTATATTTGTACAATCAAAAACACCAACACCAACTCCTGAGGCTATAGAAACATTCATCAATGGGTCTAATAAGACAAAGACATCATAGGATGTCAATCAAGATAAGATGACATCGTTGGAAGCTAGGATAAGGGTCATTAAAGGGATAAAGTTTTATGGTCTAGTATAAGCTGCAAAAATGTATCTAGTCCCAAATGTTATAATACCAAAGAAGTTTCATGTTTCTTAATTTATTAAATATACTGAAACACAATGCCCTATCACCTATATCAAATCTTATTGCATTAAAATGGTAGAAGTAATATATGATGAAAAGTTGTCGATGCACTTTTTCTAAGATAGTTTGAGTGGGGCAGCATTAAATTGGTATATGAGATTAGACAAGACTAAGATTCGTAGTTGGAAAGATCTGGTAGATGCTTTTATCAAGCAATATAAGTACAATATGAATATTTCTCCTGACAGAACAAGCGTGTCCAACCTAGATAAAAATAACAAAAAAAGCATAAGACAATATGCTCAAATATAGAGAGATCTGCTGCATAAGTGAGTCCACCTCTCATTTAGAAAGAAATGATGACCTTATTTGCTAACACTCTTAAGGTTGATGTTGTGGGTAGTTCAGCACAACAATTCATTGATGTTGTGGCTATAACTTAACGAATAGAATAAGGAGCAAAAAATGGTAGAATTTATGCACTAATCGAGAGAAAAAGGCTTTGAAGGTAAGAGAAAGAGGTCAACCATGTTGAAGATGATTATAAAGGGTAGGAAAAAATAATTTCAAAACTACCACAACCCTTCATCTCAAGTTGCCAACATCAATCTTCAAGTCAAAGACTAAGTTGAAAATTTCCTGAAAGTAAATTACTAGAAAAACTAGGAATACGTACCTCCGCTATCATTGCCCCAAAATGAGATGTATAAAAAACAACTAAGCATCGGGAAAATAACTCCTAAACCTTATGCATCTTTTCATCAACATTACCCCAAATAGTATAAGCTCGACCTCACCTGCGAGTACCACGCTAGTGTTATAGGATATAATATTCATAATTGCAATGCCTTTAAGAAGAAACCTATGCAACTGATTAAAGTTGGATGGATAACATTTGAGGAAAAATCAAATCATATTCTCAATCATGCTTCAGGAAGTAGAACAAATGCTTGATGGAAATGACAAAATCAAGGAACCTAACTAAGAAGGTGTGCTAAGTGTCTATACCATTTAAATGACCTAAAAGATTTTTTGAAGGAGAAGTGCACTGGAATTGCAAAATAAAGTCTGCTTCTATAGTCATTCTTCGTCTGATTATGTCCACACATGTGCTTCGACTGTCATGTTTTAACCTGTTTTAGGCTTATAGATAATTTAGCTCATAATGCCATAAGACTTTGTTAAATGAGCTTTTGTTTTCAATAAGATCATGTATTTTCTTGTGTTTATGACATGTTCTTGTTTTTTATTTATTTAAATAACACAAGCACATCTTATATCATTTCTTGTAAATTATACATGATCCCATGATTTAATAAAGATTTTTGGAAAATCAAAGTCTAGTATAAGAGAAAAGGTCAAAAATGATGTTTGTTTAACAAATGAGTTATGGGAACTCATGTGATTTC
This sequence comes from Salix brachista, assembly GCA_009078335.1. Taxonomy (NCBI): domain Eukaryota; kingdom Viridiplantae; phylum Streptophyta; class Magnoliopsida; order Malpighiales; family Salicaceae; genus Salix; species Salix brachista. The sequence continues at coordinate 5,686,539 of CM018589.1, read as the reverse complement.
CTTGAAAGGTGATCTCATACCTACAAAAATCCACATAATAAAGCTAAGGTCTTAGCTAAATAAATAATGAGAAATTATTTTGCATGAAAAAGCAAAAGCTTACTATTCTTGGATGCATGCTTTTAAAATGAGGGAAGATCATCTTTGATATCCATTCACAACTCTCAAATATCCATTGCAATCCCTGTTTAAGGCTATTATTTTTTTATAATTAACCCAAACAAGGATCACATCCTACACTGGAGGAAATATGTGATGATCAAAAAGCAGTTCAAATTTATAAAAGGTCCTCAATGACTTAAGGTACCTAAAAAAAGTTGAGAAGACATTAAAGCAAAAAAGATTTCAGAACACTATAACAAAATAACAAACATGATGATAGTGCTCAAAACCTAACGATGAGAAAAAAGAAAGAGAGTCCTAAAGTAGATATTGGGGCATGTCAAACCATTTTGCGAGTCAATTCTAAGGTTTCAAAGTTCATAGATAAAAAGAGTTCTAGAAGCAAGTGCTAGTGATTCTTTGTCTAGAAATCTCTTAAATACCTTTTGACCTTGTAAGTATCCCTTTCCTTCATAACCAAAAGTAAGTCTATGTTACAAGCCTAATAAAGCCCTTTCTGATCAAAGGTAGGTAATCTAGATCGGTAGGTAATGCTTTTCCATTCAAAATAAGCCTTATAAACATTTCACAAAACTTGATCAAAACCTTTCTAACATGCAAGACTTGAAACAAGCATCATTTTCACATTCTAATCAAGAGCAACATAAAACCTGACAATGGGATCACTTGAATTCTTTTGAGAGCAAGTTTGTTTTAAGGAAACATCAAAATGGTTTTTGTGCTTGGAATGACTTTGAAATTCCAAAAATCTTACATGAAAGTAATCTTTGTAAATAACCAACACTTTCTTGCATATTTTCTTCCTAAAACCGATTGAAACCTAAAAAACTTGTTTCCTTGAGTGCACATGTGAGTCCTAAATCAACATAGATAGTGTGCTTTCTAGCTTTTTCTTTATTTCTTTATTTAAGTGTGTTTTTTAGCTCTTAATCAACTTAGATAGTGCGCTTTACATCCCTATCTCCCTCTCTTCTCATTTGAGTGTGTTTTTTAGCTCTTAATCAACTCAGATAGTGCGCTTTACATCCCTATCTCCCTCTCTTCTCATTTGAGTGTGTTTTTCAACCCTCAACCATCAATTAAAATAGTGTGCTTTCTAACCCTATTTTCCTCCGCTTTCGAGTGCTTTTGCTAGCCCTCAACCATAAATTAAATTAGTGCACTTTCCATCTCTGTTTTCCTCTTCTTTTGAGTGTGTTTTCTAGCCTTCAATCATCAATTTATATAGTGTGTTTTTCTTCCCTATCTCTTTCCTTCTCTTTTAAGTGCATTTTTCATCCCTCATCCAACTCAAATAGTACACTTTTCAGTCATCCCAAAATAAATAAATAATAAAATTCATATAACCTATTCTAATTTATATTGCAAAATAGAAAATAGAAAAACACCTCTAGAAGCTTATGGCAAAGTTTTAGCTTGATCAAACAATTTGATATGGATTTACGCTTATGAGCGTAAAATTGGACAATAAAAAATTCTACGTCAAAGTCTGACTTTGACCTTGTCTTAACTATATCATTCCCACCATCTTCAAAAAGATTCACCCTCGAATGTTGAATATAACAATAGCGACTTCATTAGCCTATTGTTTAAGCCTTCATAATTCTCTTATTGATAACACTTTTATCCAATAGCATTGTATGAAAGTAGTGACTAATGAGAGTTTCAAATAAGCACGTCATACTAACCACCTGCGTATATATTTTTGAATGATAACCATTGTCACAACAGTGTTTTCTCAAGCCTCTTAGAAATGGGATTGCGTTGAAAAAGGATTTTGTATAATCATAAAATTATGATTATAATTTTCAAGAGCTGCCATGTAATATTAAGGTTACTAGGAAATCTATTGATTTGCATGAGTCTGAGTAAAGATACTTGTTGTGCAATGGGAAGACACATCACCCCCACTGCACCCTACTTAAGATAAGCTGCATTGTTGTTAAATTGTTTTCTATTTCTAATTTTTATTTGTTGGTCTATTCTAAGGTTCAAGATAGATCTCTCTCCATGAGAGAATCTTCATCTTATTGGATCAAAAACCTATCCTTGCCAAATAGAAAGTCCACAAGTCAAAAGAAAGTAAATAATGAAATTCATATTCTATTCTAACCTATATCGCAAGACAAATCCGATCGACGTGGTTTTATCTTTGTACTTTCTTTCCTTTTCGTGAAGGTAGAACACAAATCATGCGAGTATAAATCTAGAGACAATTCCTTTTCTACGGAGACAAATTAAGTTCCTATCTTCATTGACTTGATTTCACTGCAGGAATAAAAAAAATAAAATAAATAAATAAATGGTTAGATGGATCGGCCGCTACCCAACAAGAGAGAAAAGTATTCCTCTTTTGTAAATTTGTAAAGCATAGAAATTGGGGCAATTAAAAATCATCATCTTTTCAGATGGGACTAGTGGATTTCAACCCTCCTTATTTTTCTATGTTCACATCCGGTTTATTTTTCTAAAGCAGTCAATGCATTATAAAAAATCATGCAAGGTGGAACCTTATTAAAACTGATGGAATGACCAGCTTACCTACCATTTAGAGGTAAACAAAACATGGACCCCTTCACTCCAAACAGCTCTAGAATTCAATAATTTGGGGGAATCTTTGAATGAGGTCGACTCTGTGGGCAAAAATGGCTACTGTGCCGGCATTTGCAAGTCTTATTTTGAGACTTGTCCTAAACCATTGTGTCTGGGGGCTAAGCCTATCCCCTCGCGTCGCACACAGGCGTGATAAAACACACCACACAAAGAATTGCAATGAAGAAGTTGATGGAAACACGCTGCGACGAGGTTAATGAAAAAGTTGTGTCGGTGCTCCTTCCTTTTCTATTTTTCTTTCACACACATAATAATATAAGGGAAAATTTATGATAATCAAGGAGTTAATATAATTATTTATTTAGTACGTTCATTTCAAGAAAAGATAATTATTGCGCATTAAAAATGATTATATTTTTTAACCAATATATTTTCGTTCTTGTTTTTTTTGTCTCTCTCTTTATTGAGAGTAGTTATTAGAAAAGTTTTTGAATATGAAAGCTTAAAGTTCAAACGTTGATTTCTTATTGTCGGATATTTAGATTAATGTTTTTATCTAGTTATCTAGTTTGTTATTGGTTATATTTTGTGCTCTAAATAATAATAATAATAATAATAATAATCTTTTATTTTATAAATTAAAGAGGTGAGTGTTAAACAATTCAAAATACATAAAGAGAGAATTAAGAAAATGAGCCTAGGTTTTCATAATAGTAATATCAAATACATGTTTAACTTAACCTAAATACAAATGGACTAGTTATAGGTTAAAACAATAGACTATTCTATCCTTAATAAATAATAAATAACCTAACCTATATATTATATATTTTTAACATCTCCCCTCAAATTCACAATACGGCAGCAACAAGTGTCGAGAGTTTTCCAAGTAGAAAACAAAATCGAGAAATAGAAAGCGATTTGGTAAAGAAATATGCAATCTACAAAGAAGATGTGGATGATCAAATTGTCTTGCTAACTCTGTATTCAAAATTGAAATACCATCAATGTCATCACTGATAATAATTATATCATTAACATATAAAGATAAAATAATATAATCTATAGTAGGGCTTTTAACAAAAAGAACAAAATCATGACTACTATAAACAAATCCAAGGAAAGAGAACACAATAGAAAATTTCTCAAACCAAGCACGGGATACTTGTTTGAGACCATATAACACTTTCTTGAACTTACAAACATACCCAGAATCATGTTAAACACTAGGAGGTGGTGCCATATATCTTTTCTTTTTGAAGATCCCCATTCAATAAGGCATTTTTAACATCAAGTTGAGAGATAGGTCACTGAAAAATTAAAACAACTATAATAAGAGTATGAATAGTAGTTATTTTAGCAACATGAACAAATGTCTTAATATTATACACTCAACGAAAACCAACAACACTCTTACTAGGGAGGTAGAGGAACAAAATCCCAAGTATTTGTTTTATGCAAAGAAGAAAATTTCTTATCCATAGCTTGTTGCCAAAAAGGATAAAAAATTGCCTATTTATAGAAAGAGAGCTTAGAGAGACAATGAATAGAATCCATAAAGGAAGTAAATGGTGAAAAATAACAGGAATAAGCAAAACCAAGTAATTTTGTGGACTTACAAATGCATAAGGATTGATGTTGAGGTGCATCCATAATCTCAGACATAGCAGGAGGGACCATAGAGGAGAATGGAGCTTCAGGTGTGCCAAAGAGTAAAGTGTTAGTACCTGTAAAATGGTTAGGATGAATTGATCGAATATGAGGAGAGCCATTGAGGTGTTAGAAATCTAAGATGATAAACTATCAAAATCCTTGGAAAAAAGATCTATACGAATAAGATCAAATTTAGTGAAGCTATAAGGAGTGGATAGAGTAAAAAAGAACGGAATATGCTCGAGAAAGCTATAAAGTTTTTGAGTTATAGGATCAAAATAATGATATCCCTTTTTACCATCACCATAACCAAGAAATACACGATTAGCATATCGAAATGATAACTCACTGCGTTCAACATGAGGAAGAAGTACAAAACAAGTACAGCCAAAAACTCTAAGGAAAGAATAATCAAGAGCATAACTATAAAGCTTTTGAAAAGGAAATAAACTTGAAATATGAGAAGATGAAATTGTATTAATCAAACCTACGGTTGTAAGAACAACTTCTCCCCAAAACTCATTAGTAACCAAGCAAATAACAATAGAGAGTGAGTGGTTTCAACAATATATCTATGTTTTCTTTCAGCAACACTATTTTGCTCAAGACTATCTATACACGAGGTTTGGTGAGCAGTTCCATCTAAGGCTAACAACTCAAAAAATTTATTAGAGGTGTATTCCCCACCCATATAACACCTAAAATATCTTATAACAACATAATGTTAAGTTTTGACAAGGTCTTGAAAGGTTGTATATATCTCAAATAAACCAAACAATAATGATCATTGATAAAGAAAACATAATATCGAGACCCTTCTTTAGTGGCAACAAGAGAAGGTCCTCACACATCAGAATAAATCAAATCAAATGGAGAATAAGAAACAAAAATATTGCAATTAAAAGCTAGAGCAGATTTTGCCAGTTTACATCCACTACTTTTAAAAATAATACAAGTTTATAAATTTCTTAAAGCTCCTATAGATGCTAAAAATCTTAAACGATAAGATAAAATATGACCTAGACGAGAATATCATAAATAAAAACTAAAAGAGGAATGACTCAATCAAAAAGAAAACAAATCAACACCAATAGTAGCAACAACAATAACAAGATGCACTTTTAACTCATTTAGAATATATAGTCCCTTCTCTCTAGGGCCTATATCAATCAGCTTTTTAGATTGCAGATCCTACACACAACAAAAATAAGAAGAAATATGAATCATCATAATCATATATTTGACCAACAGAAGCAAGACTCAAGTTAGGTTCAGAATGAGATAGATATTAGGGAGGGACAAGTGAGGCGTAAAAATAGAACCACACTTGTTAAAGGCATAGGAGTGTCATTAGCATTCATGACGTGAATAGAATACGCATACATAAGAGATGAAGGATCTGGAGATATATGATGTGAAGTACCAGAATCCAGGACTCATTCAGATTGTGACATACCTAAAGATTTAGAAGGCAATTGACCTAAAGAAGAAGAGACAGACATAACTTGTAATTGCAAGGAAAGAAACTTCAGAAACTACTTGTCCATTTACACTAAGGGTCATTTGATATTATTTTGGTCTCTGATTTTATTTTTATTTTTATTTTAAAAAAAAATAAAACCTTGTTTGGTTTGTTTTTCCTTGACAAAAAATTGCAACTAGTCTCAATTGGATTCCATTATTAAAATGATACTCATAGTATTCAAAGTTTGATGGCATATTAGCCATATCCTTTACTTATTTTTACTCAAGTTTCTATTGTATTGATATAGATTTAGTATTGTTTGGAAATATTGTTGAAATTATTTTTCAAAGTGTTTTTCATTTAAAAATATATCAAAATAATATTTTTTATTTTTAAAAAATTATTTTTGATATCAATATATCAAAATCATCTGAAACATGAAAACAAAAAAATAAAAATATTTTAAAAAAAATCATAGGATTACAAACAGCCCTTGTAATTGATGCAATCATATTATTTGACAGTTTCGCCCATATTTAACTAGTGTTTTTCATATGTTTTGTATATAAAATGCCTTGATACATTTTCAGATGAAATATGCAAAAAGGAGATAATTGGAGCTGATTGGCAGATTTGACCTACAATCGATGTTTTGTGCATAGAGGAAGCTTTAGAGATTGAAATGAAGTGATTCCAGTGGCAGTAAAAAGCTAACATCCATACCTTTCTAGAGAGATAAGTAAAAAGAAATAAAATAAGAAAGATCATGTAAATCACAACCTTCAAAATCAAATCTTGCAATCTTCTGATGTCAACCTTCAGCCATTCCAACTTAAATATATAAAGCTACAGAAGTCCAATTGATGCGAACCCAATTTTGTTGGATTCAAGACTCAAATACATATAACATACCCAAAATTTAGATCAAAGAGATGTCTTATGAATGAGATATGACTTTTGTAACTTAAGAAAGGACTTAAGGAAGGACTATTTTGTAACTAAATTCTGACAACTTAAGGAATGACTATTTTGTAAAATAGAAACTACGGTTTTTAAGCATATATAAAGGAGGAGAGGCAGCAAGGAAGTTTCGGCCAACAAGGAAGAAAACACAAATCTTCCTCCTCCAAACCATAAATCATGTTTTATTCCATGTTTTTAATGAGTTGTTCAACAAACATGCAAGGCTAACTCTTTTTCTTGGTTGCAAGGATGCAGAAACCTTCAAATTTCAAGAATTGTGAGATCTATTTTTACCTTAATTTTTTAGTTTATATGATGAATATGTTTGTTCTCCTATGCTTATTTTTCCTATGATTGTTTATTTAAATGCTAAGAGCGGACTCAAAGTTATTATTATAGACAATCTATTGCTAAGTTTGATATCAAAACTGAATTTGTGGTATATGAACTTGTGAAGCAACTGAGTTAATAATTGTGGCGGATCTATGTTATTAATCTTAGGGAGAACATTCAATCAAATCAAACATAGATTGCGTACAATTATGTTCCTTAATTAATCATTTTATCTAGTTTTTAAGGAAGCCATTGAATAAAATTACTAGTGCAGACACTGTGATTGTTTGATGGTTAGGGTAAGTTACATAGCGGATCTGTTAACGAACCAATGTTAGGAAAATATAAATATTCAGAATATAAATTGATGTTTCGTTTCCATGATCAGTTCTGATTTCTGTAGGTGGATGTTGACTTGCAACCAAGGTTTATTTTATTGATATATTTTTGTTTTATATAATTTTTGCTTACTTTGCTTTAGCCTAGCCTAGACAACTTCCAAACCCCCCCCCCCCAAATTGCACAGCATATACCACAAAAATCTGAACTAAAACATTCTCATAGGTTCAACCCCTTGCTTGCTCTATATTATCTAGTGTGATTTATTTTAAGCTAGGGTAATTAATTTGTGTGACCGTGACATCGCAACAAATTTTGGTGCCGTTATCAGGGACGTGATTTTAGTTAATTCTTGTGTTGTTGTGTTATGCTGTGATTTATTCTACTTGCTGTGATTTTTATTTATTCTGGAAAAAAAACAAATTTGTGCTTACGGCGGTACTGTTCAAAACATATTTTTTAATGAAATTAGGTATTGGTCTTTTGTTTTCTGAAGTAAAATGACGTTCTAAGCACAATTAGTCACTTATGGTCACTAGCCCCATCCTTTCGAGGCCAAATTCTATCATTTTCTAGGGTTTCTTGACACTTTTTGTTTTTCAGCGTTGGATCGTGCCTATTGTATTGTTTTCGATCTCTTGTGTGCTTGGTTTCTTTTGAGTTTTCTTTTTGATTTATGCCTGTAACTCGTTTTACTAACCAGATTCGTCAAGTGCAAGTTAATCTCGAAATATAAAACACTTTACCCAGGTTACGAAAGGAAACACTTTACACAGGTTGATCATGGTTATGGCACGACAACAAACACTCAAGGAGCTTGTTGCTCCTAACGTGGATAACCAACCATTGTGCATAAACATAGATAGTAATGAGAACTTTGAACTCAAATCTGGTTTTATACATTTGTAGCTAACATTCAATGGTCTTGCAGGAGAAGATCCTCATACTCATCTCAAGGAGTTCCATATGGTTTGTGTTGGCATGAAACCGAATGGAGTTGACGAGGAACTAGTTAAGTTGAAAGTTTTCCCTTTCTCTTTAAAAAGGGCAGCGAAGGTGTGACTTTTTCTTATTCTCCCAGGTTCAATTGACACTTGGAATGATATGAAGAAGATCTTTCTTGAAAAATATTTCCTAGTATCTCGAGTTGCCAACATGAGGAAAGAAATATATGGAATTTGGCAATCTCATAAAGAAACACTCGCTGAATATTGGGAAAGATTTGAGTTATTGTGCACTCAATGTCCTCATCATCAAATATCTGATCAGCTGCTCATTCAATATTTCTATGAAGGATTGATGCCTACTGACCGTAGTATCATTGATGCTGCAAGTGGAGGGGCATTGTTAGATAAAACACCCGAGGTTGCACGCCAATTGATCTCAAATATGGAAGCAAACTTGAAATAGTTTGGCACCCGAGGAGACTTCTCAAACAAATGAGTGAATGAGGTAAGTATTTCTAACCTTGAGAATAAAGTTAATGATCTTACTTCTCTTGTGCGTTCTTTGGCATATTGAAATGTAAAACATGTGAAAGTTTGTAGCATATGCTCAATACAAGGACATGCTTCGGATATGTTCCCAACAATGCAAGAAAATTACATTGAACAAGCAAATGCGGTTGATGGAATATTCAATGGACAACAACTTCCGCTATAGGAACCCACCTCAACAAGGCAATCAACTCAACAAGGTATGATCCCTTTTCTAACACGTATAATCCCGGATGGAGAGATCATCCTAACTTCTGCTATGGGAACCCACCTCAACAAGGCAATCAAGACAGGCAGTTTCATTCCCTAAGACAAAGACAACCACTCCTATGAGTTCTTCACTCAATGAATTCTAATTTTAAAATAATTCCACCCTTTCTTGTGAGTTCTTCTAGGTCTAAGAAAGAAGACAAAGAAAAACAGATCTCAGAGGTTTTCAAGAAAGTGGAAGTAAACATTCCTTTGATTGATGTTATCAAGCAAATTCTCAAGTATACTAAATTTTTGAAAGAGTTATGCACTACCAAAAGAGCCTTCAAATGGAAAGGTCATGAAATGGTAAGTATGGGTGAAGTTGTATTTATTATTGTTCAAAAGAATATGCCTTTGAAGCAGAAAGACTCAGGTGCGTTTACTATAACATATGTTATTGGCAATGCTAGTTTTAAAAGGGCTTTATGTGATTTAGGTGCATCCATTAGTGTTGTGCCTAAACATGTTTATGTTTCTCTTAGTTTGGAGCCTTTGAATAAAACCAGCATTGTAATACAACTTGCAGATCGTAGTTTTGTTTACCCACTTGGTGTGATATAAGATGTCCTAGTCAAGATTGATAGTTTGCTAATTCCATGTGATTTTTTTATTCTTGATATGGAATATGATTCTTGTGATTCCAGCACTCCTATATTGTTTGGGAGACCATTCTTGAAAACTCTAATACAAAAATTGATTGTGGTAAGGATACTTTGTCTATGGAAGTAGGAGATGAAAAGATTGAATTTAATTTTCATGATGCAATGAAATATAATTATAGCAATGTTTATTCTATCACATGTTATGACAAAGTTGATAAGTGTGTGCAGCAAGTTAGTGATTTTGATTGTGTGGATGGATTAAGCGTAGCTTTGAGTTCTGACTATGATTTTACACAATTGAAGGAAATGGAGAGGCACACACGTGTTCCCTTAAAACTATTTGACTTGAATAATAAATAAAAATAAAAAAATAGGGGAAAATAATAAATATCAATTTTCCAATGATCACCAACACAAATTAAAATTTAAACATTAAATTAAAACCTTAATAATAGAGGAAATAATAAATTTTGAAAAAAAATAATTAAGAGCATGTACATATAAGCATGGACAAAAATAGCAACCATTTCATAAATATATATCAAAAAATAAAGGAATTAAAATAAAATCAAAGATTAAAAGTATAAAGGCCAAAATGAAAAACAAATCTATACTAAATTTAATTTAAAGGAAAAAATTGAAACAAATCTAAACTTTGATACCGAAAAAATTAAAGGATTTCAAACTAAATCGGAAATTAAAAGCTTGAGGACCAAACTGAAACTAAAATATATAATCAATTTAAATTGAAGGATAAAAGTGAAACAAATTAGAACTTTGATACCGAATATGTTAAGGATTTTCAACCAATTCGGAAATTAAAAGACTGATGACCGAAATGAAACTACAATATATAATCAATTTCCATCTAAGGACAAAATTGAAACAAATTAAAACTTGTATAACAGAAATGAACATAGAAATTATTCATGTTGAATTATCAATAACACATAAACAATTAAGCATAAGGGTACCTGAATACATGTTCAAGAGTCGCTCATCACTAAAATAGGAATAATCATTTACGCATTAAAGGTTCACGTCCTATTAGATACACCAACAAACTCAATTGTCTAAAAATACTTAGCAGATCAGTTTTAATTAGGCTTCACTTTCTTTGATAATCTTCAAACACATAATTATTATCATATAAGCCCAATATTGGATTAATGATCCAGTAATCTCCCAGTTGGGCTTTATGTATAACCTTATAATTATGTTTTGCAAAAATAATCAAAATGAGCTCAAACTTTGTTGTAATTAATAAAATGTATCAATAACCAATCTAGTCTAGTACTCATAACAACATAGGATCAAAGTGGTTTCTGTTAGAATTATCATAACTCGACCTATCAAAGGTCACGTATGTTAATACAATTAAATGACAAGGATCATGATTTGGATGTGTAGCATGGAAATTTCATGTGATATAATCTTAATATATCTATTTCTAACTAGTTCACCCTTAAACCTTAGTGAGATCAAACCATACTAAAATCAGAGTGTAAATAAACCAAAAACTTTATTTCTGTAGAAAATAACCTCATAAATGTGTATAAATTGAAAATATGTTTATATTATAAAAGCATCTAAAATTACAAACTTCTTTTAAAATTGAACATCATTAATTGCCAAAACACTCATAATAGTAGGTTGTTCATGAAACATTTTAGGTGACAATCCCTTAGTAAGCGGATTTGCAACCATGGAGTTTGTACCGATGTGCTCTATAGACAACTATTCACTCTGAACTCTTTCTTTAACAACTAAGAACTTGATGTCTATGTGATTCAACTTCGATGAGCTCCTGTTGTTATTGGAATATAAAATTATTGACTTATTGTCACAAAATAACTTTAGTGGTCTTTCAATATCATCCACTATACGTAGCCCCATGACAAAACTCCACAGTCATACTCCATGATTGGACGCCTTATAACATGTTATGAAATTTGTTGTCATGGTGGAAAAGTCTATAAGTGAGTATTTAGCACTCTTCTAGGAGACAACACCTACAACTAGCATATAAACATAGCCCGACATATATTTCATACTATCTTAGCATCTAGCGAAATCAGAGTCATTATACCCAATGATCTCAAGCTTAGCCAACCTTTGATATGTAAGCATGTAGTCTTTTGTTCTTTATAAGTATCGCAAGACCTGTTCAACTGCTTTTCAATGGTCTATTCCTAGATTGCTTAAATAACTGTCCAATATCCCAGTAATGTATGCATTATCTAGATACGTACAAACTTGAGAATACATTAGACTCCCTACTACTGAAGCATAGGGAACCTTTTGTATTTCCTTTTTCTCAAAATCATTTATACGACACTAATTGAGACTAAATTGGTCTCTCTTAGGCACAAAGGTATCTCCTGGTCTACAATCTTGTATGTCATATCTCTTGAGAACCTTTTTAATATAGCTATTTTGTGAAAAATCCAAGAATACCTTGGAAGTGATCTTAGTGTATCTGAATGCCTAAAAATAAAAAGGCATCACAAAGATCTTTCATCTCAAAATTCTTAACTATAATTTTTTTGGTTTTGTTCAATAAAACCTTATTGTTGCTAGCAAGCAAGATATCATTGACATATAAAACCAGAAAAATATATTTGCTCCCACAAAACTTATGGTATATACAATCATCGACTAAATTCATCTCAAAACCGAACGAGATGATCACTTGATAAAACTTGAAATACCATTATCGAGATGCTTGTTTGAGTCCATAAATGGATTTCTTAAATTTGCAAATCATTTTCTTTGGGTCTCCCAACACAGTTTTCTGGTTGCAACATATAGATCGTCTCATCAATGTAACCATTAATAAACACGATCTTTACATCCATATCATGTAACTCAGGATTGAAATGCGCCATAAATGTACTTCTCTTTCAAAGATACCATAGAAAAAGTCTCTTTATAATTGATGCCTTCTTTCTGTGTAAAGCCCTTTGCAACAAGATGTGCCTTGTACTTCTTCACATCACCTTTCGAATCCCTCTTGGTCTTAAATATCCATTTTCAATCAATGAGTTTCGCACCTTCAGGCAAAGGGATAAAAGCCCACATGTTATTGTCTTTCATGGACTTCATCTCCTCATTCATAGCATCAATCCACTTTTGAGAGTTATAACTTCCAATGGCTTGATGGAAAGTGATAGGATCATCTTCTTTCACTCCAATGTCTACCTCATGTTCTTGGAGAAATACAATGTAATAGTCTAATATTGAACTTGTCTTCTCTCAAGTGGATTTTTTTAATGACATGGATTCTTGAGGTGCTCGAGGTTGTTCTTCTAGAATAATTTCTTGAATAGAAAGTTCTTCAACATCATCTTGATTCATTGTCTTAAACAAGGTCAAAAATGAAATCCTAATCAATGTTAATAATACCTATGGGAATATCAACATATTCCTCTTTAAATACAAAGTCTTTATCTTTAGCTCATCTCGTAAACTCGACAACCTCAAAGAATTGGGCATTTCCCATCTCGAAAATCAACTTAGTTGCGAGATCATAAAATTTATATCCCCTGGTTCTTTCTAAGTATCCAATAAAATAACAATTTATCGTTCTAAAGTTCAATTTTTTTCATTAGGCCTTGCCTCAATCTAACATCCCCAAACATGCAAGTGTTTTAGACTAGGTTTTTACCTTCCTAAGCTTATAAAGGGTTTTAATAGTGGCTTTAGTTGGAACTCTGTTAAGGATATATGCTATAGTCTTAAGTGTTTCTCCCTAGAGTGATTCTAGTACGGTAGAATGACTAATCATACTTTTTACCAAGTTCTTAAGGGTTCTATTTTGTCTTTCAACAACATTAATGATAATGGGTGAACCCAACATAGTGTGCTATGACGATATTGTATTCATCTAGGAATTTAGAAAACGATTCTGGTCATTGTTCTCCTGAACCAACATATCTACCATAGTACTCACCACCATGATCAGATCTGACGCTTTTAATCCTTTTACTGAGTTGGTTTTCAACTTTAACTTTATAACTTTTGAAAACAGCCAGTGACTGTGATTTTTCACTTATGAGATATGCGTAGTCATATGTAGAAAAGTCATCTATGAATGTTATAAAGTATTGTTGACCATTCCAAGCAATCGAAGGGAATGGTCCACAAGCATCTATATGTATGAGTTTTAAGATGTCCAAAGTCATGTTGGCTACAAATCTTCTTATATTAGTTTGTTTACTCATAATACAATTAACACAAAGTTCTAAATTTGTAAAATCAAAGGGATCGAGAATTTCATTTGGCATAAGTCTTTCTATTCTCATTTTAGAGATATGACCTAATCTTTGGTTACAAGTTTACCATGCTAACTCATGTTGAACTGACCCTTATTACCCAGATTACAAGTTTATCATGCTAACTCGAGTTGACTTAGATTTGCTTTTTGCTTTTTTTCCTCAATTTTGTCATTTTATATTTAATTGACTGAGATTTGAGCTATATTGTTTTTAAAAAAATATCTTTTTCTAAGTTATCATGATTATTTTTTTATCTAATTAAAATATAAAAAATATCTTATTCAGAAAAACAAGTTTAATAGATATAAGAACTACTGCGGTGTAGCACATGTCCGCGTACAAAGCAAACATATTCGGCCATTCATCTAAGAGAGAATATTTTTGAATAGATGGCAAAAACCACAATTAAAGAGTTGACCTCTGGTGGACCAGCTTACAATACCATCCATAAGCAACCCAATAACTAGAGAATTATTTTTATCCCTGAAGAGCTCAGTGCTTCAGTCAACAGAGAAGATAATCAGGGGAGTCATGGTAAAAGATGAGAACAACCATTAGTCTGCTCACTTTTACGACCAGCCCCAGAATAAGAACAACATAAAAACATGGGGCTTTCCTCCATATAAACCCTCCTTTTTATCGCTTGCATGCATCACTCATCGTATTTGAATTGTTGTGGGCGATGTCGTGTCTAGCAACTATAGCAAGTTAATCAAGAAATTCTTCATGCCAAGTGGACTCTGAAATCACCGCCCCAGCTAGGTAATCATTGATCCACCTGAAACTTTACTCTTCCGATCACTTTCAGTTTCAGCAATGGTTGATTATAGTCTTCCGATCACTTTCAGTTTCAGCAATGGTTGATTATAGTGACTCTCAGTGTCAGCTCGCCCACCACAAATATATATAGCCAGCATTTCTTCTAATCTTCCTTTGCCAGATGCCAACCAAATTTCGAACCCTGCCGTTAACCCTCCCCCTTCCCCGGCATAATAAGCTCAGCTGGAAAAACCACCTGAAACCATTCCAAATGTCCAGACTACCCCTCCTACTCCTCTCCATTCTAGTCCTAGTTTCCCTGCCCTTCGAAGTAATTTCCCAGAATGTCAACGCAGAAAAAACGATCCTCCTAAACCTGAAACAACAACTTGGCAATCCATCGTCCATTCAGTCCTGGAAGAACTCATCATCCTCACCGTGTGAGTGGCCAGACGTGTACTGTGTCGAGGGCACGGTGGCTGGACTTGAACTTGGTAATAAAAACATTACACGGACAATTCCAGCATCAGTCTGTGACCTGAAAAACCTGACATATCTCAACCTGAATTGGAACTACATTCCAGGAGGATTTCCAAGAGTGTTGTACAGCTGTACAAGGCTTGAGAAATTGGACCTGTCTCAAAATTATTTTGTTGGTCCAATACCTGATGATATTGATAGATTATCAAGTCTCAGGTATCTGTACCTTCAGGGTAACAACTTCACTGGCAATATTCCACCACAGATAGGCAACTTGACGGAGTTGCGAACGTTGTTTCTGCATCAAAATCAGTTCAACGGTACATTTCCTAAGGAGATTGGTAGGCTGTCCAATCTTGAAGAAATGGCATTGGCGTATATTGATTTTGTGCCCTCTTCAATTCCGGTGGAGTTTGGTCAGTTAAAGAAGTTGAGGCTTTTGTGGATGAAACTCGCTAATTTGATTGGTGAAATCCCTGAGAGTTTGAGCAATCTTTCGAGTCTTGTGCACTTGGATTTAGCTGGAAACGATTTAGAGGGTAAAATTCCTGGTGGGTTATTTTTGTTGAAGAATTTGACTAATTTGTATCTCTTCAAAAATAAGTTGTCTGGTGAGATACCTCAGACAGTTGAAACGCTGAGTTTGGTGGAGATTGATCTTGCAATGAACCAATTGAATGGTTCGATTCCAGAAGATTTCGGCAAGTTGAAGAAATTGCAACTTCTGAATCTCTTTGAAAATCACTTGTCTGGTGAGGTATCAGCAAGTATAGGCCTTCTTCCCGAGTTGAGAACAATAAAGGTTTTCACCAACAACTTGAGTGGATTCTTGCCACCAAAATTGGGCCTTTATTCAACACTTGAAGAATTTGATGTTTCAACCAGTCAATTTAGTGGCCAACTGCCTGAAAATTTATGTGCTGGAGGTGTCTTGCAGGGTGTTGTTGCCTCCGAAAACAAGCTCTCTGGTCAGGTACCACAATCTCTTGGAAATTGCAGCAGTTTGCGCACGGTTCGACTTTACAGCAACAACTTTTCAGGCGAGATACCTGCAGGTATTTGGACAGCCTTCAATATGACTTACTTGATGTTAAGTGATAATTCCTTTTCGGGTGGACTTCCAAGCAAACTGGCATGGAATCTGTCAAGGTGTGAACTCAATAACAACAGATTTTCCGGTCCAATTCCCCATGGTGTCTCTAGCTGGGTTAACTTGGTTGTTTTCGAGGCGAGCAACAATTGGTTTTCTGGTGAAATTCCGGTGGAAATAACGAGTATGCCCCACCTTTCAAATCTTCTGCTTGACGGGAATCAGTTTTCAGGTCTACTCCCTTCCAAGATACTATCTTGGAAATCTTTGACTAGTTTGAATCTCTCAGGAAATGGACTTTCTGGCCAGATCCCAAAGGAGATTGGGTCTTTACCTGACCTGCTTTATTTAGATTTATCTCAAAACCATTTCTCTGGTGAAATACCTCCTGAATTCGGTCAGTTGAAACTTATTTTCCTCAACTTGTCCTCCAATAATCTATCCGGAAAAATCCCAGATCAGTTTAATAACCTTGCCTATGACAATAGCTTCCTGAAAAATTCTAAACTCTGTGCTGTTAATCCAATTTTAAATCTTCCAGATTGCTATTCCAAACTTCACGACTCAAAAACACTCTTCTCTAAAATTCTTTCCTTGATTCTGGTTCTTACTGTGACCATTTTGTTTGTCACCATCATAGTCACCTTGTTTATGGTTAGGGACTGCCAGAGAAGAAAGCAAAAACGTGATCTAGCATTGTGGAAGCTGACCTCATTCCAGAGATTGGACTTCACAGAAGCAAATATTTTGGCAAATTTGACAGAAAATAACCTGATTGGAAGCGGAGGGTCAGGGAAGGTATACCGGATTGCCATAAACCGTGCAGGTGACTTCGTTGCTGTCAAGAGGATTTGGAATAATGAAGAAATGGATGATAAGCTTGGAAAGGAATTTTCGGCAGAGGTTCAGATACTGGGAACAATCAGGCATGCAAACATAGTTAAATTATTGTGCTGTATTTCAAGTGAGAAATCAAAGCTTCTTGTTTATGAGTACATGGAGAACCACAGCCTTGATGAATGGCTTCATGGAAGGAAGAGAAGTTCATCGATAGGAGAATCTTCAGTCCATCATCCTGTCTTGGATTGGCCCACAAGGCTCCAGATCGCCATTGGAGCTGCACAAGGCCTATGCTACATGCACCATGACTGCTCCACTCCTATCGTTCATCGAGATGTGAAGTCGAGTAATATCTTGCTGGATTCTGAATTCAAGCCAAGAATAGCAGATTTTGGACTGGCCAAAATGTTGGCCAAGCAAGGAGACGCTCATACCATGTCTTCGGTAGCAGGTTCCTTCGGTTATATTGCTCCCGGTAAGAACATTCGACGTCTTCATAGTATTGACTGATTATTTTATTCCACCTCTAAGAATTTTCAGATCAAACCATTTAAAGCTGCTACTTGTTTCTCATATTTACTGCAGAGTATGCCTATACAACAAAAGTGAACGAAAAAATCGATGTGTATAGCTTCGGAGCTGTACTCCTGGAATTGGCGACCGGAAGAGAACCTAATGGTGGAGATGATGAGCATACAAGCCTTGCCGAATGGGCGTGGCGGCGGTTTGGACAGGGGAAGCCTATTTTTGATAGCCTTGACCGGGAGATTAAGGAATCGTGCTTCTTGCAAGAGATGACCACTGTATTCGACCTGGGACTTATTTGCACCCACACCTTGCCAACCACCAGACCTTCTATGAAAGATGTTTTGGAGATTCTCCGCCGATGTTCTCCAGCCAATAACGGTGAGAAAAAGACAGCTTCCGAGTTTGATATTTCTCCTCTTCTTGGAGATGTTACTTGTCTTTCAAGCAACAGGCGCGGTAACAGATGATGGTAGCTTAGTTGACAGCGTATGATGGATGCATCACAGCTCAGCCCTTTCTTTTTCTTTTTTTCTTTCGGAACTATTGATAGCTGCCCCTTATTTCTGATTGTTGTGATGAAACGGCAATTCACACCTTTTAATTCAGACCTTTGGTTAATTCAAACGACTGCAGGCAGAACCGGATCTTATTTATTGAAGTGAAACATAGATTATTGCTTGGGTACATGAGGATATATATTATCTTGTCGATACTAGTTGGTAAAACCCTTCCACAGCACCTGTCCTATTTCAGACAGCAAGCTGCCCATAATGCCAAACGTAGTTCATGTTAAAGTAGAAAAATCTACCAAACTGCATCAGATATTCGCAACACATGCCAAAATTTGACCACTTCCAAGGTTGATGGAGACAACTTGCATCTCAAGAATTCAACAGAGACAAAAAAAAAAACTTTACAAATCACACAGAGTTGATCCTGTTTGCAGTATAATTGCTTCCAAGTAACATGAAAACAAGAAACTGGCCTAAGTGAATTTCCCACGGCCACTAGGAAACCACAAATACAACTCTATAACAGCGCAGAAAGTCATCAAAGCACCAGAATGCTCAACGGCTTCTTGCTCCAGCAAGTTCACTGCTTCTTCCAACCACAGTAAATATAACTAACACGCCCAAGACATGGTGGTCAAACCACCGAGATATTCACAATTTAATTCATGGCTGACCTGTCCCAGTCCACGTGATAGTGCCAAACAAACACCAAGAACCCATGACGAATGCCAGCAATTAATGTTTCACTTACCAAGTCGCTGGTCCTCTCCCTTCTGAACAGTAATCTCATTTAAATGTTCAGCCTTCCTAATTTTTATGCAGTTGACTTCAAACTCAACCTGCAAAAAAAAAGAGACATGCAACAACCAAACAGGACAGCATAAAGATACCATGAATAACATAATGAAATTCAGGGTTTTAAACTGCATGCCTTATCATTGGCTTCTGCAAGGATTCTGACCTAGCACCATCTTGAGAATTTACGACTTTCCCAATTGCATTCTTCGGCTACATAATACAACAGAAAGGCAAAAGGGCAACTTAATATAATGGAGATAAGACTAAAGGAAGGGTTGATGAATCTGAGCCTTAGACACAAAACATGGTCAAGGTTCTTAAGCACAGTTACTGGAAACATAGCACTTATAGTGGAGCAGGACCTGCCACCACACATGCACCGGTTAGGAGATATTCTGTGCAAAACAATTAGCATGATAAGACTATCAAACCAGTATTAATTATAGAACCTTACAGTAGTTGCACAAAAAGGAAACCTAGCATATACAATCACAGCTCAAATGTTCGAATTCATCTGCTAATTTAGATCTGCCCTGATAGAGATCTCATTGCATGGAACCAATCAACATTAGGTCCTAATTTTCTACTTGAAAGAATTACAAGGCTGGAGGTCTCTAACATATTTCTGGTGTTCAAAAGCAAGATTTTCCTCAAATAAATTTTCATACAAGCAATGTCATTGTCACAGTGACCCAGTTCCATGGGGAGAGAGTGAGGAAGGAAAGAAAGAATGAACAGGCAACGCGGTGAGTAGATGCAGAAAATTCTTCAGCAAACAATAGTAAAGTAAAACAGTAATTTAGATTTAAACCTCCAATTCCTCTGGCAAGCCTTTTTGCAACACTCGGCTCATGTTTAAACATCCACTCTCCAAAAGCAAATCCTCGTCCACAGCGCATACATTACCCTGAAAAGATCCCTTGTCTCACTATCTCCAGAACTTCCAGTATTGCCACAACCATCCGCAACAATCTTTAATCCAAAAACTTCAAACAGAATAACTCACCTCGCAGTTGAGGTTCTGAGTGCCAGAATGTGAACTTATAACGCTGTCAGCATACTTTACAACCGCTGTCTGACTACATGGTTTGACAAGCTCTCGGTCAACCTCCATGACTCGACTAGTGCCAGCTACACAATTTAACAGTTTTCTGGAAGATCCATTCTCCATAAAGTTTGATCCCAGACCTGCAATTTTGTTATTTACACCAATCTCATGTTTTTCCCCAGTTTCAAAATTTGGTATTTCCTGTGGACTAATCATCGATTCCATTGGCTCTATGCCATTCATATGATTAGCTGGTTTTAGCTCATTCCTAACTATTGGTGAATCATGTACATCCATAGAGATCTGTCTGCTTAATGGCAAATCCTGATAGACAGTTTCACCAAGCTGCATGCCATCACCCGAACCATCTTTTTCACTATCCAACTTCCCACTAGATGACCTAACCTCAGAGTTGCTAGCAACATCCTCACAGTTGCTACCAATGTCCCCAATTGTTGAACACCCTAATTTAACACACTCACACGAACTAGCCAGAGATGCCACACCAGACCTACTAGCACTACTTGAAGGAGAAACAGATTGCTGTCTTAATGGGCTAGAAAAAGCCTGTTTCTTTGGTTTCTCTGGCTTCAAATCCTCCATTTCACAATCATTTTTCCGCTTACCAGGTCTCTCGGCAGACCCAGACTGAGATCTAGCAACATCTTCACTAGTTTTGCTAGCGTGCTGGTTGTTATGACGTGATGGTCGAGATCTCTTGTACCCATCAGGGAAAACAAAGCCTGGAAGCTGCCTTCTACGAACATGAGAGACATATATATCCATCCCTGGTTTCCAAAACATGTACATGTTTATCTCTTGCCTAAACTCATCAACAGTTCCCCGTATATCAAATTGCTGGCCCTCCTGACCAGTCACTCCCTCTTTCCTCTGCAAGCCCATGAAGAAAGCACAGTGTGGGCATTGCTTGGATGCATCTATATACTCATTTGGATAAGGATGGCACTGCAGCATCCCATTGGTGTCCCGCTCTATCTGAGAATGAAACATGGAAAGGACAATTAGTGAAGCAAGCATAGCTGTCATACTTTGTTTGATCTTCGTCTTATAAAACAAAAACAAATACAAAAACATTCACCACTATGTTAGAGAACATTGCCAAAAACTGAGAGAAGTGTATAAGTTTGCAACAAGAGTACAAGGGAAAGATGTGTACCTTCAAGGTAAGTTGTCTAAGTCGAGACTCTACCCAGCCCTTCCATGCTAGCAAATCAGCAGCATCAACTGCAACTATGTCAACTTGCAGGTAATTTTTGTATGCCTCAAAGAAAAGATAAGGCTCAAAAAGAGCACTCCACTGTGCCTTGTTCAGTTCAATCTCCTGCAAAGAGAATTGAGTGAAAGCAAAAGTCATCAGAAGCATGATGCAAGAAAGTAAAGGAGAAAAGGTTATTACTTATGCTCTCACCTCACATATCCTGTTACCACTTAGGAATTGCTCTGTCATAACACGAAGAGTACTTATAGACACATTATAGCTAGAATTCATGCAAGGATACGCAGGAGTTATTATTGGCATAAGATGAAACCGGTCCCAAGGGTTTTTGCGAGGATCCCATACAGGAAACCCAAGATCATCTTCTTCTATTGAGCATAGCATCACAGGATTCGGCCAACGCCATTGTGTATAAACTCTGAAGAACCGAGAGACTAGCATACTAGGAATTGCATTTGGATAAAGCTGGCACACTCGAGCAACTAGAAGAGCCCAGTTTACTCCACCTAGGAAACCAGTGACCTACATGTTTAAGGAGGATATGAAAACCATATTTTGGTGTGAAATGGCAATTGCAGTGAAATAACTTGTCAAGATGCCCAACAATCTTACATTTGAATAAACACCGCGCCTTTTAGCCCAAAACTTCAGACATCTGAGTGTTGTCCGAAAGTGCTACAATATTTTTAATGGTCAAATGACTGTCAAATCACTGAAGCACTTGAATAAAATAAGTTAAAAGAATATGATAGGTCACCTCAACATTTGGAACAAGTTTAAGGATTTGATCAGCAACCCTGCACCCATTTAGACTTCGAACAGTTTGCTCATCAACTTCAAAGAGCACAGACCCATTGGAGATGTCCAGGTCCTGTTAATAAGTTAGTTCCAGATCAAATTGAACAGGCTACAAAAGCAGTACTTGCAATTTTAAAATGCATCAAATCATAAAAATGAGAAACTCCATAGTCCAGACATGACTATCAAAGCTCATGACAGGAGAAAAACATAGTAGAACTTGAAACTGACAAGACCGAGTCAGCTAAGAAGGATTAGATGAACAGACAATATGCCACATAAGCAGTGATACTGGCTGTTAAAAGGCAACCCCATCCACACAGTATATATATATATATACAATCCTCTTCAAAGATACTATACAAATGCCTACAAGAATGCCGTCCTACATGCTCTTTAAAGTATTTACTATTGGTTATGGTTATAGTAGAAGGGGATGGGAGAAGTGGGTCTCAACTTTGAAAGTTTATCAAAAACACAAAAAAAAGGCACTCCCAATATTAAAGTGTATCTCAAATAAATAGTTTGAGGATCCCATACATTATACCAATATGTATAACATGGATATTTCAAAGACTAGGGAGCTTACTTCGGGAACAACCAAAAGGGATATGCTTGCATAAAGAAGATCAATTGATATTCCCTGGAATTTAAACTTCATGACCGGGACGTGGGCATCTGGAACTGGTTGAAGTTCAGTGACTTCTTCCATTTCAGCCAGTATATCATGCAAGATAATAAAGAAATCTTCCTGAAAAATAACTTAAGAGTATCAGTCAAAACACCCTAGAACTTAAAGAAAATAAGCTACATTTGTGCATCACCTCTCGATTCACATAAGAAGGCCCAACGCATAGGGTATCTATGTCAGCCCCAGGACCATGCACCTGTTAAAATAGTAATTATGAAAATAGATGCAAACCACTAATGTAATTAGATCACTGAAGTAACAAAAATATGGGATTACAAGATACTTGAAAAAACAGCCTAAGTAGTCTAGTGTCCTTTAGAATGCTTTCTATAAAAAAACCACTTGTTTCATCTGGTAGACATGCCTGCATCCTTTAACCACAGTATTAGCTAGGGATTGACTACACCACACAAAATGAGTGCTGATTGTGACTCAACCCCAGAGGATTTGAGTGAGACAGAACAAAGCATTTCAGCAGATAACCACCTGTCTAGGTATTTGCTAAGGACACTTGCAGCTAGGTGGCCTGAGCAAGACTACAAAAGATTCATGCTAACGATACACTTGCAGCCAGGTGCCTCAAGCAAGACTACAAAAGGTTCGTGCTTGGGATAAGAGGTCAACATAGTGACAATTTCCTAACTTTATCATGACTTCCATTCATTGACAACTTTAAAATATCTAGAACCCATTTTGTTCTCTGATTTGCTAATCTAATCTCAATTTTCAATTCAGCTAAAAACTACACATTAGCAACCTAAAAGCACATTCAACCACTCATATAACTCCGCAGAAATAAATACAGAAAACCAAACAGGAACAGAGGAATTGATCTCAGAAGCACAATTACTAATATAATAATATCACAATAACTCACCCCAAGACGATAAGACCCAAAAGTAAAAATAACAGCATTGGCTTCCTCTACCATCTGATCAGTATATCCCCTCTGACGCGTCAATTGCTTAACCCAGCCTTTTACAATCTATACAACAAAAACAGCAGCAAAAAAAATTAAATCATCTAACTAATTAATAAATAAACAAATCAATACCCAAAATTTATGTGATCATTACCTGATCGATACGTCCTAGAACCTCTTCTCTCTTAGTAGTTTCATCTTTGCTCTCGTTTAAACCCAAATCAACCAAAAACTATCAATAAAATCATAGCAAATCAATAATAAGCAATTGAAAAAATATATATAAACAATTACCAATTACCTTCTCTAATTCTGCATTTCGATAGAGATCAGGTTTAGTGGGCCCCGCGATGGAGATGGGTTTCGTGATTCCGTACATCTTCGCCGCCGTACCGTTTGGACTCTGAGAACCCACCGTTCCGATTATCTCCAGAAAAAATAAAATAAAATAACAAAATTGAAATAAGGAGATGATTAACAGGTCAATACGAATTTTTTTTATTATTAAACCCTATTTGAAGTTGAAAAAAAAAATTGAGGATTGTTTAGGATGGGAGTAAAAGTCGGCTAAAAAATTGGTAGAGAAAAGAAAGATCTAGAGATAATTGGTGGGGAAGGGGATCGGTGGACTGAGGGGGTGTTTGGGGGTAAGAATCTTACGATATTTGGTGGGGAAGGGGATGTTTACTTTAGATGTTTTTTATATATAATTATTTATTAGTAACAGCTAAAAGCACAGCATCGCACGCGCTTTAACATTCGTCCTGTTTTAATTTTTTTTGTTTTTAAATAATTTAATTTTTTACTATCAAAAATAAAATTTAAAATTAATATATATATATATATATATATATATTTTCTACCAAAAAATACTTTACAAATAATTTTTATTATATATCTAAATAATATTATTCACCAACATTTAATATGAATTGAATTCTACAAATCAATCCAAATCTCATAATAATAATAAAAAAACCGAGATTTATTATTTTTTATAATGAGAGGTATTATTTCATTTTGATTAGATATAATCTTGAATTTATTATAAGAATGTAATGGGAATGGATTGCTCTAACGAATTATTATTAAGTTTATTTATGATTCATCAAATATTTAAAGGGTCAATTTTGTTATAACTTTAATTTATTTTTTTAAATAATTGTCATACTTCACATTTCAGTGATGTTAAAAAAAGAATTTTGAAAGAGCAAATATATATAACATCTTGTTTTTAAAAGTAAAATGTATAATTTAAGAAGTTGACACTTATTATTATGATCGCTAGAAACTCTAACTAGTCAACAGAGATTTTATGATACGACACTAATTACACAAAAGGAAAGGTATTAAGCTTAAGCGTCTTACCTGAGGTAGATTGCTTCATGGATTTTGCCTTAAATTGCTAAGGGTTATTGTTTTTATGTTATTAATTGTTTAACTATAATATTTCTAACTCTAGTATTACTAAATGTTTAACAGCAAATACTTTTAACTTTGACGTTGGTAGATATTACATGAAAAAAATATACGATATCTCTAGTTTTGGTGTTCGTAAATATTTAAAAAATTACTTTTAACTCTAGTATTGGAAAGTATTATATAAAGAAGGGTATGATATTCTTGACTTTGGTATCAGTGAATATTTTGGGTGCGAAGTAATTTCTTATTCTAATGCTGATATTTGTAACTTTGATGTTAGTGAATATTAAGTATATGTCCAATACTTGTATTGATAAATATAAACATTTACGACTCTAACGTTGTAAAACAAATATTGAAAATTTGGAAATATTAGCTCAAATGGTCTTTTAATTTTGGCAAAATCTTAATGGACTTTGTAAACTTGTTATAAAGTGGGAAAAATAAAAATAAAAGAATTTTAAAATATACATAAAGTTTTAGACTTTTTTCATGAAAAACAAAGTTTTGTTTTATGATATCTAAGTGCATTACATTGATTTATTAAAAGTATTTTATCACAAATAAAAAAATAGCATATAACTTTTCTTTCTTTTTTATTATTTTTTCTATGTATAGAGTATTAAATAAATGAAAAAATAAATAAATTTTAATAAAAAAAACTTAGCATGTGTGAATTAATTAACGCTTGCTTTAGGCTTGGCCAAAGCTAGCATAAATTAATTCACGTGTGTTTTGTCGAGATTTTCAATTTGGTTAGGAGTGACCAAACTGGTCTAGGATTAGAATAAAAAAAT
This sequence comes from Salix brachista, assembly GCA_009078335.1. Classification (NCBI taxonomy): domain Eukaryota; kingdom Viridiplantae; phylum Streptophyta; class Magnoliopsida; order Malpighiales; family Salicaceae; genus Salix; species Salix brachista. The sequence continues at coordinate 5,660,561 of CM018589.1, read as the reverse complement.
AATAATGTTGAAAATAAAAAAAAAATAACTTACTTGGTGTTGGTGCTAGTGTTAGAGATGGAGTGGAGATAAATTGTGTTGTTTCATTTGGTGATCTTTTGTCCTTACTTTTTGTTTGTGTTGATTTCTTTGTAGACACCCTTAATATCTCTAAACTAGCTATATTGCCCGCGCGCTGCCGCGGGCATAGCTGTGTATATAATATCATATAATGAAATCCATAACGATAAACTTATATTATATACGTAATAAAAAGTTAAACAGCAAGACATAAAAGAGTTTGCTGTGCAAACATAAGTTATATCTTTTAGAATGTATGCAGTGTGTCACAAAAGATTACAAAAGAGCGCAAATTATACAATTTGTGCATCATTGCAAAATAGAGGGATGTTGAGGTGCAGAACGAAGTTAAAATCCCTCTTCCAAATGAGTCATCTCATTTTGCTGCTAATCTTCCTGTTAAAAATAGAACATTGCAAGGTAATAAATGAAAGGATAAAAAATTCTTGTCATCTAATAGAAAAATGAAGCAAGATTCAAGTATAATCCAACAGCAGTCAAGACTAAGATGGCCACGTACTACAGAAAAAAAATTGTCCTATTGATGCTGTCAAGATTCAGCCATAAGTGCATATGTTAAGATCCTCTCAGATTTCAGTACAGATCAATCACCCCAAATCAAAATTCAAAACATGCCTTAGTTGAAATTCCTAATACTCTAGAATAGTTGTGAGTTGATTACTACATAATTTGTATATTGGTGGTTTTAACTTCAGTCCTGTCATGGTGCTTTGGACTGCAGTTAATAAAGTAACAACTCGTAATGGAGTTAACTTACTTGGGTAGAGGAAATCATATGAACTTCACTGCTACTATCCATGGTCCAAACCAAACTGCTCTATGGTTCCAAGTAAAAATGTTCCTGCCCGCCCACATGAACTTCCCCATCGATGATCTTGTCACATTGACCTGATTGAAAACAAAGATCCACATCACCCTTTTTCAAACATTTCTCTGAATTGGGATGAAAACTTTTAGCATCAACTGCTTCCTGTATTGACAATATTGCTGGGAGTTCTTCATATTCAATGATAACTTTTGCTGCAGTTAGTTTTGCATTTTCATGCGTATCAGCAACAACCACCCCTATTACCTATAGAACACACATGCATAGTTGAGTGGAGAGTACAAAGGACGTATGAAAGCATTTCAAGAACTCAATGCGTTGATGTATCATTCGATATCATAATGGAACAACTCTATCCTGAGAAACACAATTAGCAACAAAGTTTTTTTGTAGAAATGAAGCCAATTTATTTTCTTTAGTTGAAGGAATTACATACATTGCAAATGCTTAATTTGAATAAGCTTTGCATCTTTTGTTTTATGCTCATTTGTAGTTTTGTTACATGTTCCTTATGAAAAAACCAAAATCTAAACAGAAGCATAAGCATAAGAGGATAACAATGAATGATGTATATAATAACAACAAAACCATAGCAAGCAAGTGGACACACATATTGATGAAGTTCAAGGAATAAATAGCTCGAAAGATTAAAAACATAAACCACGAACCCGAGTACTATTGGAAAGACAAAAGAGGGCAAAAGAGTTAATCATATCAAGAGAACTCAATTGTTTTAAGGGGAATACCGCTGTTGAGAATCATTGTATACGATTGATTTATAAAGAGGAGGGGAAAAATCTTTAAATGCGCATATGCCAACAGTGTAAGAAACTAATAAATTGAAAGAACAAAAAGAAATGCAAACCTAGATAAATCAACGAATGAAAAATGGATGAACCGCTAATAAACAATTAATCAATTTCTGCATCAAACTTAATTTAATTTCGAATACAATAATACCCCTTCAATGATGATTTCAATCTCACCTCATCTCAATCTAACCCTTTTGTTTCTGTTTGTAAGTTATTCATTTTTGTCATTTAATATTGATTTTCACCTATGCCTTAGTCAAATATCTCCTAAAAAGAGGGGGGGAAATGCAGGACAGATTTTTTGTCCAAGCCGAGACAGTGCATTGTTTTTTTCAAGTGTTGTATTGTAGTTGTTGAAACATTTTTATTGTGTACTAATACAGTATTCAACTGGTTTTGCCATTAAAAAACACTCATGTAAGATCTAGAATTGCAAATGAATGTCTGTTGAAGTTTAGGGGAAAAAAATCAAGCAAAGACAGACCCAAATTGTTTTAAAAATCAACCCTACCCATACCAGATTTTCTGCAATCGAAGCTTTTGTAAGGGTTGTTAATGGCAGATTCTCTTGTAATAAATCAACATAATGTCAAAACCCAAACCTAGTTCTTTGCTAAGCCCAAACCCAATCAATTTCTGCCCCTAGCTTTCTTCTATATGACCTGAAAAAAACGTTTTAATAAGAAAGAAAGAAAGAAAGAACTCTGAAGCAAAAGCTGCTGCAAAAATATAACCTTAAGACAACATTTTAAAAGAAGTGATTCTAGAGGTACATGCTATCTTCTGAAAAGAGCGAGCTGATTAACTTTACAGCACAACCAAAATTAAGATAAATAAATAAATTGAGAGAAAAAATTAATAATCCTTTGAGAAAGGTTTTTGGCTGCAGTTTTGATACCATAAAAGTGGAGAATAATCATTGAGTCTATTAAAAAGAATTTTGGATGATATATTATCTCTATATATCCGGTGAGCTCGCAAAACTAAGCTGAGGGTTGACAGAAACACCACACGTAAATAATAAAAAAGAAAAGAAAAGAAGGGCTAGCTAGCTAGTCTAATGACCATTTTTATCTTGCAATAATTCATAGAAGTTTTCTGTAGCAACACCAGCAAGCTAAGGAAATCCCACTTAGTTGACAACACAATCAATCACCAACCAGTAAAATTAACTATAGGCAAGTGAATATGGTCTTTAATTTGCAGGATCTATGAAATTACTCGAGATGTAAGGGGGAAAAAAAGTGCAGGCAAGTGAAAACTACAGAAGGAAATGATAATTAAGTTCACACAATTTATCGGGAAATAGTAGCTTGAGATTTGTTAAAGAAACATTTCTATGTTGATTATTGTTAAAGAACTTAATGATAATTAAGTTCACACAATTCTATGTTGATCCTTGATGATAAGTAAAATTTTAACATGCAATCAATTCAATTTTGGAATGAAATAAGAAAATGCTCAAAATGAAGCAATAGAATCAATTGTCTAATAACCAAGACCATTTTTGGATATGATGTTTACAAAGATAACAACAAAGACTTGAAGGCAATTTCTTAGACAACCCATTAAGCCTAATCTCCAAAGGATTCAAGTTATCTAGAACTCGAACATCTCTTAAACAAAGGGGAAAAAAACAGAGCAGATTGTTGACAAAGTTGAAATAGTGTAGTGTTGTTTATCATTGATGGATTATAGAAGTTGAAACATGTTCATTTTGTACTATGACAGTATCAAACCTGTGTTGCCATCAAAAAACAGACATCTGAAATTTAAAAGTGCTAATGAGTGTCTATTGCTGTTAAGGAACAAAAAACAGTAAGGAAAGACAGCCCCCATTTTTTTTCAAAAATCCACCCTACTCATACCAGATTTTCTGCCATGGGAGTTCCTGTATGGGTCATCAATGGCAGCCTCTCCTCTAATATATAAACATCATTTCAATACTGAATTTTTGTCAATCTTGCATTCACTCTTCATTATAATTGTTCTCTCACTTATTCATTAAACCCTAATTCTCCCTCAAAACCCGACTAAAATTCTTTCTCAAAATCCAAAATTGAACCAGACCCATTTCAATTCTCCCATCAAGAACCGTAAAAACAACAAAATCAAGAAAAAAATTAGATACCTATTCTTTTTGTATAGTTGATGGGCACAGTCAGGTTTTCTAGCAGAGACATGGCAATATTTGTCCCCACAATCTCAATCTTCAATGGCTTTCCATCCAGTTGAACATTACTGTATCTGTTGACAGCAGAGACAGCATCTTCCCGCCGTGCAAAGACCATCTCCGTCGTTCCCTGCCATAAATTACCTTTCTTTTTCGTAATCTTGAGGGACATAAATAATTTCTAGATTATGAAAGTAGATGAACTGATTGATTACCTCTGATCTTCCACTCCTATCATAATGGACTGAATATCGTTTAAGGTCACCAACCTCCGAGAAAAGCTCCTGTACAGAAATCAGTACCGATAAATCCTAAAAAGATCCAATCTTTCACCCTAAAAAATCACCCTCAAATAAACCCTAATTCTCCCTCAAAACCCGACTAAAATTCTTTCTCAAAATCCAAAATTGAACCAGACCCATTTCAATTCTCCCATCAAGAACCGTAAAAACAACAAAATCAAGAAAAAAATTAGATACCTATTCTTTTTGTGTAGTTGATGGGCACAGTGAGGTTTTCTAGCAGAGACATGTCAGCAGGAACGGCCTCATCAAACCCTTCATCACCAATCCCGCTCAACACCTCACACCTTCTCCTTCGATTTTCTCTCCCTCTCCCTCTCCTGGCCCTCACCGCGGCTCTTGGAGCTCACCGAAAAGAAAATGAAGAGGAAAAAACAAAAAGAAAAGATGAAATGGGCGCAGAGAGAATGAAAAGAAAATGAAGAGGAAAAATCGAAAAGAAAAGATGAAATGGGTGAAATGGGCGCAGAGAATGAAAAGAAAATGAAGAGGAAAAAACGAAAAGAAAAGATGAAATGGGTGAAATGGGCGCAGAGAGAATGAAAAGAAAAAACCGAGGCAGCCCCTACAAACAAAACCACACAGGCGAGTTCATTAAGGGTAGAAGTGCCCTTACACTGCTTGAATCCACAGTCAATTGAGTCTGCAACTACAGGGATATGTCCACGCCTTTTATTTGTATTGTAATATTTTCCTTAGTTCCTCCTCCTCTTCTTTTTGGATGCATTATACTTTGTATTTATAATGCAAGAGTCTAATAGCATATAAGAAACAAAGTCTCAATCAAACTCATTCTATTTTTTGATTTTAGATTAGATTAAAATTCAAATTCAAATTTGAAGATAAAGATGATTAATTAACATTATCATAATAATCTTTTCCAAATTAAAGATTAAGAGAGAAGGACAAAAGCACATTATAGTCTCTATTTTCACAACCTGATAGAAATTTTTTTTTGATTAAAAGTAGTTCTTGATCTTTTAATTTCAAATATAAACCCCTAAAAATAAGAAAATAAAAAAAGATTAAAAATTAGATTATAATAGTTGCCCTCTTTTTACAATACATATGGTATATAGTCCTATAAAATGCTTTATATAGTAAGCTTATAAAGAAAGAAAGAGATTCCACTTTGTAAAGCGTAAAAAAAAGTCATTTGAGAAGTGACCTTCCTGTAAGTATTTAAGGGTTCTCAAAAATAGTCTAAATTTTACAAGTGATGTGTCTATTGATGAGAAAATCAAAGACTTTAAAAAGGGTCTAATTGTTCTAGGTGACATGTCTGGTGAAAGTTAGATATTTTTTTCCTTAAAATGATCAAATTATTCCAGACAACTTACTTGTTGGTGAGAAAGTTAGAGACTTTTAAAAAATGGTTTAATTCTTTTTACTTGAGTTAATCTGTGTTAACTTGCCAAACTTGATCTAGGTCATGAGATTAAGATAGCCAAATAGAATTTTTTTAAAAATAAATTTTGAATCTCAATTCCTGGTAAATCTAATGTTGAAGGTGGAATTGAAATTATAAATCGATTTAAAAAATTACTCGAGATAATTTAAGTTAACTTGTTAAACATGAGATCTGAGTCATGAGATAAAGATAGCCTTATAAAAAGTAAACCGAAATAAATCACAGTGTAATTTTTAATCACTACAATGATGAAGAATAAAACAAATCAATTTGGAAAAGGAAATAACTCAAACAAACCATGTTAATTTGTTAAACTCGTGATATGTTTATAAGACTAAAATAATCTTATAAAAAATAAATTAAAAAATATAATGAAGTTTAATCATCAATACATCTAATATTAAAAGTTCAATTAAAAAATATATTTTTTTTAAAAAACTATTCAAATGCATATTATTTGATGATGAGGCCGATGTAAAACCCTTTCATTTTTTAGGCCTTGTTTGTTTCAAGGAAAGTGAATTCCCAGAATTCACTTTCCTTGCTTTCCAGTGTTTGGAAACATCCAGGAATTCACTTTCCTTGCTTTCCAGTGTTTGGTAAAACTTTGGAAAACAAGTCAAAGGAAAGTGATTTCCATCACTTTCCCGGTCAACCTATTTTTGGCTTTCCCACGCGGAAAGTGTATTACGCTTCTCTTTCGCGTAATACACTTTCCGCTCCCTCACTCACTCTCGTCTCTTTCCCTCACTCACTCACTCTCGTCTCTTTCCCTCACTCTCACCGGTCACCACTGCCAGCCCTCATCTCGCCTCCCTCTCCAGCTCAGTCCCTCGTCTCCTTTCTCTCTGCGCCAGACCCTCAGCTCATCTCTTCCACTCTTCTCCTCGTGTGTCTCTCGCGTCCCTCATCTGTACCAAAAAACCAATCACCCTCTTCTCTCTCGCGTCCCTCTCGGTCCCTCACCTCTGCTCTCGACAACCCAACAGCCTCTTCCCCAAACCAAGCACATCACCCTCTCGTCTCTCGCCTCCTCTCGCCTCCCTCTCAGTCCCTGACACACTCTCGCCTCTAGCCTCTCTCAGCCCCGAAGTCCCTTCGCCTCTAGCCTCTCTCAGCCCCGAAGTCCCTTTGCTGCTCCGCATCTCGCCACCCTCTGCAACTCACAGCTAGAGAAACCAGGTACTCCCTCTGCATCTCAATCTTTGAAATTGCCGAGAAATGTGAGTTTTTGATGATATGAGAAATGGGGTTTGTGGGATTTGGGTTACAATTGATATTGCCGAGTATGGTAATGGGTGTGATTGCAAATAACCCATGTTTTGATTTTGATTTCGTTTGTTCTTGTTTGTGTTGATACTGTGCAATTATTTCATTTTTGCCGAGTATGGTAATGGGTATTCCAAATCAATTGAATCCCTTGATTTGGAATCAGAAAACTTAGAAAATCAGATGGAAACCAGGGAATTATCCATTACCAGGGAATTTTTCTTGTTTGTGTTGATTTCGGTTGTTCTTGTTTGTGTTGATTTCGGTATTTTTCAACTAATCAAGAATATGGACTGAAAAAAATGATGAGGTATGTTAAGATGCTGTTCACTTGTATTGGTTTGTGTTAAGATCAGTGTTTTTGAATGATTTGAATAGTTGCATATTTCACATTTTAGTTGATATTGGTTTGTGTTGTCGATCTCATGTTTTATGTTTTGCATAATTGCGTTCTGGAATCTGGCTTGATTTCTTTCATGGTTTTTCCCGGTGTGCATAATACTGTTGTTTACAAGACAAGCCAGCAGCTCTTGGAGAGGCTTGCTGTGGAGGCTTTGCAGCTCTTTTGAATATTGGTTGTTTTTTAACAGGTGAGTACCGTGGCTCGGATTGTGGAAGGGGATGCTGGTAAGATAATTTGCAAGGAAGCAGAAAGGTTAAAGCCTGCAGCTGTGGTGATGGGTACCAGAGGCAGAAGCCTAGTTCAAAGGAGAGACAAATCGTTTGAATGGTTGCGTGGGATAGCAAGGTTGAACACATTGTCATGGAATTCTTGTCAAGCTAATCTATTTATTTATTATTTCCGGAAGCTGGAGATGAATCGGTGATCAGCACTTGAAGATCATGAAAATCGTTTGAATGGTTGCGTGGGATAGCAAGGTTGAACACATAGAACATTTGAATTTTGTGGAACACATACATAATAAGACCTTAGCAAGTGTTGAATGTGTACAGGCAGGGATATGACCTTAGCCCCTCTCAAAAATGCTTTTGAAATAAAGTATCCTTCACCCGGAGAATTCTATATTTAAGTTTGTAATTTGAACTAATATGTATGTCAATGACATCGAAACTTTATATTTATGCAAGACTATTTATTTCTTGATGTTAGGTATAAATATTTATTTCTTGATGTTTATTTTATAGATATTAAAGGGATAATCTCTATAATATGATATGACATATATTGTTATATTTTATAAAATAAGCTATGTATGAATATGGGATATAATAAAAAAATTCATCATTATACTTTTTAGATTTCATTTTTTTATTTTAAGTGATTAAATATTTTATATTAAATATTTTATATATATTAGATAAACTTGAAAAAAAAATTAATTTATTAATAAATTATTTTCCAATTCCTTTTCCATAATACAAACAAACACTGGAAAGTGTTTTCCAGTTCATTTTCCATAACACTGCCAAACATCGGAATTCACTTTTCAGGAATTCACTTTCCAGTAAACCACTTTCCAGGAATTCACTTTTCAGGAAACCACTTTCCAGGAATTCACTTTACAGGATTCACTTTCCAGGAAACCACTTTACAGCAAACAAACGGGGCCTTAGTGTTAATTTTGTTAATTGTTAATGTTTATTTCCTAAAATAATCATTTAAAACTATTGAAAAAAATGGTAAAAAAGAGCAGATGACATGTCTTTCCAAGCGTGAACAGAAAAGATCATCCCGAGTTCTTCATCCCACGGTTCGCTCCAGACAGCCACGAACTGTCGTCTCCACTTTGTTAATGTCACCGTCGTCCCCACCAAACACTCCGAGGAAAAAATCCGCCACAACAAACAAATCTATCCTCGCATTCACAACATCGAATAAATAAAATCCTACTATATGCTCCCTCGCCTCTCTCCTCTCCTCCGTAACCCTCCAATGGCACTTGCCGTGTCACGCGCCACCCCCCCTCTCCCTCTCCATACTATCTTACCGGCCACAACTCTCTCCTCTCTTCACTCTCCTTCGAGTCTTTCCTTCCCTCCAAAACCCAGCAATTTTAACTTCCTCTTGTTAACTAATAATGGTCACTTTAATAAAAAGTTGAAAACTTTTTCTCAAGATAATTATAGGTGCACGGTTTGGGCTTCCCAGAGAGGTTACCGGGAATTCAGACGGCGGCCGGCGGCGGCGAGGAGGAGTAAAAAGAAGGATTTGGAGCTCAATGTTAGCATTTGCATTGAAGAAGGCCTCCCTAATGATCCTGAAATATTGGTAAAGGAAACATCTTTCTTGTCTGTAAAGATAAATTTGTGTTTTGATACTTGGTTGGTGATCTTGACAAATGAGTTTTGTGTTTTGCTGTGAATGGCTGGTGTTACACAGAGTATAGCAGAATTGCTTAGACTAAATGTGCCAACGGCAATGAAGTTAGCATTTGATAATTTAAAAAGTTCAACTTTTAAAACAAGGGATGAAGCTATAACTGATGTTGGTGGGTTTGACAGCATAGAGTTGTCTGTGATGCTTTGCAATGATGAGTTTATTAGAAAACTTAATAAGGAATGGAGGGATGAGGATCATGCAACTGATGTTCTTTCAATGTCACAACACGTGCCTGGCCTTGACTTACCATTTGTAAGTGAGAAATGCGTAGTTTAAGTTATTTACGGGATTCATTTAGAGTGTGAAGCTGGGTTGGTAACTCTCTGTTTTTTTTTTCCTTGCAGCTTATGCTGGGTGATATAGTGATTTCTGCTGAGACTGCTGCACGACAGGCCGAGGAAAGAGGGCAAACTATTATTGATGAAATTCGTGTTCTCCTGGTTGGTACAAATTTTACTTCAGTCTTCACTTAGATGTTTTGGCATCTCGTTTTGGCTGTTACAATTTCTATACATAATCTGGATGTCTGTGCTTACTGTATTAGGGTAGTTGGTTAACTTCATAATTTGTAGTTTGACTCCCTTGGTTACTTTACCACGCAGGTTCATGGGTTGTTGCATCTTTTAGGGTTTGATCATGAAATTAGTGAAGAGGCTGAAGCTGAAATGGATAAGGAGGAGCGAGTTCTTTTGGAGAGTCTTGGCTGGAAAGGGAAGGGATTAATTCAGAGTGCATATGATGCAGAAAGTAATATGAACCATGATATGGAAAGTTCAGATGGTAATTTCACTGTTTTAATTAGAAAAATAAATGCTTTCTGGTTTTGATCTTGGATGCATACTTGCATTTTTATTTATTTTGGAGCTACAATGTGCTGTACATGCAAAGATATCATCTTACACTACCTTGTTAAAAGACAGGAAGAAAGAAGGCAGTCTTAGATTCTATAAACCAAAATTCAGCTATATCTTCTGCGATATGGATGGTGAGGTGACCCATACTTTTTGATAGGGTGTCCACATGTTTTGAACATTGGATTCTAATGTTTCCTTTGTCTCCCAACTTTCCTGATTGCAAGGAACATTGCTGAACAGCAAAAGCCAAATCTCCTTGACCAATGTAAAGGCCTTGAAAGAGGCTTTGTCAAGGGGTGTGAAAGTGGTAATCGCAACTGGAAAAGTAAGAAATTTTGCAATTCTACCCTTTCATCTCTAGTTTATTAACTACCGGCCAGCAAATTATTTATAGGCATATGCTTGACTTCTAGCTATGTTTTCCCATTCATATTACCCTCGGATTTGAATTTTCATTTTCTTTAACAAGTGCATGATGTTACTGTTTGTTTTGAGCTTTTTATTTATCCATCCACTAGCTAGGCTTCTCTTCATTATTTATTTTTCTTTCTTTGTTCAATTTGTTTCTCACCAATTACTTAATTGTTGCTAGTTATTGATCTGAAATCTTGAATAGGCACGCCCTGCTGTGATAGATATTTTGAAGGCGGTAGATTTAGCTGGTAAAAATGGCATTATCTCAGAGTTCTCTCCTGGTGTTTTCTTACAGGTTGTCCCTTTTTTCTCCAGAGGTGTTTGGGATTGAGTTGCATCAAAATGATTTTATTTTTGATATCAACATATAAAAAACATCATAAAGCACTAAAAAAGCATCAATTTGATGTTTTTTCAAGCTAAAAGCATTTTTGTAAAGCACCTAGTAGCAGAAGCCATGCCAAACACCCCATTCATTTGATTATCCTTTTGTGGGCATTCATTTTATACTGTGGATGTCATCAATTTAACAATTTTCAAGTTGTACATCATGAACAGAAAATAGTGTTATATTCTCAAAGACATTCTTAAGTTGCTGGTCATATGCGTGCATGATTATTCATTGTGTGCTTACACTCATACTTGCAAGTATTTCTTAAACTAAGCATGTTTGGAACATCTTTATCAGTTATGCAAAATTGACCTAGGGGTCCTATATAGCCTCATCAAGATTATAAGAATGATAAAATTTAACAGGTTTCTTTCTTCACTCCTTACAGAAAAGAACTATCTCACCTCTTTCTTCATGAAACCAATCCTAAATTTGATGCAAGCCCAGGGGAGTTTAGGTATCCCACTTGCAAAAGTTCAGGAGAAGGCTTACAATAGATTTAATGAACATTGGATTTCTAATGAGCAAACTGGATCAGTAACAGTTAGTTAGAAGGGTTTTTTTAACAAAAATGTACTTGTACAGGATCTGTGTGAATTTGAGGCCTCTTATAGCTTAGCTCTACTGTTTAACATGTTCTTCTTCTTATCAAGGAAAGGGATGAGTTTCACCTTACTTGATGTCACATTTATTTGGCTTGAGTTAATTATCTTAGTATCATGAAATCGATGAGTGGAAATAGCTCCTTAAAAACACTGCAAGCCTCTAGAACCTTAGCAAGAAGATTTGTCTTCTTAGGTATTGTTATGCATACTTTCCCCCCTATTATTTCTGTTTCCATTTTTCCATTTGCTTCTGCTTTGCTTTTAGTTTTTCTCGGATATTCCCCTATGAATATTGTTTTTTTAAATAATAGTCAATTTTCTCACTTTTTAGATTGCTGCAAAGCTTAAAGTTTTTTGCTAACATACTTTGGCTTTCATGTTATGCTGTCATGTTCAACCCCTAGCTGTTGATATTGACTCATTTGTTGTCACTTATTGGTGTTCTCTGTTTTATTTCAGGGGTTAATTGTTTATGGTAGACAGGGTCGGGAAATTTTTAGAAGCAATTTGGATCTGAGTGTCTGCAGAGATGTAATAACTCATACAGAAAAAATATCATATGGTAGCAATTGGATTTGAACTATGCATGAATCTTATCAGAAAAATGAAGAAGAGAAGGGGCCTTGTACACACATACATAGACAGAAATATCTGCTGGGTGATTGGACTTTTTGGTCTCCTGGTCACCTGATGTGATATATTTTTCTGTTTCATTGTAGCTATCAGCCACCTGTCACTGCTAAATTGTTTAGGGCAGTTATTTTCTCTTAGTTTTTCACAATGCCATCTGAGCTTAGTTGCACACTATATTTGTCCAAGTCTTGTACAATTGAGTTTTGCCAGCCTTCTCTGTCCTGGATTGGATATTCCTCGCTCTCTGGTGTTTGGATGCAGTTACAGCTGTAGAATTCCCAAAATTTTATTGGAACTGCCCAACCTTTTCATCTAGGGAAGTCTTTAGTATCAAATTACATGTGTTTTCTAAGCAACAGACTTTCCCTTCTACTCTAGTTTGATTGACCTTTTGTCAGACCATATTTCGATAATGTCACTCCTGTTCATGTTTACAGCAGCACTAAATTTTCCTCTCCCCTTCTAAAAAGTCCAATGTCCTTTTTCTTGATATAACTTGGTATAATGTTCATGGAGCTTCCACAATATGACTACCTTGCATTTCATATTGTTAATAAAGTAATCCACTCTTATTGGTGGATGATTTTAACCATTATGATATTCCTTTTTTTGTATTGGACAGAAAGAACCGAGGCTAAATGGCTTTATGAGGCATGTGGATCGCTTGGTCGTATTAAAGGATCATTATGACTCACTAAGTATTTGTTCTTCGTTTTAAAATTGTAGGCATGTCTCTACTCTTGGGAGCACAAGGTTCCTCTTATTGCATTCAGCAATGATCGTTGCTTGACATTATTCGAGCACCCTCTAGTTGATTCACTGCACACTGTATATCATGAGCCAAAGGTGAATATTTTTCACTCTAGTAACAACTCTCTGGTACTAGCTGAGCAATTATTCCATATAGACACATGATTTATGAGAAAATGTTTACAGGCTGAGATCATGCCTTCAGTTGAGGATCTCTTGTCTGCTGTGGACATACAGGTATTTGCACAAATATGCTCTCATTTTTCATTTTGGAGTATCAAAAGAAAAGTGGTATAGATGTTTTGAACCTGAAAGGTTGACATGCTTTTAAGGTGTGCTTAACTGATGGTCTTAGCCATGATATCTTTTATTCCAATCAGCTGAGCCGGGTTTTTTTTATAATGTCAATCTTTTATTTTCATTGTACCTCAGGAAATCATAGACAGTTTTTCACTTATGATTGCATTCTTAAATAAATAAAAATTATGGATCCTGTCTTGTTTTCTTTCTGATTCATTCGTTAAATAACTGGGAGTTATGGATCCTGCACCCTTGTTAAATGAATATGTATACCTTTTTTCTTGCAGCTGTATATTTAAGCCCTAGAAAAATAGACCCTCTCTGGTTTTGTTTATTTTTATAATGGTTCACATCTTTTCGATTTATAGAAGATGATCTTTTTAGACACTGCTGAAGGAGTGGCTACAAACCTGCGGCCATTCTGGTCAGAAGCAACTGGAGGCCGCGCCAATGTTGTTCAAGCTGTTCCAGATATGCTTGAAATTGTCCCCCCTGGAACCTCAAAAGGGAGTGGTGTAAAATTGCTCCTTGATCATTTGGGTATCACTGCTAAGGAGGTATGGGAAGATATAATCTATTCTGTACTCCTGTTTTTCATCTTGTCATCTTTTCTTTTCAGAATAAAGAAACTCTCTATAAGACTTGCAGTAGTTGCTGTTGGAGTCTTGTTTTTACTTATTGTCATAGTTTCATTTTCTTTAATGTCACTCTCTCATTCATTAGGAGAAAATGATGCTTTGACCACCTTATAGTTCCGAGTTTTGGTCAGACATGCCTGTTGCTTAGACCATATTCTGGAATGTTTCTAATTTGTAAATTTCAGGTAATGGCTATTGGTGATGGTGAAAATGATATCGAGATGCTTGAGTTGGCTTCTCTAGGCATTGCTCTCAGCAATGGATCAGAGAAGACAAAAGCTGTGGCTAATGTTATTGGTGCCAGCAATGATGAAGATGGTGTGGCCTCTGCTATCTACCAGTATGCATTCTGAGGTAGAAGGTCGAGTTTGAAAAATTCAAACAAAAGTCACATGGCGAAAAGATATACGGTGCTGGATGCAATCTGGTGATTTTGACAACATTCATTTCCATTATTCTTTTGGTGCTTTTAGAAATAGATACATTCATTTCTCAGAAGTAACTTGCACCAACTCAAGCCTTTTATCACCAACTTCTTCCTAATATATTAGTGCTTTACACCTCTTACCATACAATGCCTCATAAAGAGCCATCCTTACTATGAACTGTAGTTGTTATTATACATAATCCAATAAGTGGCAAATGATCCTCCCATTTGCCACCAAGTTCCAACATGCATGCCCTTAACAAATCTTCTAGGGTTTGAATTATTCTTTTCAAATTCCTCATTTCCTTGGGGATGAAAAGTTGTACTTAGATTCAAATTCATTCTCAAAGCATACTGAATGTTAGGCTAAAGTCGTGAAGTAAAACCCGAGACCCCAATTTGAAATGATCATCACTAGCACCATATATCATCGTATCACTTTCTTTGCTAATTTGTCCATTAGGTTTGCTGTTTTTTAGGAAAAAATTAGTTAATCTATCTACTATCAACCTTATAAAATCATATCATTTTCCCCTCGGGGTAGACCCAACACAAGGTCCATAACAAATCTTCCCACTTCTTCTAAGGTATTAATGTCTACAATAATCCTGCATGTTTCTAATGTTTGACTTTCACCTGTTGATATACAACATATTTTGCTATACATTTTGTAATTTCTTTCTTCATATTTGGCCACCAATAATATTCTCTTACATCTTTGTTCATCTTAATACTGTCAGGATGAACAATAAATTTGGATGTATTTTGCTAGTAATATCCCATTTTTAAGGACCTTAACTTTTGGTAAATACATTTATTTTTCCATCATCTGAAATTTAAAAGAGTGTTTATATTCCTATTGTCACCTCATTCCTCACATCCTCCACATATGCATCCTTATATTGAGTTCTATTATCTTTTCTTTAAATATTGATTGTATCTTCTTCAACTGTGCTCATAATGATCTTTCAAGTTCCAATCTCATCTGGGTATCTAGCCTTTTTAGCTCTATCATCTCCCTTTTGATTTTTCATTTCAAAAACTTCCACCATTATTTGACTCTTTCTACTCAAAGCATCTACTACCATATTTGCTTTATTGTGGTGGTAATTTATTGCACAATCATAATCTTTAATCAATTCTACCCACCTTTTTTTTATATTGTATTTAATTCTTCTCAACATAAGATACCTAAACTCTTTTGATTAGAAAAGATTTGAACTTTAGACCAATATAAATAATGTCTTCAAACTCTCAAGGCATACACTACCATTGTCAGTTTCAAATCATGATTTAGATAGTTAACTTCATGCAGTTTTAGTTGTCTCAATACATAGCATCATTATACATCATAAATCCTTCTGTTCCCTATGGAAGTGTCAAAACATGATTAGTTATAAAAAAAATTCTTTGACTCTTGGAAACTATCCTCGCAATCATTTGACCATTGAAACCTTACCTCGTTTCAAGTTAATTGTTAAAGAAGTTACAATAATGGAAAATCCTTAATGAATCTTCTACAATATCTAGCCACCAAATAAAAAAAAATTAGGTTTCAATCATATTTAAAGGTCTCTTCCAATTTAGTACAATTTTTTTTCTTAGGTCTGCCAAAAATACCCTCCATTGTGATGACTTGTCTAAGAAAAACATATTTTTCAATCAAAACCCATAGTTTACAAACTTTGTATATATCTAGTTATTTCTTTAAGTTTGCAATAAATTTTATAAGTGTTGTTCATGTTCTAGAATAAACCTAAAATAGACCAAAATATCATCTATAAATACCACCCTATATTTATCCAAATAAGCTTGGAAAATTCAATTCATTAAATTTATAAATATGACAAGAGCATTACTTGATCCAAATGACATCACTAGAAACTCATAATATCCATATCGAGTTTTAAAAGCAATAATTAGTACATTATACTCATTTACCCTTAACTGATAATATTCTAGTCTCAAGTCTATCTTTGAAAATACTTTGGCTCATTTAAAATGATTAAATGAATCGTTTATCCACAAATTCAAGTTTTTATTCTTTATTGTTACCCTATTAAAATACGATAATCAATATAAAAGACTAAGAAGTCTTTTTTTTTCCTCATAACAACATTGACACTCCTCATAAGGAATTTTTGGGTCTTATATACCCTTTATCCAATAATTCATGTAATTGTATCTTTAGTTCTATTAACTCCACTAATGTCATCTTATAAGGAGCATACATAATAAGAGTAGCTTTAGGGATGATATCTATAGGTACTTACACTTTCTTTCAAAAGGCAATCAATCTTGTATAAAACTCTTCTATAAGACCATCTATCAATCTTTTTTATTCAGTGCTACTTAGAGGGCACATAAATAAAAGCAAATACGGAGAGATCTTAAAACCAATTTTCATACTTAGAAACTATCATATCTCCTTGAGTTAGAGTCAAGAACTCATGCTTTTTTTCTAAGGTATCTAGAGTAATATTGATTCTTAAACGCTCTCTTAAAACTCATCCATGTCAACCTCTCACTATATCCCACCAAGTCATAACACTATCAAACAAGGATTAAGCTGCACAACACACTCTAATATTATAAGGGATAACTATTTCATAAATCATATTCTTCATGTTCTAGCTGTTTTAGTATTTGGTTATCTTAGAAGGGCTTATAGCCTATTTTTCTTATGTTTTTATCCCATCTAACCAAGGTAACAACTTGGTTGCTCCCCAAAAAATTGATTGCTTGAATTATTTACTCTAAATAAACAAGATCCATATCTAGTGCTACTATGACAACTTATGCTATAAGTGGAGGCCTAACATTCCTATCACTAGCCTTAGACCTACAGGACCATACATACATCTTTGATCCCTTATACAAAATATTTTGCTTAGAGTTTTTTCAACTCTCTTTTATCTAACTATGTAGTAGTAACCGAAACATAAAATGCAATATAAAACAATGGGTCCTCTTCTAGAGTCTCACTCCTTCTCACCACATGTATCCCCCTCTATCTTTAAAAGAATCCATCCTTGTATTTTTCCTCGTATGAATCATCCTTTGGAAATCAACTAAACCAAGACCAAAGCCTTCATACCAATTATAATAACCCTAAAATTCCAAACAATATCAAGTCTAATATTATATCATGGCTTATAAAGAAAACAAGGGAATTTGTTTCCTAATATAAATATTATATCTTAATCAATGCTCAATTCATTCAAGATCCATTCAACTAGATCATTCTCATAACAATAATTAATTGACTATTTATCATATTATAGATAAAAAGATGAATTAACAAACTACACTATTCGACTAATAGTTTATGACTACCAATTAATTTATACATTATAACAAAATGAAATTTATATATGCATTACATAATATTTATGGATAGGTTATCCATAAATATCATATTTTGTATATCTATAAAATCATCATGAATTTAAAACTATTCAATATTAGTCACAATTACATTCCTTAATAATCTAAAATGCCACACAAAATAATAATGAACACTTCGTAATTAATCTCTATCATGTAAACCACATAACTTAATTTTGGTACTTCATCAAATAAATGTAATTATCTAACATAATATCTTTTACATGTGATTCATACTCCATTTTCATATTACAATGCACCAACAATCTACTATTTCTAATTCAAATTTGACAATCCTTATCAGAAAGCCTACAATTTGGGTCTTCTTCTCGTAAGCCATTCATTATGGTAATTCCTTTAATGGAATAAAATTATTTCTAAAACTAAAACATTAAGTTATTTCTTCAATGAAATTCCACAACAAACAAAAATCCCTTCAACTAGTTTTTATACCACATAACAATTTATTTAATGGAGCTACAAATCAAGTATGAATTTTCCTTTAGGAAGCTTTGATTCATTTTTTTAATCAAAACTCATTTATCATACAATTTTTCAAGATATTACCATGTACTCCAACATTTAAAGAATTCATAAATTGAATGAAAATATGAAAAACTAAAAGTTAAGGTGTAAGACACCTACCTATCGTTAATTGTTGCATAATAGACCTATTGTGTGCATACCTCCTATGGCCTCAACTGCATCATCATTAACATATATATTTTTCATATTCATTTCAATTCATCTTATTTAAGCAATTAAATTCTCAAATCTTCAATTAATCCAAGTTTTACCCATTTATTAAACATGTTAATTAAGACAAATCAAACATAAAAATATTTTGTCATTCAATTTATACTAAAACATTTAACCTCTACATTACACGAACTCATTTAATATTCATCCCAACTAACTCTAGTTAACTCTTATACCTTAAAGTGATGCCAAAACAAAGAAAAACACAAGTGAAATCAATCTTGATTCTCTTTTCCATTGCTTTATTACACTCTCTAATACTCAAGAATCACTCTAATTTACTTGATTAAGCTTTGCTATAGGAAAATCTATTAAGAATTTAAGTGGTTCTCTATTTAGAATTCAAATTCTCTCTCTCTCTCTCTTCATTAATCCTGGATCATAAATATCTTAGATATTTATGACACTGATAAACTGATCAACCTCCTGAAGTTTAAAAATTAGCTAGGTGATTGTTTCCACTACAATCACAAATGGTTGATGTGTGCACCAACCACTTGATTGTACCAAGAAATCATTTTTGCAACTGCCTCAAACAGTCAATGTGTGCACCAATCGTTCAATTGTAATAGGTGATGATTTTCACTATTGTCTTAAATGGTCTATGTGTGCACTAACTAGTCAATTGTATCGAACGACTAATTTCTCTTCTGTCTCAAATGATCAATGTATGCACTAATTGGTTGATTGTACTAGGTGATCATTCTCACTACTGCCTCAAACGTTCGATGTGTGCTCACTAATCAATGAATTGTACTAGGTGACAATTTTCATTATTTTCTCAAATGATTGATATGTGCATTAACAAGTCGATTATACCAATCAACCATTTCATACTTATCCATTTTTCTTAACTTTTTACTTTAAAACCCTAGGTTTTACATTCCTAATTTGTTTGAGTAACTTTTGCATGGGTTTTATTATACGTTTATATCCTAGATCACAGGTTTTGCAGGTTAACCATGATCAATCTTAGTCAATCTAATATGTTGTCATCTTAATATTTTTCTTGTAACATATATCATCCAATGTATAACTATTTAGATATGTTTTAAGTGTTTTAACCAATATGTATTGAATTTGTTACTTTTTAATGACTTTATAGTTTTTCAAAGCTGAAAAAAACTATTTGACCCTGTTGCGTAACAAGGATTAAAAAACTAGTTTGACTTTATATTTATTTTTTCTTTGTTAAACTTGTTTTCTTAAAGCTCACTCTTGCTTTGTTTTATTTATTTGTATTGTATCATGATTTTTATAAAAATAATTATGGATTATATTTTAACATTTCTTTTTTTTTTGTAACAAAAAGAAATGAATTTTGAATTAATGAAAAAATAATGAAGTTTGTTAATTCAATTTGATTCCATAAGTATTACAAATAGTATAATTGAATTCAGTTTTTTTATTTAGCATTTTATTCCAAATGTAATAATTATAATAGGTTATCAATTGAATTCAAACCACTTGTAAAATCACATGTACAATTGAATTCAATTCAACATGTGATATGGTTCTAAATAAGTTGTTTTATATTTTTGTCTAACAATTGATTTGATTTCTCTCTCTCTCTCTCTCTCTCTCTCTCCCCCATGTGTAGGAAAAACTTGTGGCTCATAGGGGGGGTAATTAAAAACATCCTATTATTTACTTGCTAAAATTCACTTTAAAAAAAGAGACAAACACAAAGAAGAGAGAAAATATAAAATCAATGACCCACTAAAAGTGATAAGAATATCTTCATCTAAGATTTTTTTTCTCCTAGTTGTATTTCTTTAGTTATTTAAAATAGGTCTCACGGAGTAACTACTAGGATGCTACTATTTACTTTCTAAGAACCATAAAATTCCTTCTTGTTTTAAGAGATGTGGGAGAAATAAAATATTTTGCAACTATCAATTATATTAAAAACAAAAACTAAAAGGGATCAACATCTCATTATACACTACAACACATGTTACTATGAATTAAAACAATGAAATGATTGTTTTATCATTCTTAAATAAAATCGTTTAACTAGCTATTGGGGGCAAAACAATCTTTTTCATGTGATCTATTTGTCATTATCAAATTGATTAGGGAAACAAGTTTTTTTTGACATTTTTGGTGCATAATGAAATGACTTAAAACCTTTAAAAAGAAAAAAATAATCAAAATTAGATGTAAGGGCTTTTCAAGTTTTAATGCTTTTGATTGCACATTGAAAAGAGTACATTGCCCTAAAAGTAAAAAAAAAATAAACTTGCATTGATGAGCTTTTTTGTATTTTCATCATGGTTTTTTGGTTATTATTAATTTGAATGAGGACAATTTGGTCTTTTAACAAATATGAAATAATTCAAAAAAAACTTTGCAAGCATTTGCTTAGTGTTCTTTGAGCGGTGTATATGACACATCTTAGTGGTCAAAAGCCTCCTTACCGATGATATTTAAAGCTTTTGCCATCCTCTTCCCGTGGTCAAACGCATGTGCGTGGTGCAACAACAATTTAACTTCAGTGAACTTTTTTCTTTCCCCTCAAGAAAACTAAAAATCAGGTTTGAGAAGTGTGGTTAAAGTCCCAATAGATTAGAAAATCTGATATGACCTCAACATCCCAATTACTCAAGCCAAACTTTGAACAATCTGGTTTAAACCCAATATGACCCAAACAAGACCCAAAAGGCACTTAAAATAATCTTTCTTTATTGCCCGAAAATATCTCATGTATAGACTAACCTGATCTAACCGAATTACCCACCAAAAGAATTAGGTTGAACCCATCATGCAAAAGAACCTTAATATGACCGAATCCATCTCTAGGTGAAAACTCATTATGAAAAATCCAGGGCTAAATCATATCATTAATCAATCTCAAAAACATAATTGAATGCTCACAATAAGAAACCCAAAACTAAACTTACACCGTAGAAAATCCCCAAAATGAGTTTTTGCATCCTTGTCGGGAAAGGATCCTTGCTAAATAGGAAGTTCACAAGTCAAAAGGAAATAAATAACAAAATCCGTACAACCTATTATGATATATATCGTAAGGCTTACCTGAACTTCAATTGATCTGAAATTTCACCCACACATACAAACATACCTCTAAATTCTTTTGATAAACCTTCATCTCAGTCCAATGATTCAATATTGAGATATGCTTAAAAATGTAAAACAAGACAATATAAAACTATACATCAAATCTTTAATTTGGTCATGGATCGTATTCTCTCTCCTCACCTTAAATTTTGCGTCATCCTTTCCAAAAATTAAACATGCCCTTTAAGTTTGTTTTTATATCCATTTTAATGTTTTTTGAAAGTTTTTTTCAATTTCATCCATTAACATTTTATTTCATGTGGGATTTTTTTATTCAATTTGGTCTTCATTCTTTTAATTGATATTTTTTATCCTTTTTTATTTTTTTTAATTTTATCCCTCAATATTTTATTCAATTTTATCTGATTTACCCTTATTTTTTTATTGCTTTTTTTTTTATATCTTTTCTTGATTTATTTTATTTTTCAATTTAATCCCTCATTATTTTTGTTTATTTTGTTTTTATACCAGATTTAATCCTCATTGTTTTGATTGTTATTTTTTATATATATAATTAAGATTTTTTTCTTCATGATTTTTTCATGTGTTGCTTTTATAGGTTAATCTTGATCTCACAGCCGAGGTCAGAAGTTTAAGAGATTAATCCTTTAACTTAATTTTTTTTTTAATTTTATCATTTGATTTTTGGTTATTCGGCCTTGAGTTTTGTATTTTTTCCACTTTCTCTTATGTTTTTTTATCTTGATCTTATATCCTGATTCATGATTTGGTCGAGTTAACTCAAAATTATTTTTCAATGTTTTTTTTTAAATTGTTTTTTATTTCGTGTTTTATTATTTAGTTTGATTGAGAATTAACCATCATTATTTTATTAAATTGTTTTTATATGGGATTATCAGTCTTATTATTTTATTTAATCTTTTTGATTCCTCATAATCTCATAATTGGATCACAAATTTAGCATTCTAACTCAAGACAAGTGTTTTTGTTCCTTTTCTCCTAATTTTTGCTTCATATTTCTTTTGTTTTCTTGTTTATAATGTTATTCTAATCTGATTAAGTTTTTACTTATTATCAAATATAAATTTTAATAATATTTCGAGAATACATTTTCATAATATTGAAAAAATATTAAAAAATTATTAGATAGATTTTTAAAATTATATTAGTAAATTAACCAAGATTATCAAACCTTTTCAAATCGATGACCCATGGCCCAAAAAGTTAACCCAGTTTTTCGTGTACAGTGTGGTCGCATATCCAGCAAACATGGCTTATGGTCACAGACAAAAAAATCCCACATGGGCTGTCACCCCGCAGCTTTGAGCCTACTAACGAGTGCCCGAGGAATGCTATCGACCATGGCTAAGCGCACTATTTGGGTTCAGAAATGCACATATCATCTTAAAATGGTTAGGCAGGGCTTTGTACTTACAGTCGATCTGTTTTCCAGAACATACATTAATTTTGTCCAAGCCATCCACGCATTGCTGGATAGCAATTCACACAAACAACATAAGGATAGGGAAAGGGATGACTAAAAAGCACATAAATTTAAACATCAAGAACTACAAATCTAAAAAAAATACTCCAATCTCAAATCCATTAAATCCCTCGCAGGTAAATATTCCAGTGTAAATCAACACACTTCCATTCAGACGTCTGATATTAGGAACACATATTTCATACAAGAGAAGCCATGTCTATCCCCTCAAAACAGAGTGTCAAACACCTTCAACGTCACACTTAGACCCATACCCAAATTAAACTTTAAACACCAAGAAATCCCAACTTCAATTTCCCATGGAAAGGACAAAAAAGATGAAAGAATCAAAGCACGTACCCAGGTGACTAAAGGCCCTGTTCAATTAGATAATCACCAAGCCTTTCCACAATCATGTTGCATTGACCAGGAGTTAGAGGCTCATCATACACGCCAATTATCAGTGCCTGACTGGTCTTCTTCACAGTGACACCACCAGAACCCTTTTAAAAAATAATGTCAAGTCAGTGGAAACACAGGCAAAAGAGCTTGTATGCAATGTACCAAGCAGCTAACTTTTCTGCACCTGTGCAACACTAAATTATTTTCAACCAACGAAAGCACTTCCACAATTAAGAACTAAATTCAGTCTCAACTTATTTGCTAATCCCAAAACTACCATACATTTAAAGCCAACATTATTTTTTGTTGTTAATTCAAAGAACCTAGCTGCAAAGTGGGAATGCACAAATATGAACTGGTAAATCACATTTACATTTCCATTCCATTTCTAGGAATCACTCCCTAAATACCTCATTCCATTTCCAACTTCAGAAAACACCAACCTATCCCATCTTTACATTTTGCAAGCCTAACCTATTAAAATTATTTGTCAATTAGACCGTTGGCAACTTAGGCCCTATTTGGCTGGGAGGTACATATAACATTTTGATAAAGAAATAAAAAAAAAAATTGGTGTTTTTGGATCGTTTTGATTTGTTGATATCAGAAATAATTTCTTTAAAATAAATTTTTTTTATCTTAATGCAAATGCATTTGCGAGTAAAAAACACTTTGAAAAACAACCACTACCACACTTCTAAACAGTGCTTACACGGAGCAAATCCAATTTGAAAGGAAAATAATTTAAATATAATATATCACATAAAAGCTCCCAGCAACCGATATGGCAAGCAATAGATGGTAATATCTGGGTTTCAGACGTATCAAATAAGTGGTCAAGGCTGGAAAAAGCTTAATTCTTATGAATTTATTAAAATGATTTACCTGTTAAATAAAACATTGACTGTAGACACAAATTAACAACAGGACAAGCTAGGGAAATCATTAAGAGATTAGATGTTGATAGTTGATGTTAATTAAACATTGCAATGATTAAACACATTGTTGAATTTCAAAACTTATTTTCAACTAATCACCATCACTTTCCCATGCATTGCATGACATTGGATATTGTTACGTGTTAGAATTTCTGCAGGGAGCAGAGAGGGATTTGGGGAAGAAGATGATGGGAAAGAAGGTAAGAAGGAGAACACGCACTCTGCGTGAGGGAGAGAAAGAGACAGGAGAGGGAATTCTGGATTTCTTGTTATATTTTTTCTTGTGTTCTGTTACAATCATTTAGGGAATTTAAAGGCAACCCATGCATGTGTGCCAGCTTGGCATCACCTACGTGGCTTACTACTAGAATAAACTAGAAGCTGCACATACGCAGTCGTTCTGGTTACTACTAATTGAAATTCAAATTCAGTTTCTGTTTTCCTCTTCGTCTTCCTCTTGTGTTCCTCTTTTGATTCGTGACAATACCTCCTCCGTGGCTTCAACCTTGTCCTCAAGGTTAAAATGAGAAACCTCCAGGATCATAGCAAGCAATCTTCTCATTACGCCTAATCCCAAAAGTTCTAACAGTATACCTAGCTTTTGAGAACACCAGGGTTTGGCCACTGAGTTGTTCGAGCACCTTGGCGGCACGAGTGAGCCGGTCTCCGCTTTCACCGACGGAGATGTTGAGGACCAGCTTCTGGACCTTGATTTCTCTCATTGGATTTGATAGCTTCTTCTCTGAAGCCATTTTGATGGTGTGTTGGTTCGATGGAGGCAGAGGAGGAGGAGGAAAGGCTTGTTTCTCGGATATCTTTGGTTGGGATCCTTCTCCTACCCAGTCTGATTCAATGACAGCAGCAGGTTGCTGAAGACTGCTGGGTTTTTGCGAAGAACTTGCTTCACCTAACAGGGTTTGTAGGGTTTGTTTGATTGTGATTTGTTGAGTTAATATCTCCTTCATCATGGCCTTAAGCTGTGCTAGATCATCAGATATTCCATCGATTCTCTGATTTACAGCTTCCAGAGAATCAACCATCCTTCTTGCGCCTTGGGACCAAGTTTCTGGTGTCATTAATCTGAGTCCGAAGACGACGGGCTCTGATACCAATTTGTTACGTGTTAGAATTTCTGCAGGGAGCAGAGAGGGATTTGGGGAAGAAGATGATGGGAAAGAAGGTAAGAAGGAGAACACGCACTCTGCGTGAGGGAGAGAAAGAGACAGGAGAGGGAATTCTGGATTTCTTGTTATATTTTTTCTTGTGTTCTGTTACAATCATTTAGGGAATTTAAAGGCAACCCATGCATGTGTGCCAGCTTGGCATCACCTACGTGGCTTACTACTAGAATAAACTAGAAGCTGCACATACGCAGTCATTCTGGTTACTACTAATTGAAATTCAAATTCAGTTTCTGTTTTCCTCTTCGTCTTCCTCTTGTGTTCCTCTTTTGATTCGTGACAGATATCGGATCCAAGAATTTGCGATGCGATGCGATGATAAGAAAAAGGGTTTGAAATTCAAGACTGTCTAATTATTACAGCAATTAACCACTAAATAGCATTAACTAATCTCTTAACGGCACCCACCCAGGTAACAAGACCCTTTACAATATAATTAACAATTGTCAGTCAGTGCATGTCGCTATTTAAAATTGCCAAAATTAGCAATATCTCAATAAAAGAAACCAATTATCACCTTCTTTCCTCGGATAACAGCTCCCGGTTCGCCTTGGATCACCATGTACTTGGTGCCACCAAGGAACAACCCAGTTGGTGCAAGATATCCAGGTTCCTCAAAATCTTTCACGATCCCGCTCACTTCTTCTTGGGTGAACTGCATCATAAGCACCGATGCGTGAATAAATTATTTTAACCTTTTAAATTACAGTAACCAATCTAATTAAACCACGCGTGCAAGGGGAAACAAACGACATGTCGGGAAAAAACAGAACCGATCTGGACCAGATCAGGGACATTAAGAATTATAAGAAATGAAACCTGAGGGAAGGAAGCGCTTTGGGCCCAAACGCTGCCGTCTTGGCCGATGATGGCAGCGGAAGTGAGGGTATTACCCTCGATGTCACACATCAAGTGTTCATCAACGTACACCTGCCACGTCATTTTTTGATTGATTGATTTGAGGCAGAGAGGAAGAGCGGTAGAAGTTTCTAGTAGCTATGGATCGAGGGACGGGGCGAGGAGGAAGATACCTATGAGAGGAAGGACAGGCAATGGGGCTAAAGAAAGGAAGGTGGCGTTATAACAACGCTGCCGATTGCCAACGCTTTTGTCCACCGTGGATTCTTATTACCAAAAACACTAAAAAACAGATCGTTGTTTTACTGTAGGTTCACTGTAGCTGTAGACTCATATTGGCTATTCACTCGCAATTTGATCCTGTGTATCACCCAAGTTCATCCATCTTTTTTTTTTCATTTATGAACAATGGATTAGCGATTTTACCCCCTGAAAACGACAAAAAACGCCGTCAGAATCAGGGGCTCCGTTGTCATTACGCACATCGGCCTGACCCGAACCGATCTGACCCGCCGGTCTTCTGCTTATTTTATTATTATTCGAAATTGGCTAAATACGGTTTTAGCCCCTAATAAGACAAAAAACGTTATTTGGGGCACAAGGGCAAGACAATAATTGACCTCCTTTTTTTATTATTTCTTTCGCCGGATGTCAGACCGTGGTGGGCACGCGTCAGGCGTTGTTTCTCCCCATGTCCTGTTTAGGTGGCGCGTGTAGCCTCATACGATGGGCGGAGAAGTGATTCCGGAGTCTCTCTCGATGCGACTCCACGTGGGCTTCCTCCCGCGGTGGCGCGTTTATCATAAAAATGTCCGTAGACGCGGCGGTGGCCGATTAAAGGCGCTGGGCATGTTTCTCTCTCTCCTGCACGTAAAACTGCAGGGGAGTCCCCCATTTGTTGTTACTTTTCACTTAGGTCCATTGACTTTCTATTTTGTTTTTTGTCCTGATTTTTGTTATATAAGTTTTGATTTAGTTCGATTGGGTCCTCCGTCTAGAATTGATTGAATATCAATGTTTCACTTCGGTCCTCCTTCTTTTAATTTTCGGATTGGGTTTAAATTATTAAATAAATACGGTACAGAAGTTTTAATTTATTCAATTCGATCCTTTTTATTAAAATTGATAATATATTTAATTTTCATTTTGGCCCTTATACTTTTAATTTTGGATTTTAATCTCTTTATATTTGATTTTCATTTCGGCCCTTATACTTTTAATTTTTTTAATCCCTTTATTTCTTTCTATTTCTAGAATAATCTCTACTTCTGTCCATGTATATATAAGTGTGCTCTTCGTTTTGATTTTTAATTTTTGTTATTTTCTTATTTGTTGAGGTGATATTTTTTCAAAAAAAAATTAGCTCTTAATTTTGTTTTGTATCTATGATCATTTGCAGATTGATATTTGTGTTTTTTTTTCTCCATTTGTTCTTTCTTTTAGTTTTTTATTCGTTTTTTTATTTTTATTTTTATATCAGGTGACTTTTTTTTACTTGATATTTTTTATTTTATTTTTTTGTTTGATCTTTTGTTAAAGTTTTTAAGATCTTTTTAATCTTTCATTTATTTTATTTTTTCCATTATTAACATAATAATAATAATATTAATATTAATAATATTAATATTAATTTATTTTTTTCCTTGCTTACGCTTTTGTTAATGTTTTTAGGTTTTTTTCTCTCGGGATAATTTGATAATTTTTATTTTTTTGGCAGCAATAACAATAATAATTTTTGTTTTTGTTTAATCTTTTGTTAAGGTTTTTACGATTTTTTTAGTCTTTCATTTTTTCTTTCTTTCATTATTAACAGAAAAATAAAAAAATATAATAATAATAATAATAATAATAATAATAATAATAATAATAATAATAATAATAATTTTATTTTCTTTTTCTAGCTTACTCTTTTGTTAATGATAAAAAATATAAATTTTATACTCTTTTGTTTAAGCTTATTTCTTAAAAAAAAAAAATTCAAAATTTTTATTTTTTATATTTCAAATCTAATATTACTTGGGAGAAAAAACAACTCAAATTTTTTTCTTTTAACAAATTTACCTAGATTATCTATAATTAAAAAATATGCAAGTCACTTCCCGTTTCGATTACACTGTTCTTTTTAGACGCCAAATAAGTCATTATAGCACGCAAAAAATTAAGTTTATTTCTTAAAAAATTTACAATATTTTTATTTATAATATGTCAGATCTAATATTACTAGGGGGGAAAGGCAACTCAAAGTTTTTTTTAAAAAAATTTACCTAAGTTATCTGCAATTAAAAAATATAAGAACCACTTCCCATTTCGTTTACATTACTGGGGGGGGGGAAATTTATTTGTGACATATTGATCTATTATAATGTTACTAATTAAATATTTAAACAACTAATTACAACATGTAAAAAATCAATTAGTTTTCTACATAGAAAAAACCATAGCGCAATGCACGGGCAACCATACTAATTATACCACGCAAAAAAATCATTTCTAACATATTTTATCTATTGCAATTTTAGTAATTAAACATTGAAATAACTAATTATAGCACGCAAAAAATATAAGTTTATTTCTGGAAAAAAAAATTATTTATAATGTGTCGGATCTAATATTACTGGGGAAAAAATGCAACTTATAAAAAAAAAATTTAACCTACATTATCTGCGATTAAAAAATATACGAGCCACTTTCCATTTCGATTATACAGATTTTATCAATTATAATTTTACTAATTAAATATTAAAATAGCAAAATACAATAGATATAAAAACAATCAATTTTCTACATAAATAAAAAACCCTGGCGCATCGCGCGGGCATATGGCTCGTATTTCCTATGCGGTGTCACTCGTGGTGTCACTTGTTATTAATTAACTAAGTAATTTAACAAATAATATTATTAGTTGTTTTTAAAATATATTTTTATTTGAAAAATATATTGATATGAATCTAGATAAGGTCAAAATTGAATTTTGATATAAACTTTTATATTGTTTAGTTTTATATTATTGATCATATCTCCATATCAAACTAATAAATTTATCTGAAACTTTACCAAAAGATTCTAGTAATACAATTTTGTATGGGGTGAAATTTATGATCAACGGGGGTCTTGCAAGGCCTTTAAATATAGGTTGTAGCAGACTGTATGAATTTTCTTATTCATTTCTTTTTAGGCAACAAAGAAAGCTTATTTGAAGTGTATGTTGGGTCTTATTTGGTTTCTATTACCGAACATGAGTTTGGATCACATGGGTCCAAAATTAGCTCCAGTTATTTAAGATATTGAGATCATATCAGATTTTCTAGTTTATTTTGAACTTTTAAGGATGAGAAATCTGATACAAGCATATTTATGATATTAATTTTGGATTTTTATTAATTTTAATATATTGTTATTAATTCTTGTGTTATTATTACTTATTTGGGTCGATTTTGTAAGTAAGCTAAAATTAGCCCATATATGGGGATCCATTAAGTTTTTTGAAACATTATATAAGTTAATTGTTTTTGCAAAGCTAGTAGCGTGGATTTATGAATTCAACTTGTGTTTTGTGTGATGCAACTTGTTTTTTTATGAGAAAAAGATCAAATATGATTTATTAAAATACAATTGAACTTGTGGCATCATTTGGTTCAAATCCAATAGTGTTGGTGTCTTGACACAAATTTTCATTGTGTCATACTTCTCAAACCTGATTTTTAGCTTTCTTGAGGAAGTATCACCTTCGTTGGGGAGTTACTTGATCACGTGATCAAAATATTGATATAAATTGGTATTAGAGCTAGGCTCCAAAAGCGATTAGAATATCAACTTAGAGTTAATTACAACAAGTTTTGATATACTGATACCAAATAGATGTGTTAGAGATATATTTTAACCTTAGTAACTTTTTCTAATTGCTTCCTTCTCTTTTTTTTTTTTTTTTTAACTCTAAATAGAACACAATAAATACATAATAACTAGAATAAACATAGGAAAGAAAACAAATACTAACCCTAAACAAAAAAGAAGACAAACAAAGAGAAACTAACGCGATACAAATAAGATAACAAAAATAAGAAGGATATAACATGATTCCGGAACCTAGCTCTGATACCAATTTATATCAAATATGATGATAATATACTAGCAAGAACAAAATCAACAGAAACAAAATAAGTTTTGAAAACTAACACAAAATAGACCTTTTATGGCAAGACAAAACCCAATTCTGAAACCTAAAGAATACAATATCCAAATGACATAAAATTTAATATAAGTTTTTAATGGGACCCCATTAAGAAGACAATATCCAAATGACATAAAATTTAATATAAGTTTTTATTGGGACCTTATTAAGCAAATTATAAATTTTGAGTTGATTCTAAATTGATTTGATATATGGACCTATAATTGACTCGAAACAACCCTTTTAAAACCTGAATTTAGAATCAAGGCCAAATGATATCAAAATACATTCAAACTTGATATTTAGTTCGATTTCACACTAAATAACCAGAATATCAACTTAGAGTTAATTACAACAAGTTTTGATATGCTGAAGCCAAATAGATGTGTTAGAGATATGTTTTAACCTAAGTAACGTTTTCATTATTTTCATATTTGTTTGTATTTTATCAGTTCTGTTTCTAACATCTAAATCAATGTTTTTCTTGTTGTAAACTCTATTCTTGTGTCTATCTTTTTCCCCCCTATTTGTTTCATACATAGATAAAATCAAGACAATTACTTTTGTAATACAATAGGAGTAGGCTACATTTGGTACAACTCTTCATTGGCCAATCTTCTCATGAAAGCCCTTGTAGGGGTCTCAACAATGGCGTGGACAAAAAACTATAGTAGAACTTCATCTTTTATTTTACTTCCACTTCCTCAGTACATATATGAAGATATATAATGTCAAATCTGATCACTTCTATAAACTTTGAAAAAATTGTTTGAAGTTGTGGGATGATAAGTTCCTATTTCTCTGGCTCCTGTACTACAATCCTTACTATTTTTACCCTCTTTTTAATCTTTGTAGCCGATCATCTTTCTTAAATTTATATCCAAGCCCAAACCTTAAGTTTATGTACTTCGTGTTTGTTGCGCACCGCGTTTCAAAAATATTTTTTAAAAAATATAATTTTTTTTTTTTGAATTAATTTTTTTAGATGTTTTTAGATCATTTTAATATGACGACGTCAATTTTTTTTAAATAAAAAAATATTTTAATATATTTCTGAAAAAAATATATTTTAAAAATCAACTTGAACCAAACTACTAAACATACGATTAACTTCATCATTACTCTCTGAGTTGTCCTAATTTCGGAATCAAAATGGAATCGGATCCCATTCTTCAAAAAGCATTCGGAGAGCCATATCTTTGACTTTCTTATAACCATGCTTTCAATAACCCTTTATACATTCATGATATATACAATCTTTGATTTTAATGAACGGTACGAGATTCCCTATGTCACCGTTCCATTCCGTTTTCTGTCCCCATTCAACGACTAGTTCGGCATCCCACGTGTCATCATATCACTAGTTAATGCATCGATCGGAACGAAAAGAGGCAAGAGTTGCAAGAAGATAAAAAAAAAAATCCCAAGCGTCTCTCTGACGCTCTCTTGTTTAAAAGAAAAAAAGGAATATCAATTTTGAAACCTTTCTTCCTTCGCTACCGGCTCCGCCTCCTATTCTTTTTTATTACTAATCTTTTTTTTTTAAACATGGCGGAGGAATTCGGAAGATCGGTTGAAGACGGACTGAAACTATCTAGAAGGATATATCTGGGGAAAGACAGGGCGGTGACACCACCCAAGCCACCGTCGCACATGGATAAATCACCAGCTGCCTTTTTGCCAACGGCACCAATGGTTTATGCAGTTATATCAGACCCAGGGATTGTGGATAACCCGGATATACCAAGTTACCAGCCGCACGTGTATGGCAGGTGTGACCCCCCAGCATTGATTCCTCTCCAGATGAACCGGATTGAATTGGAAGCTGATTCTTATCTGGACACTGCTTTTGTTAAAATCAGTGGATCATGGAGGGTTCATTGTGTTATGGGAAGTAAAAGTTGTGATTGCCGTCTAGCCGTTCCTATGGGCGAGCAGGTGTGATTGGATCCCTGTAAAGGATTTATCTTTTTGTGTTCCTTTCTCTAATTGGTTGTTGCTGTTTAAATATATTGTTTATTTTTTTCTGGGTCAATTAATGTTGAATTTATTTTTTTTGCTATTATTTAAAGCATTAGGCATAAAGGGTTCATAAATTTTTGGCCAATGCTATTGTTTTGATCTCTCTCTATGACATTTCTTATTATTATTATTTGGATAACAGGGTTCGATTCTAGGTGTTGAGATTGAGGCTTCTAGAAAGCTGTATTATACGGAAATGATTGCTATTGAAGATAGAAAATATTTGGAAAAGGAAGCCAGGCTTGAAAATGGAGGCTTTTTGAAACCACATACATTTACCATAACGATACCCAAAGTAAGTTTTATGCATTATAATATGGATTAAACATGATTTTATTTTTTCCTCTCCCTCTCTCTCTCTCTATATATATTCATGTTTTGTTTTATATGTCAAGGTTGACGGGGGATCAACGCTTTCCATTAAAGTTAGTTGGATGCAGAAATTACTGTATCACAATGGGGAGTTCTCCTTGATTGTGCCATTCAGTTTTCCAGATTATGTAACTCCTCATGTAAAGAAGCTACCCAGAAAAGAAAAGATACAGTTGAATGTCAACAGTGGTACTGGAACTGAAATTGTGTGCAAGACAACTAGTCATCTTTTGAAGGTGCATCTTTGACCATATAGTGCCTTTTAGATATTTATAAATATGTTAAGGTTGACGTGATTTTTATTTTTAATTTTTTACAGGAATTGAGGCGTGAGGTTGGAAAATTGGGTTTCTTATATGAATCAGAAGTTCTTACTTGGACAAATATTGACTTTACTTTCTCATATGCTGTAAGATTGACTTTACTTTCTCATGTCATTTATGCCCTTTTAGTTTACATTTCTAATACCAGAGAAGGAAAGTCCACTTCTTAGAATATAAAATGCACATACTGGAGATGCCAACATTCTTGGGATATGTAATTCTTGTCTTTAAATGCTTATCAGGTCTCTTTTAGTCATATATTTGGCGGAGTGCTTTTGCAAACTCCATCTGTTCATGATGTTGATCAAAGAGATATGTTTTGTGTCTATCTTTTTCCGGGAGGTCATCATAGTAGGAAGGTTAGTCCAGCATGTGCTCAATCTCTTTTTCATTTTATATTTCTTTTCTTGCCCTGTCTTTTGACCAAATATGCACTGAGCTTTGAAGGTACTATCTGATAGGTGTTCAGAAAGGAGATAGTGTTTGTTGTTGATATAAGTGGAAGCATGGAAGGAGAACCCCTTGAGGGTACAAAGAACGCCATATCTGCAGCACTCACAAAACTTGATTCCTTAGATTCGTTCAACATCATAGCTTTTAATGGAGAGACTTATCTATTTTCATCGTCAATGGAATTGGCCTCTGAAGATACAGTTGAAAGGGCTGTTGAGTGGATGAGTATGAATTTCATTGCTGGTGGTGATACAAATATCTTGGTTCCTCTAAAACAGGTCATCTTTCATTAAAGATTTTTTTATTATTCATGTGTCCATGCTTTTATAATATGTATGTCTACATAATCCTAAATACAGATCTTAACATTAAAATGCCTATAATCCTAAATACAGATCTTAACATTAAAATGCCTGCCATCTTGGTAAATGAAATGTTGAAAATATCTATTACATATCATTTTGATGAATAAATAAAAAATGATTAGTATCTTTTGGCCTTAATCGCCATGCTAAATTAAATTACCGTGTTGTTCAACCTCCTTTGACGAATGGTTTGTTCAATTCTAGTTTTGCCATGATTTCAAAATGCTGCGAGAAGCACTAGATTATGCTTGTTTCATATATTTGAACTTGATATTTCTCTTTTTTCAGAGTTGTTTATGCTCTAAAAATCTTTTGATATCAATTTGTGGATTTTGGAATGTGCACTTCCAGATTACATGGGGTTGTGGTTTATACATCAGTCTGAAATAAAATAAAATAATGTAACCACTTTTTGCTTTCAGGCAACAGAAATGCTATCAAAATCTCGAGGCTCAATTCCTTTCATCTTCCTTGTTACTGATGGGGCTGTTGAAGATGAAAGACACATTTGTGATATAATGAAAAGTCATTTAACAGGCGGAGGATTGATATGTCCACGTATTTGTACCTTTGGAATAGGTAATGATATCTTATGCTTTATTGGTGGACTGATGGCATATTATCAGCTAGTTTTTTAAATAATTTATTATTTTATTTTTATTATTCCTGTTTTTTTCTTCAGGGGGCTCCATGTTCATTTAGAATTTCATAGGATGATGACTTCAGCTTTGCAGAAACAAACTTCCTATAACTAGATTTGATTTATGTATTCTGAGAATATAATGTAATTACCTTGAGATCTTGGAACATTACAGGTTCATTCTTCAATCATCATGTACTACGAATGTTTGCAATGATTAGAAGAGGTCATTTGTGGACTGGTGGCATATTATCAGCTACTTTCTTAGTTTATTATTTAATTTTTATTGTTCCCATTTTTTCTTCAGGGGGCTCCATAGATTCATTTAGAATTTATTAGGATGATGACTCTAGCTCTGCAGAAACAAACTTCCTATTTTAACTGGATTTCATTTATGTATCTCGAGAATTTCATGTTATTACCCTAAGATTTTGGAACCTTACAGGTTCATACTGCAATCATCATTTCCTACGAATGCTTGCAATGATTAGCAGGGGCCATTATGATGCTGCCTACTACATAGGTCAGTTGTTTATACACTGGATTAGATTATCCTATTCTTTAAAATTTTCTTTATTATTATTATTTATTTATTGGCGTGGGAATCTGGAGAGGCTGCTGCATAATTGAGTGATATGAGGTTTTGGCTGTTGCTTATTTCTGACAATTCAAGGGATTGGTTAAAAGGCTTAAAAATACCTGGGTGTGAATTACCCTGATTGTTTTCTCCTACCATGTGATATCTACATATGATATGAGATCTCAATGGTTGAAACTCTTGAGTTTAAAGTTATGATATGGCGACACCTTGTCGTTTTCCAATTTAGTATTGGAACTAACATGACATGGATCCTGCATGGCTAGAATTAGATCCCTTGTCTGTGTTTCTGAACTTCTGAGTTTTGATGTTAAAAATAAATTACATAGTAAATGAAAACTGATATTTGGGAATTTATTATATGTCCTCTCATGGGAACAGCACTGGTAATCTGTATTTTGCTTCTTTTTTTTTTTTTGCGGTCAGATTCAGTTGAGTCTCGAATGCAAAAGTTGTTGAGCAGAATCTCATCTACAATCATCGCAAATATAACCATCAAAGCCTTTGATGATCTTGATGAAGTTGAGGTATGCTTTGAATTAATTTCTTTAGTCTATTGTTAGACTAACTGATAGTCTCAAATTTTCTCTTTTTTAAGGCACTTTATTTTTTGAACACTTGAAGTTACTTTTTGATGATTATTCTGTTAAGAAATCTGAAAACATGTGCATTTATCAGTTTCTGTTTCATATTATATCCATGCATTCTTTGTCATCATCTTATGCATCCACCATGTATGATTAATTTCCTTTCCTTTCTAGAAAATTTTTCAATTGGATGGTATGGATTTTATTTTCGTCTGAACTTGTATAAGCTCATGTGTTCTTCTGCAATTTGTTATAGGTATACCCTTCTCGGATTCCAGACCTTTCTTCTGATAATCCATTGATTGTTTCAGGGAGATGTCAGGGAAACTTCCCTGACACTGTTGTAGCTATAGGTATTTTTGGAGATTTGAGTAATTTTTCTTTAGACTTGAAGGTACAAAAGTCAAAGGACATACCTCTTCACAGTGTAAGGCTCAGGACTGTTATCTTGTTCGGTCTTTCTTTCCTTTCTGTTTGATATATAATTTTGTAATTCCCTCAGTAATGTTGACGTGGTGCATGGCTCTTGTTTGCCTGTGCTTCTCTCTAGTTCAGCCAATGTTGTGCATGTAAAAGTGCCTACTGTGGTACTGTATTAGGTTAACTAGAGGGTGGTGACCCACGTATAAATCTAATTTGCTGCTTCTAGCGATAACATGCTAATTTTCAATTTCATGAATGTTTTAAGTTGTATCTTTTTTGTATTTCTCAAGATTTTATCATAATTTTTTAAATTATTTTTCCAATTTAACTTTTTAATGTATTATGTTTTTGACTATATTGTCACTTGGAAACCTGATCAAACTTTTTCATGGATGTTTTGTTCTTTTACCATATCTCACATTTAAGACCATTATAGTTTGGCTCACCTGGGAACCTGTACTTGTTTTTATCACTGTTTCACGTGCAAATAACTGCAATTTTGGTGTGACAGGTTTCAGCTAAGCAGCAAATAGATCTACTCACTGCGCAGGCATGGTTTTCAGAAAATAAACAGCTTGAGGAGAAGGTCTGTGTTTTTTCTTCTTCATATTCCTCCTGAACTATTCAAGTCTATAGATTCTGGCCATGTTGCTTGTCAACTAGTATGGAATTTGCATTGTGCTGCTGATTATCCAACTGAAACTCATAGGTCCTTTGAAACACCTTAATTGTTCATTGGCTCCATGGTGAACTGCATGGCAAGCTCCTTTTATTAACTTGGCAGGTTTGCATTAAGTAGTTAAAGGGGGGCTATTGATGTCATTTCCTCATTGTCAGGTTGCCAAATTGAGTATACAAACCGGTGTTATATCTGAATATACCTCTATGTCATTACTTGAGACTGATAGAGGAAATCAAGTGGCAGAATCACCTGGAGTGCATAAGGTATGTGCTAATCTGCTGTTATTGCAACCGTGTTGATGCACTTGTTTACCTCAGGTATATCACATCTTAATTCGTGAGTGAAGACACCAAGTTCAGCACTGCCAACTTCAGAAATCAAGTTGCCAGACCTGTTGCTTGTTCACGTGATGAGTGGGAATTTATTTAAATCTTTTTAGCCTCATCCATTGTCAGCCAGACGGGGCTATGAATCTCCTTTTGGCTAGTACAACATATAAATTGTTGAGTCTGTGGTTCTCATCTTAATTCATTTTATTTGACTTTTACATTATCTAACCGTTAGTGTCTTCCAAAATGCATGCAAACAGTTATCACAGCAAGCTAATCCCCAGAAGGTAGAATCTCAAGGCCGGAGAAGAATATTTCCAAGGAACCTTGGTGCTGGTTTTGGCGATTTGACTGCAACGGCTGAAAATCTTCGTCCAGGAGCTGAAGAGTCGAGGTTGCCCGAGGCAGCAGAAATCATCATAAAGGCGGCTTCAAATTGCTGCAGCAGTATGTGCAATCAATGCTGCTGTATGTGCTGCGTCCAGAGTTGCGCCAAGATGAACAACGAATTCGCAATAGTCTTAACACAGCTTTGCACTGCTCTGGCGTGCTTTGGCTGCTTCGAGTGCTGCTCATATATATGTTGCGGCGGGCAGGACGGACACTAAAAACTTGATCTGAATCTCTTCTGTGAACATCATTGTATATTTTATTTATTTTTCCACGGTATATGATGATAATTTTTGAAAGCATTAGTATCCACTGCTCCTGTTGCCTCCTGCCATCTCTGTTAACTTCCTTTATCTACCCGGACAAATGGAAAAAAGAAAAGGGGAACAGATATGGAGTTCTGGATTTTCCACGTGAAATGAGCGGCGATAAGAAAAGCTGTTATTTTATGTTTACTTTTTTTGTTTTTCTAGAGCTCAACACGACCTCGTTCTCCAGAAAGATTTTCTTCTACACATTCTTCCACTTCTAACTCTGATGCTCCCTTACCTTTTGAACCTACAAATCTCCGGTGAATTTTTTCCTGGATCTTGGTAACACCCTTCTCTACAGGTCCTATTGCTTGATTTAAGGTTAACACCACATCTTTGACCACCTGCGTTTCAAAAGGTGAGCAAAATAAAATCCAACAATTTAAGAGTTTTAATATCCAGGAGGTTTTTTATGGCGCGAGAGAAACTCACTCTTTGACCACCTTCAAGAACTATGTCTTGAACACTCTCGGATACACTTGTTCCGGCAACCTGAGTTTCTCTGTTTTCAAACACAGCTGATCTCTCCTGGCCACCTTCCTCGAACTTCATCTCTGCTTTGGTGGTTGTGTCGGTGGATACCCTTCCATGCCCAGAAAGAGGAATAAAACAGGAATAAGGTTCCGCTGAAAACACATATATATGAGCCACAGCTGCAATTGCCATCTGCCAAGTAATCAAAACAAAAACAAACAGGCAGGGAATATCATAATGGTACGAGGTCTGGGGAGAAAAATCGTTTCCAAAACCATGAGGACTTACCTCTACGCAAATCAGAAAGTCTTGCAACCCTGTTCGGAATTTCTTCACGTTTGGCAGAACTCCGAAGGCACAGAGCAGAGCAATACCCAGGCCTTGCCACCAGGTGGCAAACACGATAGCCTTGAAGCTGATGAACTTTGGCAGTGGCTTTATGGGTTTTAGCTGTTCGTGTGTTACATTGTAGAACTGCACGAGGCAGTATAGCGCCCATGTCTGGCTGAAGTTGAGCACCACTGTTATGTATGGATACCTGCAAGAAACAAGAGTGGATTAGCTGATCCCAAAATCAAAAATCATCAAGGACCCCATTCTTGCTTGTATCATCTGATCTGATATAAGAGGAAAATAACTTCTCAATCTATGGTGCCGGGCTGTAATCTCTTATAAAAACAAAAATCACACTGATATAAGTAGAGACTTGCATTCACCATGGGAAGCTAGAAATACTATGGATATTGATTTGCATCAGAAGATTAAAAAAAGAACAGAAAAGGCAACTTGACCAGAAGATGACCCAAATAGTACATACCCGTAGTGCCACTTGAATTCCCCATCACCGAAAACCCCAAAGAGCTCCAACAAGAATGCCAAAAATGCACATAAAGTCTTGAGAATCATCTGATCTAACCACAAGATATTAGACTCCAAACAAAGTCGTCATGACGGGATCATATAAACAGGGAGGTCAGTAGCTTACATACTGCACGAGACCAAATCGCTCTATTGTAAACAAGTCCCTTCCTATAGCATACGGCCTGAAGAAAAAGCTGGTAAAAGATCTACTTTGTAAAGCTTGATTTTTCTCACTCTTCCACTCCAACAATGTTATGCCGAGCTGCCTTTGTGATTCATTTTCAAGGAGTTCTATTACACTCCTTTCCCCACCTGGCATGCAATTTGACAAAATGCAACCTCACACAACAATTAACATTCCAGTTCAAGCAACATCGCACACTAGATCAAGAGATAAGCCAGACGAGGAAAAAGACAAAGTTTTTGCTGCAATTTCTGAAATTTGTTCACTTCCCTGAACTACTGTCTAATTATCAAAGGGGCATGATGATGATAATTAGACAAAATGTAGCAATCAGGGAGACGGTGGCGCACTGACAGAAGCAAATATAGCAAACAAAATCTCTAAAACAGCACAGAAAATATAGAGAGCTTTACTTACCCAAACAAGCAACCAAATAGCTACCAAATGAGTAGAAAGCAAAGGCTTCATAGCAATTTCTTAAAATGTCACATGCAACAGACATTCTTGGGTTCCATAATGATAAAATCTGCACAAGTAAATAACCATAGAATTATTATCCACCACAGAAATCACCAAGTGTAATATAAAGTAACCATAATATATGCCTGCTGTAGAAAGATGGAACCTTACTGATTGTGTTGCATAGACAGGAACCATGAAAATAACTGCAACTATCCACTTTTGTTCCTAAAAAAAAACAAAAGCTGATGAATAATCAAGCAAATCCTTAGAATATCATCAAATTTGCAGAAAATGGGCAAATTAATATAAAGAAAGAACAAACCGCAGGATTTGTGTAAGATTTAAGATGCTGGAAAATGAGAAAGATAGAAAGCAGCACTGCTGCAACTGCAAAACATCCTCCGATAACAACAGCTGGCTGGTGCAAATCCCTGTAAGCATCTTCATATCCTGTTGCCATTTCTCTTGCATTTTCCAATTACATACCCAATTTTGAAATTTAATTCGTGAATGTAAGAGAAAGGAGGAAAATATTAGCATGAGAATCTAAGAGCATTATCTTGTTATATTTTTAAGCCCTAGAAAATAAAAGAAGAGAGCAAAGCAGGAAGAGGACTGAACGGAAGGCGGTGGTTGCGCGCGGGACTCTGTAAACGTTTGCTTTTGAAGTCGACACGTGGACTTTGTCTCACACTTGCCCCTTCTGGCTTTGACACGTTGTTTTTCTATTAAAGACAAAATTACGCTTCAATTCCTTTTAAAAAATTACTAGTTTAGTCTCATTGCAGCGCATCAAAAAAGTTATAGATTAATTATTATTATTATTATTATTATTATTATTATTATTATCTTTCAATTACATTATTATTACAAAGAACCTAAAAGAGGTAGGTGTTTTCTGTTCATTCCCTGTTAATTGTGACTTATTGTCACTGTGGAGTTGCAATATTTTCCAGTGCTTCGCGCGTGGATGATTACAAAATTATTAATAACTATTATAGTATTAAAATTACAAAATTATTTCAATTTGAAAAAAAAAAAAAGGAAAAACCTTAACCCCCATTTATTTTTCTCCTACCCTAGCTTCCACTGAAATCTCCCCCTCTCCCTTCTCTCACCAGATCATTTCCTGCTACCATGGCAGCTAAGTGCCCCTGTATGTATTAGCTTGAAAAAAACCCATCAATTTTTCATTCCTCTATTTTTGAATATCTCTTTAAATATCACATGTAAAAAGAGAGAAAAGGTTTTATGGGTTTTGGATTTCGAAGAACAAAGAAATAAAAAGAGGGTCTTTGAATCAGATCTGTTGCCTGTCAATATAGAAAGACACTTGATGTTCGAAACTAGACAAAATAAATAATATTTTTTTATTTGTTACTGTATTGACCCTAATATTCACAGAAAAACTGGATAAGACGGCAACCATCTACTACTTTCCTATGCTACCACGGGACTATAAAACAACTGTTGGACAAACCTAGGGATGCTTATTCACCTAGGATTTTCTTTAGTTTTCTTATTTATTTCACCTCATTACATATTTTAAACCTATTTATTGTTTTGATTTCAAAAGATTAACATTTTTACGAATTCTTGCTTGAATTTAGGGTTTTTCTCATCTTCCTTCAAATTAGCATGCAAGATCTTCAATCATCTATATATACCTCTTCTTTTTTATGCTTATATCATGAAATAAAGTTATTGTTGCCCTTAATAAGTGGTCCTAGTGTTACTCAATTCAAATAGCATCTTCGTATAACATAAAGTCTCCAAAGATATGTCAAAGGTAGATTTTTCTTTGTCATTCGCATCCATTTTAATCAAGGTAGACCTTGAGAACCTATCAATATAAAAATAAGTGACATTTTTTATGACATTGTCGACTAAGACATTCATGTGGGATAAAGGAGAATCATCATTTGAGCTTATCTTATTCAAATCTCTATAATTTATGCATACCCTGATATTTTCATCTTTTTTGGGAACCACCAATATCTTGGCTACTTATTGGGGGTAATGGACTATGTCAAAGAATTTTGCATCCCATTGCTTTTGAATTTAAGCCTTTACTTGAGTAACATGTCTAGTATCCAATCAATTCTGCATGTAACCAAACAAAGACATTTGCATACTCTTAGGGCAAGTCCAATGAAAAAAGCCATTTTGGAGAGCCAAATCATAAAAATGACTCTTTGAATAGTGTATAAATGACTTTTGAGTTAATGTGCTCTCCAATGGTAAAAACCATTTTGGAGAGCCATTTTTTATCTTATTTTAAATAAAATTCAATTATTTTGTATATAGTTTAATTATACAATTAATAGGAGTAAGTTATATAATTAAATAATTGCTTTTGAGAAACCCGCCAACAATAAAATTATTTTTTTTATTTTTTTAAATTAAAAAATTAAAAAATGAATTTAATTATAATTAAAAGATCCAAAATATTTGAAATTTGAAATTTTAAAATGTTGAAAAAACCCGCCAAAATTTCATTTAAAAAAAAAAAACCATTCTCGACATATCTATTTATTTCTTGCCATCTATTTGAGATGCTTATTTGGGAACGACTATTCAAGTTTCCTCCATTCTCGACAAAGTACACATGTACTCGAGCCCAAAATTGTCTTGTTTATTGATCATCTCCTATGATTGGATCTTTGCTAGTATGTAACCACGCAGATACAAATAAACAATCTTCTTTCGGCGAGAAGTTTTTACTTCTTTGTGATTTTTTAGTAGTATGAACATTAGGATCACTTTGTAGGATCACTTTGTTGAGAAACAGTCTGTTCAGACTCACTTATAAGAGAGTTAGTGAATGAATTTGGCAAATTTGAGTCCATCTGCATAAAAAAATACATTGTGTTATTGCTCCTGTGACATGTTATCTAACTCAAATTCTATAACAATATTAAAAAAACTGATAAAAACATCTATTTACGAATAAATGCACAACATTTCTAAACACAAAATTTACACAGTTTAAAAATCTAACAGTAAATTCAAAACATGTAATTCAGCTAATTGATCAAAAAATTCGTAATTTATCAATTTGGCATAATTAGTTTTTTTACTAAATATTATTATTAATTACCTCCTTTTCTTGTCTTAAATACTATTATTAATTACCTCCACAACAGTTCTAAATACAAATTTTACACAGTTTTTAAATCTAACAGTAAATTTAAAACATGTAATTAATCTAATTGATCAAAAAATTCATAATTTATCAATTTCACATAATTATTTTTTTTACTAAATATTATTATTAATTACCCATTTTTTCCCTAAATATTATTAACCCTCCCCACACACACACACATGCCGAAACCCTACACTTTCATTTGCGCCGCACCTACCCTTTCATCTCAATGGCAATCTCGCCTCCACAGCTCTCCCATGGCGATCTCGCCTCTGTCCCTCTCCCATGGCAATCTCGCCTTCGTCACTCTCTGCTCCCTCCCCCCATCTCCCTCTCCCTCTCCCATGGCGCTCCCCCCCTCTCACTTTACTTTTCCCCCCCTCTCGCTCTGCTCTCCCCCTGTCCCTCGGCTCCCTCTGCTCTCTGCTCCCTCCCCCCATCTCCCTCGGCTCTATCCCCCCTCACTTTGCTCCCTGCTCCCTGCTCCCTCCCCCCCTCTCCCTCGGCTCCCTCTCCCTCTGCTCTCCCCCCTCTCCCTCTGCTCTCTGCTCCCTCCCCCCATCTCCCTTTGCTCTACCCCCCCCCTCACTCTGCTCCCTCCCCCACTCTCCCTCGGGCTTGATATCATTTTCAATCTTTGGCACAAATCCATTGCTGAAGAAGAAATCACGGCTTCTGCTCTGATTTTCTTGTTCAAGTTTTTATTACATGGGTTCTTGTTCAAATAGAAATCAAAGCTTCTGTGAAGTTTCTATTACATGGGTTCTTGGTTTTGATAAAAAAACCTACTTGTACAAAAAAAATAGATTAAGTTTAGAAAACAAACCGATGAATGCAGTGGGCAGAAGGTTTGACAGGAACCGAAGATGTAGTCTGCTCGTTGGATTTTTATGAAGGTATTTTCTGTGATTTTTCTTTTTCGTATTGGCTGGAAATATACTGTGTTTTTTCAATTGTTGAATTCATTGTGTTGTTGTGTTCATGTGTGTTTTAATTTGGATAATGGCAACGGTAACATTACAACGGTCGGATTTGTTTTTGCCTCTGCAGGAGAGATATGTAGGAATGCCTCTGGAAGATGCAAAAGCCATTTTGGCTCTCCATTTAGCTCTCCCCGTTGGAGACGCAAATTTAACAAAAATAGCCAAATTTTTAAAATTTTAGCTTTGCCTGCCCTGATGGCTCTCCCCGTTGGACTTGCCCTTATAATTAGGAGATCATGTAATCCCTTTCCTTATCTATAATAAAGTAATACAATCTTTAACTTTTTCTATCTTACTGGGTGCCTGTATTTATTACTTTTAATTCCTTCTAGATAGATTTTCTAGTTTTCAAGAAAAACTTAACTAACCCGATAAACTCTTTTAAGTATTTTTCTTTTCATTCCTTATCATCTATTGAAACTATATTATCAAAGTTTGGCCTTTTATTATTAGTGTAGTGAGTTTGAAAGTTGATGAGAGTTTCACTTTCAAAATCTTTAGAAAAGAAAGGTGTGCTTGTGTAATTTTGTATTTAAAAAGAAAAGTAAAAGGAAACATGACTCATTTTGAACAAAAACAAATGTATAATCTCATTAAAATAAATGT
Source organism: Salix brachista (assembly GCA_009078335.1). Lineage (NCBI taxonomy): Eukaryota > Viridiplantae > Streptophyta > Magnoliopsida > Malpighiales > Salicaceae > Salix > Salix brachista. Next base: position 5,615,900 of record CM018589.1, on the reverse strand, counting down.
TCATTGACAAACAGAAACAATGTTCTTCGCAAGAACATGAAGACCAAAAACATGCATTTTGTTTTATCCCAATAGGTCACATTAACACATACAAACACATTTGAATTAAAACCACAAACAAAAAAAATATCAAAACACTAAAATCAAGCTTGTGATAACAAATTCAAAACAACTTAACATAGTCAATATATTTGTGCAACAAGAATTCAAAATTAGTTTTCTGAATTCATTTTGTGCATGAACAAGCTGAAAATTCCTAAGGATAAACACCATTGCATAAATTAGGTCAAAACACAAACTAAAACAATATTATTTATATATATATATATATATATATATATATATATATATAAACTTGAAATAGTAATTATATATATCAAAAACATAAAAAATTCAAAATAACAATATTAAATGAAAATCACAACATCTATTATTAAGCATTCTAAACTCTCTTTTTTTTATGCTTATAAACATAAATGTAGAGCAATTGCGAATAAAAAAAAATTACAACAGACCACAAGACCTATCTTTGGATTAGAGAAGTACCTAGAGCAATTACTTTTTTTTATCGTGTAGCTGGTTCTTCCTCTTTTTTACATGCTTAGAGGAAAGAGGTTTTGAAAGGGTAAAGGGGTTTGAATCCATTTCTAACCTCTTGATCTTGAAGGACATGTTGTACACCCTTGATAGGAATCCCTTGAAGAGTCTTTGAGTGTGAAAAAACAAAAAACACATGTTTTTACTCAATGGTCTCACTATTAAAAATGATCGAGTTGCCCATTTTTAGGCTTTGTCGAAGCAAACTCTAGTATCATCATAACCTGAAACAACAAGAGGTTTGTAAAGGAGATGCACACATGTTGTTTTGATCTATATTGCTCAATTTGAAGGTATGTAGCTCCATATTCATGCGTTTGAAATTGTTAATCTGATCAGCCAAAACTACCAAAAACATATATCAAATGACGTGTCGTTCAACCTCTCTTTTGCAAGCATGAACAACACATTATCTATATAAGATTAGTGTTTTTAATGTGGGATTTGGCAAATTTCAATTGAGTTTGTATTCTTCTAATATCTTTTAATTGCTGTTAAACTTGTAATTTGTGTTAGCTTCACCTCTTTAAACTCAATTACCAGCCTCTAACTTGGCTACCCTTTCATTTTAGTCGTTGTTTCTAGATTTATGCATTTTGATTCTTAATTGACCTACAAACTTCTAATTTCTTTAATTTGGCATTGATTTAGTCAAGTTCAACCCCTATATTCACACACCTTTTTCAGTTTAGTCCATGGTTTTGAATTTATTTAATCAAATCCTTAATTCTTATAAAACTTCAATATTTATGCAATTAAGCTCCTATTTTGAATTAACTCTTAAAAATTATAATTTAACCCCCAAACTTTAATTTCTTTCAATCAAAGTCTAAATTGACTTCAAATGTCATTTTTTTTCTTGCAATTAAGACCTCAATAAAATTCAAATAAACCTTGAAAAATTGTAATTAAATCCTCAAACATCTGATTTTGAATTGTCTTCATTAAATTGAGTTTTTCTTGCAAATAAGGTCTTCATCAATCGAAAAAACAATGTCATATTTTCCAATCTTATATAGTTCATCCTCCTTAATCAGTCTTCACCAATCTTTTAGGCAATCTGATATACTCTTATTTATAATATATATTTTATTTATTTTCTTCCAATATTTTTTTCAAATTTCTCTTTTTTTTATATTTTTTGTTTATGTAAGGCCCATAAATAGGTAACAACATATGGTGTTTTTGCAAAAGTTTTATCCAATAGAGAATATATCATAATGATATTTTTTATGTTTTTTATTTTTAAATTTACTACACAAAAACTATAAATAAGGAAAGATAAAAATCATCAATTTTATATTCCTAGAAGTAAAAACTAATTTTAAACACAGGTTGAACCATAAAAACAAAAACTCCCTTGGTACTTAGGCCTTACACAAGTTAATGCATAATATGTTTTTCTTTTTTTCATTTTTGTTTTGTTTTTTATGATTATTTAATTATTTTAAAGTCTCTCTAAAATTATTTTTTGTTTTTTCTACCTAATAATTTCAATACTTCATATATTTTCTTGTGATACATATAATAAATGGGTTAAATATTTATTAAAGTTGAATTAAATGGAATTCTAAATTAAAGAAAATTACCCTTTTAATATTTACTAGTCAAATTACCCACGCTTTGTTGCATGTCTAATAAAAAATTTGGAAGCATGAAAATAATGTGCATATGTTGTTAACAAGTTTTTTGACATCAAGAAAAAACAATTAAAAATCAAAAAATTGAAGCATAAATATAAAAGAATTCATCGAGTCATTTCTGTTATAAATCCCTAAAAAACAATTAACAATACATTGCACGTAGGATCTATAGTTAATTTTTAATGTATTAGATGAATATGCCAATATTGCGGGTGTTTTTCATTATGTCATGATTTTTTAATTGAGAAATGTGAAAATGTTGTCTACACCAAATTAAATTAAATAAAAAATGTATGAATCAATAAACTAAAAAAGAATTATTAATGCTAATTAAATGATAAAATAAAATGTTAATATCTCTTATAAGAAAACAAGTATTCAAATATTTAACCTTACTTTTCCTTTTAATTTATGCGTCTTTTTTTTTTTGTCTCAAAGGTTATTTTTCTCACAAAGAAGAAATGTTTTTTTATTTTTAAAACACAGCATACAAATACAGTTTATCTATATCAAATATAAGAGAAAAAATAGATATACATTAAAATAATCTCTTTGAAACATTCTATATATCTATATACAAATATTAATAATAATAAAATAATGATTATTTAATAAAGGTGAACTAAATAATTTAAAAAATCAGAAAGAGGGAGTATTATTTTAAATATATATAAAAAATATTAATGCAAAGTAACAAATATATAAATCTATGGCATTAATTAGAATTTAAAAATTATATATATATATATATATATATATATATATATATATATATATATATATATATAGGTTAGTCGCTTTTAGACTTTCGAGGTCAAAGACATGTGTTTTGCCAATTAAACAAAGGCCACAATTGTAGGACTATAAGAGCATCTCCAGCGGGCGTGCCAAATTGAGGAGCCAAAAATAAAAAAATAATATTTTGGCAATTTTGAGCACTTTTCACATTCCAGTGATAATGCCAAATGCACAACCAAATAGCAGCTCAGGAGAGCAAGCTAAAAAGGTGGCCCCACCTTGGGGCCACCTTTTTTATATATTATAATATATATATATATATATATATATATATATATATATATATATATATATATTAGAAAATAATGCGATTATATCAAAAATATTTATTTTTATTTAAAAATACCTTACTCTTATTAATTGTATAATTAATTGCATAATTAAACTATATACAAAATATTTATACTATATTTAAAATAATATAAAAATAAATGGCTCTTCAAAATGGCTTTTACCACTGGAGCACACATCAACAAAAATGTCATTTTTACACTATTCAAAGTGCTATTTTATAGATTTGCCTCTCCAAAATGGCACTCCCCGCTGGAGATGCTCTAAGGCAAGTCCAACGGGAGAGCCATCCTAGCAGGCAAAGATAAATTTTTAAGTTTTTGGCTTCTTTTTTTTTGTTTTTATGTCTTTAACAAGAGAGTCATCTAGGTAGCCAAAAAAATTTTTTTTTGCCTGCGAAACCATTCCTACATATTTTAAGAGAGAAGCCAAAAATTAAAAAGTACACATATCTTAAGGAAAAAAACCCATACCTTGGTCTGGACATATATATACACACAAAAATAATGTATATACAAAATATTAATAGTAGAAAATAATGTAATTATATCAAAATGTATTTATTTTTATTCAAAAATAACTCATCAAGAGAGTAAAAAATTATGTACAAAATTAATAATTATATCGTTGAAGGATTTTTTAAAAGCAATTATTTAATTATATAATTTATTCCTATTAATTGTATAATTAATTGCATAATTAAACTACATACAAAATAATTATACTATAGTTAAAATAACATAAAAAAATAGTTCTCTAAAATAGCTTTTACCATTGGAATACATATCAACAAAAAATTATATATACACTATTTAAAAATTTATTTTAGAGATTTAACTCTTTAAAATAGTTTTTGTCATTGGACTTGCTCTAAAGATAGACTCACGGACCTAATGCCTCAGACATCTGCTTTGAAGTTAGATTTAACATAAAACCTGGATAATCAAATTACGTCATGAATTGAAAAATTGATCTAATATCTTGTTTTATTAAGATGATTTTATTTTTAAAAAATAAAATGAAAAAAAATTGTTTAAGATTTCTTAAAAAAAGGCAAAATAATAGTAGAAATTCTCGAGTGAAAATAAAAGCTCTAGCTCGTGAAGATTTGGGACGGCTTATTGACATTGGAACAGTTGAGATGTGACATGCGTCGATAGATGCGACGCCACATTCAAAACTATCCCATGTGAGTATCACACAATAGATGCTCCTTGAGGATAATCTTCAAGTTTTCCCTTTTTCTTTTTTTCTCCTTCCAAAAAAAGCAATGTCAGCGTCATGGAGATGTTGTTGTCGTCGTCGTCTAGATACAGTGAGAGAGAGAGATACTAAAAACAAAAGAGGGAAGGACGAACCATATCCACTGCCACGTGTAGCATCTCGCCATCAAAGATGATGGTGCGGACCCAGCAACCTTAACCGACCACGTGTACATCCCCTTTGACCACAAAAGGGATCGGTGTCACGTGATCAGTCACACGGTTCTCTATTCTTATTACCTTGTATTTTAGTTCTCGTCCGTACGTATTTCGATATTCCTGTACGGAGGAGCTCATCTTCTCTGGATATGTCACGACTTCTCCCGCATTATCTAACAGGCGGCTGTGGCGTCGTTTATTTCCACGGATCGTGGAGCTCCTAGGCTAGGGCTTTTATTCCCTGCGAACAGGCTTTTTCTTCACAGCCGTAAGCGTCGTTTTTCTTTTCTTCTGTTTTTTCAAGTACTTGCCGTGTGGTTTTGTTAACGATGTACTCGAGTCAGGATGAGCACACAGTACCAGTAGACCTCCAGAAGATTTATATAGAAGTCAAGGCTACTCCTCAGCCTTTAAATAAAGGTTTTATTCAAAGAAACTCCTCTGTCTTCACATAAAGGTTTCGAAGTGTATTCGATCAGCCAATATTATTTTCAAACCTATAAATTATTTTAGCAATCACATACCATAAATTAATTATCTTCAAACAACGTGAACAGGAGGAGCTAAAGAAAAACATGACACCAACTTTAGCATTAGTCTCATTCCCTTTGATGTTTCTAATATCATCTTTCTACCAAGTGGTTTGGTGAGAGAATCGACCAAATTCTTTTCTAACAACATATAATTAATTGAAATAATTGCATCTTTTATCAGTTGTTTATCATCATATCTTTATTGAATATATCAATTTTACCATTGAAAGATTTATTCTTAGCGATGAATATTGGCGTCTCACAATCATAATGTATGGATATAAAAGGTATTGGTTTTATTCCCAATAGAATTTCAATTAAAAAATTCATCAACAAATTAGCTTCATCTCTTGTCGATTCCAATGTTATAAACTTTGACTCTATGGTGGATTGAGCAATTAAATTTTATTTGAAAGAATTCCAAGACACTGCACCACTACCTAGAATAAGAATATAACCACTAGTGGACTTAATCTAATTTGAATCTAAAATTTAGTTAACATCATTGTATCCTTCTAATACAACAGGAAAATACATTATATAGAATACCACAATCCATAGTTCCTCTCAAATGTTTCATACATTGGGCTATTGTCGCCCAATGCTCATGATTGGGATTTTGTGTACATTTACTCAATCTACACATAACGTATGCTATATCAGATTGAGTGAAGTTCATTAAATGCACCGGACTCCCAATAATTCAAGCATAGTTAAGTTGAACAATAACATTAACTTTTTTTTTCTCTAATTGAGAGTTATTACCTTTTCTTTCTGAATAAATGTTCAATGATGGAAGTTGTAATATAAAGGACCTAAACAGTCTTATAAAAAAATCAATTTCGGAATGGATCCTTAAAAATAGTTTAGAATTTATTGGCTTGCTAAAAACCAAAATTACAACCTACAACATGAATGCAATTACCTCTTTCTAACTGAAAGTATACATGTAATGTGTATACGTCCTTCCATTGTTGCATACTTGTTGATTGGTACTCCTTGAATACTCAAATGTCAATTATCAATTGCTCTTCTCAATGACTCACTTGTGATACAACCTTCATCCAGAATCTTAGTACAATAAAGGTAACTTAATTTTATGTATGGTTTTAATTCCCCATCAGAGAGAGGTCATGTTTATGGGATTACATATATAAAACAATAGAGTACTATATCAACTCTACAATTCCTTGGATTTTAATGAGATTTTTCAATGTTATTATGAGTCTTAGTGATCATTCATTATCAAGTCATCATGAAGAGTTCTATAATTGTATCCATCAAGTTGAACTCCTACAAACTACATACACTGGAATGAAATATACCTAGCATAATGGTTGTTAAGGTGTCAACCTCATTTAAAAAAGCTAGATTGGATTTTTGCTAATCCAGTATTTTATACCAACTGACATTCAGCTTAATCAGAATTCCGTCCAAGAAGACATTCTGATCATAGTACCATGATGATTAAGAATTGGAAATCTAGCCCTCAGAGGTGCTGGCAAACTCATGTGAAAGGTGATCCTAGACAAGCCAACTTCCAAGCTTCGTTTGATGAAAGTTGAGTTCAAGAACTATTATTATCTATTAAATTATTAGATTAAAAAAAAGTTCATAAAATATATTATTTTAGAGAATCAAAGTTACTAGATGAATCTTGTCAAATTTGTTAAACTACACATTCATATATTGTTTTGGACACATTTGGAGTTACAAATAAAATTTTATTGCGATTCTAGATTGGGAGAAAACTAGACATCTCAATATTTTTAAATGTATATGATAAACTCGGTAATTTATTCCTATGAGAGAGAACTATATGCTTGAAATCATGATTGAAATCTACCATGAGTTTATAAAATTATAGATTTAGACTACATGGAAGAATTTTAGAATGAAGACTTTGTTTTATTGTCATATTTTATTTATTTAATTAATTTTAAAAAATTATTTCTAATTTAATTTTTTTCTAGCGCATTAAATATTGTTTAATAGTTTATCTTAATTATTAGACTTATGCTAGTTAATTACTAATTTAGACTCATTAGCTTACAACCTAAAAGAGTTTCATTATAACTTGTTATGATGAGAATAAAAAGTTGTCACAGGGCTTTTGTGTACTTACTATCATTTAGTAATTTGTCAATATTAAAATTTTTGATGTTCATTGATTTCTTGATTTATACTATTTATCTTTTTTATTTATTTAGTTCACTAATTGATTATAATATTGTTGACTCTCTTTATTAGATTTTAATATAATTTAATTTATAATCAAAAAAATATACTTGCGTACGATCCGATTTTACATTATATTTTTTATGCCGTATAAAAAAAAATGATTTTAACAACTTTGATTCCGAGGTCCTTCAATTAAGACATGTTTTGCAACTTAAAATAGTTGTCTATTTGTCACACACGTCTTTTGCATTTTAATTATACAATGAAAAAGTTATAACAAAAATAAAGATTTTTAATCTTATAAAATTAAAAGCTATATTTAAATTGCGCTCATGTCATGTGGCAATTTAGCCTGCCCTTTTTTCCCCTTCGCTTCTAAAATATCACACCAACAATAAATTATCTAATATATCAGGAGTTGTATTTTCTATATATATAAATTTGAAACTTATTATAAAAATTATTCTTAAATCTAATTTCTTCGATGCAAGAGGAGGGAATATGACTCCACGTCTCCTAAATAAGAGTGTGTTTGGCATTGCTTTTGCTTTTGCGATTGAGGTTGAAAAAAAATAGTTTAAAAAAAAGCGTTTTTACTGCGGTTCAAAATAAGTTGTGAAGTGTTTGGTTAAAACTGTGGTTGAGTTGGAGGTTGAAAAAAAGCAATTTTAAGTGTTTGGTTACCAAGCTTTTCATATTGCTTTTAACTTGTGAAATTACTTTAAAGGGCATAGACATATACACACACATATTTAATACAAGGAAAATAACATCATTATCAACATACAACTTACGAATAAATTCACAGCAGCTCTAAACACAAAATTTAAACAGTTTATAAATCTAATAGTAAATTTATAGTATGTAATTAAGTTAACTGACAAAAAAAATCCTAATTAATGAAATTCGTATAATTATTTTTCTGTGCTAACTATTTTAACCGATAAAAAAAATCCTAATTAACAAATTTCACATATTTATTTTTTTGTGCTAACTATTATTTTATGCTAACTATTATAATTATTATAATTAATAATAATAATAATATATAAACCCCCCATATATAAACCCTCACTCGTTCCCTTCCCCACACCCAAACCCTATTTTTCCTCTCTCTCAGCGCCGCCCCCGTGTCTCTCTCTGCGTCCAGCCCCGTCCCTCTCTCCGTCCAGCCCCGTCCCTCTCAGCCTCCAGCCCCCCTCCCTCCCTCTGCCACCTCCAGCCCCCCTCCCTCTCGGCTACCTCTTTTAACACCTACAACCAAAAGTCATAGCCATGGCATATCTGAAGTCAACGTTCTTGAATGTCTACTCTGTTCTTAAGAAAGAGCTTCTTGAGGATCCTGCTTTCGAATGGAGTCTTGATTCTCGTGATTGGGTCGAGAGGGTATTCCCTTTGTGGCTTTTTCTTGTCTTTCTTTGCATTACTTCTTGAAAGTTTCAATCTTTCTTTTTATTGGGTTTGGGGGTGCCTGTGTTTTTGCTTGAAATCATTGCTAATGGAAATGCAATTTTGAATCCTGAGCTTCAAAAGTGTTGTGTTATGGGTTTATTTGTTTCTTTTTTGTAAGAACCCGGAATGATTTTCATGCACTGAATGGATTAGAATTTGAGCAGAGCAAAAAACATGAGGATCTTTGTTGTCTGTGCAAAGAATCGAGAGGATGTTTTAGGGGTTGTTTTTTCTAACTGTAATTTTTGTATTTGAATATTGAATCGCAGGTTCTGTTTATTTTGTCAAACTCGAATCGCAAACCAAAAAGCATGTATTTTCAGCTTTTCTTGAAACACCGATTCGGACCATTTTTTCTGTGGGTCCCATGCTTTGTAACTGTGTTTGGTTGTTTACCAAACACTGAATTTAGAAGCCGTTTGGCAATCGTGGATCGCACCACAATGCCAAACGGCCACTAACTCTACGCGCACGGTGCTAGTCATGTTTCGCTTGTCTTTATCTGCAAAAAAAAATAAAAATAAAATCACTAACTATTACGACATAGTGGGTGTTTGGGGCTGCGGTTCAACCTGTGGTGCGTTGAACCGCAGCCCCAAAAGCTAATATCACCAAACGGGGACCCTAGTTTTTAACTGTGGGTCCCACTAAAAAATTAAAATCGACCCGCAAATGCAAAAGCAGCTGAGAGCTGCTTTTGCATTTGCGGCGTAAGGCATCTCTGCATAATGCAGAGATTCATCTCCACATAGCAATACACACATACACAGAGCTTTGTCCCTCACCTCCCTCTCCCTCACAGAACCTCTCCCTCACACCCAAATCCCACCATAATCAATTAACCATTGATTATGTTCGCAAATCCATTCTCTTTAAACTCATGGGATCCTGAAGATTTCTTTACCTCAATAAACATTTAGGACCCATTTCAAAACCTTCCATTTCCTTCCGTACTTCCCACTCCCTTCCCTTCATTCGAGGGAGCTGGTAGGAAGGAAAGACATGAAAAACTAGAGAAGTGGATCCAAAGGCTTGATGTGGTTGGGTTTGGAAATGTTTCTTAAAGCTACTACGGTATGTTGCAGGGAGGAAGGATGTTGAAAGGCTATGGCTGCGATGGGTATAGAATGAAAGAAGAAAATGGAAGTGTGGATGATTAATTTGATTTCTACATATAACTTGCATTGCATGAAAATTAATCAAGGATATGGGGTTGTTGAGATTACATTGTTCTTCTGCAAATGCATACTGACTGGAATGATTTGAAAACTCTTTCCAAACTCAATATTCCCTCTGTTCTAATGTTGGGGTTGTTGAGATCGAAGTTTTGGCTGAAAATAATGTAATAATTAAGGAATATAATGTAGTGTGTGCAATGTAATGACAAGTTCAACCTAGGTTTAGTGTTTGTGTTAATTTATTAATCTTGTGATAGTGTGCCGTAGTAGAAGAAGATCATAAGGTGTTATTGTTTTTGTCTAATATGATTACAATCTTAATTTTGTTCCTGAAAATATTTTACCAGAAGTTATTCCTCGATCAAATAGTTAGGGATTGCAGACGTGTTCACGTATAGATTTAGTTTGTGATGGAATTGCAAGTAGTTTGATGGGAGAATAAAAATAAGTGTTTAATTTACTTCAATTATTTCAAACATTTTGTTATTATAATTATTAATAAATATACAAAATTATTCTAACAAAATATTTATATAAATGTATGTATGTATGTATATATGTGTATTTTTAATTAATTTCATAAGTTCACAGCAATATGAAAAGCATGGTAACCAAACACACAAAACTGCTTTTCATTAAACTCAACTTCAACCTCAATTTTAACTAAACACAAATTTCAGTTACGAACCGCAGCTAAAAGCGTTTTTCATAAACCTGTTTTTTTCAACCTCAACCACAACAGCAACAGCTTAGCCAAACAGGCTCATAGTATGGTTAGAAAAAATATCTGAAGCAGAAGCGCAAGTTAAGCAATTAAGGAAGGAATGGCTAAAATGCACGAGGCTGCCTCCCTCAACGACGCCGCTAACTTTGGCGGGGCCGTAACTGCCAAGTAGGTCGTGGGTTCTTGAAAACCAGCAGAGAATTCGTGACAACTGGTCGTAATTCTCACCTACCACCTCTATCCACCCATTTCAGCATGGCTGCCACTTCCTGCTTACGTTCCACGTGTTCCCTACTACCCTTACTACTATATGTATCCAGAACGAGTATCAACATGTCTCGATACTTATCGTTAATTTATCGAATGATGAGATGAACTGAGACTTCTCCGATATTTAATGAAACATTTTTTTCGTTTCGTGACTCGATTTTTGGAGTTCGTCTTCCAAGTCCAAATTCTTCATTCCACTGCTACGAACCTGAACTCAGGAGAGTCAGGACTGGGTTGGGTTTCATTTTCAACTGGCCAACCAGTTAAATTACGGAAACAAGTCCGACCTCATGAATCCAACCTGACACAGATTATTCAATCAAATTCAAAGAGGAATATAAATTATACTATGGACTTTGATCTAAAAATTTAAGATTTTAAAGAGATAGATTTTTGACATGGCTTTTACAAGTTTGAATTTCATAACCTTTATTTTATTTGATAAAAATTAAGTATAAAATAGTATGAGTGTATATATAAATTTCAAATCCGAAGAACTTTTATTTAAGAGAATATATTAAAAAATAATATAAATTATATCATGATCTTATAAGTTGCTTGATTGATATGAAAAATTATGTACTAGAAAATATATTGAAGAAATTAAAAATCCATTATGGAAATGGAAACACTAAAGAGAGAATCATGGGAAGGAAATCCAAGGGATTTCGAAATTTAATTAAATTATATTTATTTTGAATAATATTGAGGGTACTCGAGATTAGTTTTGAATGTTGTGAATGCATTAAACTTGTTGAAAATATCTATAAGTTTTGTTATTATCATTATGTTTGGAAAAGATGAAAAAGTTCAAAAAATTGACAAAATAATACGAGTCATTGATTTATATTTTTGGGTGTATAGAAGCATGGAGATTTCATGTTTGGAAGTAAAATGTATAATATGAAATTGGTCGTGTAAAGATGAAATATTTGTGCTTAAATAATTATGAAAATATAGGTTATTGTGAGATGTGATAGTTGAAATGTGGAGATTAAAGGTTGTTACAACAACCCTAATAAGTGTATTTATATTTTTATATATTTTAATGATAAAAATTAAATAAATAATACATTAATAATATTTTTGGTTAAAATAAACTTTAAACATGTATTATACGAAGAACATATCAACAAAATAATAAATTACATGAAGAACTCAATTCGAAAGCCCAAGAAAGGAGCAAACTAAAGGGTTAAAATAAGTTTTCATTTTAGTACGTAAGGGTAAATACTTAGATCTTATTTGATATCACTACTAAAATGAACTCACATTCTTCACTTTGCATGCATTAAATGATTGATAATAATTATACAAAATCTAAAATTCTTAGATGGTTCTAAGAACTCACTTAGGTTAAATTGTTAAATCTAAAATTCTACATGAATCGGTCAACTATTTGAATTACCAATTGAACTAGTCAATTGTTTATTTATCAATGATGAATACTTGAGAATTCTACAAGAATTGATTGATTGATTGACGTTACCAATCTAAACCGAAGACCATTTTAGCTATCAGTGGGACTATAAACAACTAGCTTTTCTTTTATATACATATAACTTGTCTAATTATAAAGTTAGGAATATAATCCAAACATATATGATATACAAGTAATTCTAAGAGTACAACAACATTAAAATCATCAATTCTTGATCATGTTCTATTTTATGCAATTGAACAACTATATTCTAGCACAAAGAGTATCTAATCTTGTTGTCACTACATTTAAACACTTTCAAATCTTATAAATGCTATAAATGAGATATAGGGATATTAGAACTCCATATTATAATATCTATTTTATTGAAAGAGTTTGTTATAAAAATAAATTCGTCATTGTAAAAACATTTAATAGTTAGGCAAAAACTCTTAGTATTGGTGACGGGATTTCACCAAAAACAAATACTTGAAAATTGTATGTCTTTAAGTGGAAAAAAAGTCTTTAAAGAAGGTTGTAATTCAAGTGGTGTGAAATGTTTTGTGGGATTCATTAAGTGAAATTCTACTTTTAGGCTTTTAGACAAGTGAAGAAATACAATGCTCAGGTATGGTTTGGTACATAAGTATGGATATAGGCTTGTTGAACCACTTTAAAACAAGTTTGTTAATTTTTTTCCTTAACATATAACTTTAAGTACTTTACTTATATTATTGGTTATTGTATTTACTTGAAGTAAATTTTCATAAGTGTAAAATTTAGTGATATACTTAACTCACCCTCTCTAGTAGGTGTTAAATTCCTTTAATTCTTGAACAACAATTGATATCAAAGCTTAGTTCTCATATATAAAGTTCGTTTAAGTTTTTAAGTTGAATGACAACCACAAATTATAATCTCTAAAATAAATGATCATCCATATCTAGGCCATTTCTTTATGGTAATGATTGTACATATTGAACTAGAATGATAATTATCTTCAATATATTGATTTTGATTTGTGTTTATTAACATAAAATCGTCCTCATAGACCTTTTAAATTTTAAAATGTTATTGAAATTCCTAAAACTAGAAGTGAATATATGGATAATGATAAGAAATTACTTGTCATAGATGTCAAAGTTATGAATACCTTATAATATGTTTGAAGTATAAGTGAATTCAATAAAATTACATCATACAAAAATACTAGAGATATTTGATATGTTTTATTAGTAACTCAAAACAAATTAACCAAGTTAAATAATATAAAATTAACATGTTAGCTCATTAATATGATTTTTTTTCCATAATGCTTCCTAACGAATACATTAATGGCATGCGTACTAGAATGACTATCATTACAAATAATTAGATGCACTTGGCAGAAAATAAACCAATTATGAGTAAAATTCTTAGATATCTACCAAAAACTTGGAAAGCAAAGGTGACGACAATTCGAGAAACCAAAAATCTCATCAAAATTCCATTGGAGGAGCTTATTATTTTTTATGACTCATAAGATCATTATAGATAATCAATATAACAAAAAAAAAGACAAAGAAGAACTTGGTATTCAAAATTATCCATCATATTGAAAATGATGATGATAATGATCATGGAGGCATTGAAGAGGACATTGCCTTAATCAAAAAGCACTTTTACAGCTTTTTAAGGAAAACCAAGGTAAAGAAAAATTCTTAAACTATACGAAAGATAGGAACAAGGAAGATTTAAGCAAGGAACTACTAAGATATTATAAATACAATAAAACAAGTCATATCAAAATAGGTTATACATGTTTTTCAAAATAAGAATAGGAAACATCATTACAAAAGGATAACTAAAGCTATTTAGAGTGATGATTCAAATTCAAGCTCGAGTGATAGAGAACATACAACAAACATATGCTTTAAAGTAATCAAAAGTGAAAATGAGGAATCGGTACAGGATAAAGAATGGTTTTTAGATAGTGTATGCTCGAGATATATGGCCAAAGATAACTTATTGTTCTTAAGCATTACCAAAATAAGTGTAGAAAATATCATATTTTGAGAAATATCAAAACATAAAATAATTAAAGTTGACGATATTGGAGGTAGATGTTTTCCCTCCATTAAAATATTTTATTGTTAATAGCCTAAAACACAACTTGCTTATCATTAGTCAATTATATTATTAAGGAAATAAGATTATTTATAATCATGCATATTGTTTAATTCTTGAAAATGATACAAGAATTTATGTAGAAAATAGAAAAGGAAATGTCTATAAGATTAAAATTGATGCATGCATAAGAATATAAACTTATCTTGTTTCTAGTACTAATAATAGTTTTATTTGGCATAAAAGACTATGTTATGTTACCATGGATATCCTTTATAAGCTAGTTAAAAATGAACTAGTTGAAGATGTTCCATATATAGCATTTAAAAAGGAAAAGTTGTGCGATGCTTGTAAAATAGATAACACAAGTAAAACTTCTTTTTTTTTAAGAAAGAAAACACATTTCCAAAAAAAAAAAAACCTTAGGATTAGAAGTATTAGTGTTAATAGATATTTGTTTTTCATTGTTAATGACTTTACAAGATATACTCGGGTAATATTTTTGATAATTATTATTACTACATATAATAATTTAGTGTTTTTTAAATCAATTTCATCTCTTATCTATATTTTTTTTTTTTCAACTTTGAACCAGAAAACATAAAAATAATCAAGTTGCATCAATGTCCCAGTAATAAATGCTCGAGAATTATTAGCTACAATGAAACTAACGGAGATATTTATATCAAAATAATAAATAAAAAATGATACCAAAAATATTTTTTTATAGCCACTGTTTGATACATGAAACCATACATATAATTTACAACCAGCACAAGTACTTGATATTTATCAACTGTGATTTTAATTTGCAATCCCTCTTTCAAAGCTTGTCAAATATGATTTAAACTCTTATGAGCATTTAATAATTTTTCTTACTTTGAGTCACTAATTTGTATGCAAGATGAATTTCAAATAAACATGATAGAAAGTTAAACTTCTTGTGTGGATAAAAATCAAACAAAAAAGGATGTAATCTTCATCGACCAAAGCAACTACATCATATATCTTTTAAAAAGAATTGGGATGGAACATGTCAAAGTAGCCTAGATATGGTAGAAAATGGTAAGAATATATAGTATGACTGGATCACTTTTATACTTAATTGTTAGTAGACTAGATATTGTGTTTAATGTATGTCTATGTGCTATTTTCAAGTTTGCCTTAAATAATTGCATGTTGATGCCATAAATGGCGTGGTTATGGATCTTTCTAAGTATTGAAATTTAATCTCATTAAAATTGGTTTGATCTAATTAAATATGATTAAATTAAATTGATATAATCAAACTTAAATAGATATAATGATCAATTTTAATAATATTTTCTTTTAAAAAAATAAATTAATATTATTTTAATTTTTAAATAAAAACCAATCAAATTAAAATAAATATTTAAAAAAAACCGAAATCCATCTTATTTTAAAAACTCATAAGTTCGGGTATAGCATCCACGATTTAGAAGGTGTTTGGTATTGTGATTTGAACTTAGGTTGAAAAAAAGCATGTGAAATAACTGTGTGGTAGTGTATTAAATGACTGAAATTGTTGCATGGGACCCAAAATTTTTTAAGAGAAACTGCAGGTTGAGGAGAAGTAGCTATTAGTTGCTTCTCGTGGCTTGTCTCGGCCAATGCGATCGCCAGCCCGCAGACTGTACTCCCTCTTCAGAAGACTACCGTAAGCTTTTTACGAGCGAACTCTGTGTCTAGAACGTGACGGGTTGCAAAATGTTTTGTGGGTTCTGGTTTTTAAACAAGTGGTAGTCTCATGTCTGCCTCTTGTGTTAATACTATGTTTTTCTTAATAAAATAAAATAAAATGAAAGTTGAAATTTAATACCATACGCAATCCAAGTCTCCAAGTAATAACCAATTTTTCATCGAGTCCTCATATCCATAATCAATTATCAATTTTATTTTATTATATAAACTGAGTTGTTTGAATAGGTCTTGATTACATTAGAAATGTATAGTTGAAAGTGATTTATTTTATTTTAATATCTTAATATTAGAGTTATTAAGAAAATATAAAAATAGACATTTATTTTAAAAATCAAACAAACAACAATATAATATTAATAACCTCTTTGTTTCTAAATGTTTTTGAAAAACAAAATAAGTTTTTTTTTTGTTTTCTTATGGTTTTATTTGTTAATATTAAAAATAAATTTTAAAAATATTATTTTAATGTATTTATAATTAAAATACACTTTGAAAAACAACTTTTAACATAATATTAAACAAGTTCTAAAATTAATATTTAGAAGAGTAATCACTTTTTGTGTGTTTTAAAAATACGTTTCACTTGAAATTTAGTTTTAAAAAAATAATTTTAAAAATCATCATTCATCACAATACTGAACATATTATTAAGTGTTTGATTTATTTATTTTTTCTTTTCAAAAATTATCTTTAAAAAAAATACATTTGAAAGCTAATTTTAAAATTTAAATTCGAGAAGATGATTAATGATGAGCTTTTTATAGTAACCATAATATTAAATGAGGTTTCTATCAAATGTTGATACTAATGGTATTATTACCAGATATTGTTTATTTATCAAATAGCAAGGGATTTTAGATGCATTTACGTATCGATTTAGCTCGTGATAAAATTACAATTAGTTTAATAGGAGAATAAAAATAAATATATGTTTTTTTCATGAATTATTAATTATATTTTATTGTTATGATTATTAATCTATAAAATTTTAAAAAATAATATATATATATATATATATATATATATATATATATATATATATATATATATATGTGTGTGTGTGTGTGTGTGTGTGTGTGTGTGTGTGCATCCTTTAAAGTAATTTTACAAGTTGACAACAATATAAAAAACATGATAACCAAACACAAGAAACTGTTTTTTATCAAACTCAAACTCAAACTTAACTATAATTTTAACCAAATACTTCAATTTCAGTTATATACTGCAACTAAAAATATTTTTCATTAAACTATATTTATTAAACCTCAACCACAACATCAATTACAATAAAAAAATAAATTAAAAACACTATATTACATAAGCATGCAGGTGACAAAAAATATTGTTTAATATTTTTGTTGACTAAAAATGTAGGAGGTCCCACAGTCACGAGATGTACATTGATTTACCTGCGATACGTGACATGTACCTCAAAATATCCAAGGGTTCAATTAGTAAGCTATCGGTTTCGACAAACATGAGCAATAGTAGAATCACAGGGCTGTAACATCGCTTCTCGCAACAGTCGCTAACCAACAAATAACATGTACCTGACCCATCAATTGTAATTAACATCGACGGTAGACAAATTGCCGTGACCGCAAACTCTCACATCAAGCATTTCTCGCTATTAAAATCTGGTCACTGTACTGTAACCACAATGAAAAAAACAGGGAACGGTAGAATTTATCATTTATCAACACCTAACCATAGTTAATTTAACCTAACTATAGTTAAATAAAGCAGTTTATAATCCTGGATAACCATGTCCTCCTCAACTCCCCAAAATCCCACGCTCACTTCCATCACCGCAGAATGCCCAAACCATGATGATGATCGGAGAGCATTTTTATCCTCATACCCGTCCAAACCCCTCCGTCCAAATCCCTCAAAGGGACCTATACGATGAACAAACAACATCACCATCACCGTCAACAATCCCCTCTTCTCCATTCACCAGCTTCTGTGCCCTTGACTCCCTGCCGGCACTTCACCGTTACCTTCCGTCAAACGAACCAGACCCTTCCTTCGAAGACGAACTAGACTTACCAGTGGATGCGTTCTCATGCGATCACTTCCGTATGTACGAGTTCAAAGTGAGAAGGTGTGGACGTGGTCGGTCGCATGATTGGACTGAGTGTCCGTACGCGCACCCTGGAGAGAAAGCTCGGCGAAGGGACCCACAAAGGTATAATTACTCTGGAACTGCCTGCCCCGAATTTCGGAAAGGCGGTTGCAAGAAAGGAGATTCATGTGAGTTTGCTCATGGTGTCTTTGAGTGCTGGCTCCATCCTGCCCGTTACAGGACTCAGCCGTGTAAGGATGGACCTGCTTGTTGCCGCAGGGTTTGCTTTTTTGCTCACACTCCTGAACAGCTAAGGCTCCTTCCTCGGCATAGTCCTAAAGGAAACGGGTCCGGGTCGTGGGAACTTGATTTTGGGTCCCTGGTTGTACATCCTCTCGACTCTTACTTGACTAATGCTGGATCTTTTGTTTCGTCTCCAACTTCAATTTTGACTTCCCCGCCAGTTTCTCCTCCATCTGATTCGCCACCGATGTCACCAGTCAGTCCAGAGATGATTGGCGGGTCTGGATCCATGGCTTTTAATTCCACGAGTGAGCTTGTTGCTTCCATGCGTGGATTGCAGCTTGGGAAGATGACAATAGGGTCTCCGGTTGGTTCTTGGGGGGTCCAGTCCGGGTCTAGTTTCGGGTCGTCACGTCGGTCTTCTCTGCGGCCCGGGTTCTGTAGCCTGCCTTCTACTCCTACTAGAAAATTGGCAACCCGGTCTGGTCTTGGTCAGTTGGATATCTGGGGAGATATTTGTACTTGCGAGGAGCCTGTAATGGAGAGGGTGGAGTCTGGTAGAGATTTGAGGGCGAAGATATACTCAAAGCTAAGTAAAGTGAACTCAATGGACCCTGATCTAGTTGAGTCGGCTGTTTCAGGGCCAGATGTCGGGTGGGTTTCCGAGTTGGTGAAGTGAAGCTTCCAAGTTTTTGTTGATTGGTAATGGGGTTCAACCAATTTCGGTGGCCTATCGATTCTTCAGACTTTTGTGAATATGAAGTTGATGATTCGGTGTAAATATGAAGTTGAAGATGAGAGAGATCTCAATAGCCTCTCCGTTTTGTGGCATTCTAGAGAAGAAGAAAACAAGATGCAGACTTTTACTTGTACAGAAAATGAGGTGTTTCTCTCTCAGGGGCTGCCGGAGAATGGGTAGCGGTTTGCTCATCATTCTGTTCATGAATTGTATTTTTATTTGTCTAATTTCCCGGATATTATTTTTTATATTAATGGAAGCTGTTTTCATTCTAATCAATGTAATGTTAAATTAGTTGTGTTGTCTTCCATCAGTTTTTCGGCAACTGTTCAGGCAAATTTCATGGTGGTGGGGGGAGTAAGGTGATGGATGGTTGTATGTTCTCTCCAGGGACTCTGCTCGCTGGAAAGTGGAAACAACTGATGGTTTCATGGAAGAGAGGAAACTAATTTTGCAGTTTTCTAATTAAATGAAGGATAATTAATTTTTTATTAATAATAAATATATATTCATATTAATCGCTGAATTACAAAACATATTTCCGTTATATTATTTATTTATTAATGGGTTTTTAAAAATAAAATAAATCATACTCTCATTTGGTCTAAACTCTAAAGTTGAAACCAGAACACAGTAGCTAGATTTTCTTGCAATGGGCGCCTACCATAACTTTCACATCAACTCGAAGAGTTTCATTAAATCTTTAAATAAATTCGTAAAAGTTAAGCAATTTGGTCAATGACGTGGCCACCGAGGAGATAACTTTAAAGATTTTCAGCAGATAAGGACGGATTTCAGAACATCACATCAACTATAGAAATATGACCGTAGAGGATAATGCAAAGGAAGTCATGCTTAAAACAAAATCTCTCTTGTATCTAAAGTTGTCAATTTTATTTCGGTCATCATTCTTATTTTTTTATTGGAACGAAACGTTTAAGATGTGTTGTCATTTTGATTTTTTTATTGGAACGGAATATTTCAAGTGTGTCGTTTCAGGATCGTATTTTTTATATATAATTAATTATATATATATATATAAATTAAAATATTAATTTAACAAATATAATTAAAATTCAAGATAAATTAACTTTAAATTATATAATATAAACACAAAGTCAAACAAACATAATCTCAAAATTAGAAAAAAAATCACAAGTTAATCAAAATAAAGAGGATTTTAAGGCCGGAACGGCACACCCAGAATGGTACCGAGACGTTCCGGCCGGAATTTCCAGAACGGACCGGAATTAAAACCGAGACAAAAACGACGGTGTTTCATCTCGGTTTTTTTAACGGAACGTTCCGGCCGGAACGAAACGGAATTGACAATTATGCTTGTATCATCTGCAATACAAAAAACTATTTATAAATTAGTAATATAATGTTTTAATAGCATACATATAATGTTTTAATAGCATACACTAAGAAAATTAATTCTATTTTAATATATTTAATATTAATATAATTATTTATTAATAGTATCTAACTAATAATATTTAAAATAATTATCTAATTAAAACTATTTTTTTTGCATATAAATATATTAAACAATTAACAAAATTTTAGCAATTTTTTCGTTTTAACTTTCCTTTTAACTCTCCCCTTGAAGATGCTCTTATTATTATTTTTATAATTATAATTATAAAAATTATTACATTTATTAAAAAGTTCATAAATATGTTTTTTCATTTTAAAAAATCATAATTATTTTTTATGAATAATAAACCAAATATCAAATCTTTCTTATTATCAACAATATAAATAATATTGTTGAAGACAATAAGACTTTCATACAAATACCTCAAAGTATAAAAGTGTCTTAAAGATAGTGATATCGAATTCTAAAAAGATAAGATATAAGATTGTTGATTGTGTATTTATTAGATATACATACTATAATGGTGCATATCAATTTGTAACTGTATATGGCTCACCTTCTAATTCAATAAGACAAGAGAAACCATCCATTTTAAATTGAGTTTTGTTACTGCCAAATAGAATACAAAAATGACGAACTTGTTTTATTTAATTACTTAGGCTATCAAACTTTATTTATTTGAGAGGAGACATTTTGTTTGGGTTTTAGACTTTTTTATTTTTTTTATTTTAATTAGTTTGGGTTAGTCTTAGCTTGAGTTGATTGTTATTTAAATTGAGTTTATATGAGATCCATTAGGGCAACTATGATTTTGGCTTGAAATTTAAATACTCTTTAAGAAATAATTTCAGCATTGTATTTGACTTTTGGTTGCTCAATCTTGGTTGTTGATTGAACTTTTCAGCTCTTCAATGAATTGACCATTCTTTGTTGTGAATCTATATTTCCTTTGCTTGTCTCCAAGTGTAGGGTTATGATCGAGTTGGTTTATAGTCTTGTTGTCTTGGAGCAAGTCTTCCATTGTGATAAACTCATTCAAATCTCAATAGGGTTTGATTGATCTTAGAATCGTGAATTTTGTTAAATTCCGCTAGGGTTCGCATCAGCCCATAAATGGATCCTTAAAGGAAAGATGATATTATTAGTCTGTGATGGTAACCATACCTAATTAATTGAAAATTCTAAGATCTAGATTCGAATAGCAAAACTAAGTTATATAACATTCTTAATAACACTTGAAAATTATTATTTCATGTTTATTCCTATGATTTTCATATCTTAGTATACTAAGGGAAGTATAATCGAAAAATCTTATTGAAAGATCATTTAAATGAGTGAAAAATATTGTCATTTCTTTGAGAATTTCAATAAATACTAAATTTTTTTAAGGCACTCATGAATCCAAGATTGTTCACTGACAAAACAAATACAACACTTAAAACCAAAAGAAATATCTTGGTATAGAACTACATTAATACTATTATCTTAGTTTATATAAAAGACTGAATAATTCAAGACATCATATTAGTGAATCAAATAGTATTTCACTAATAAAGGTTTTAAACCAAAATCTATTATTTTTATGTAGTTTTAATGTAGTGTTCTACCATATCTATATCTCTTAACAAATATTCAAGTAATTTAAAAACTCATGACACAATTTCCATTCTTATGGAAGGTTGTTGATTCGATCCAGACATGATTAATTTCGGATTTTGATGTAATGTTTCATACTATCTAGTTATACTCTATTGATCATATCTTTATATCTAACCGTTGAATTGTGCTAAGACATTGCCAAACTATTCTGAGCTATGGTGATATATGGGGGTGGAATTTCAAATCAATCGGAATTCACGAAGGCCTTGAGATATACATCATAACAGGCTCTACAAGTTTAGTTATTCACTTCCTTTTAGGAAACAAAGAAAGCTTATATCATATTTGGGTCAATTTTATAAGTGAGCTCAAATCAGCCCACATATGGGGATCCATTAGGGTTATTGGAAATATTATATAATTAATTGTATGCTGCAAACCTAGAAGCCATGGATTAATAAAATAAACTTGTGTTTTGCGTGATGCAACACGTTTTCTTTGCTGAGACACATATCAAATTTGCCTATCAAGGTATAAATTACCTTATGGCGTTACTCGATTCAATTCCAATAGTGTTGGTGTCTTGGGACAGGTTTCCACTGCGTCACACTTCTCAAACCTGTTTTTTAGCTTCTTGGGGAAATATCATTTTCTTTAGGGGTTGCTTGACTACGTGATCAAGAGGTTCGCATTAGTTGTTAGAAGTTTATTTAAATAACTTGTTTAATAAACACATTTAAGGTCAAGTTAAAAGTAGAGTTCAATAACTTTTAGGGTAAAACTTTGTGGGGATTTAATCTCTAATGTATGCTCTTAAACATAGAACATTAATATGATTTAAAAAAATTATATATCAATAAGAAACTAATTTCAAAGAACCATTTATTGATATATTTTTGTGAAATCCAAAACTTTTGAAAGAACTTTATCCCAGAAAGAAACAAAAACTAGAAGACATATTACAAACATCTTAGTTGTACAGGTGAGGAGAATTAAAGCTTTAAGAACAAATGACTCATTCTTGATAACAACAAAAACTTAATTACAAACATCAAAGGACTCATTAATTGATATATTTTTGTGAAATCCAAAACCTTCGAAAGAACTTTATCCCATATCGAAAAGAAACAAAAAATTCTAAGACATATAACAAAGATCTTAGTTGTACATGTAAGGAGCAATAAATCCTTAAAGACAAAGGGCTCATTCTTGATAACAACAAAAACTTAATTACTTTAAATGCTTTCAACATGTAAGTACCATTTTTAGTTTTAATTTAAGCATAACTATTTTTATTATTAGTTTGCATGCTAGAACTTTGATTTATATCAATTGCAAGTTTGATACATATATTTAGTATAATGCTAGTATTCCTCTAGTACATTTATGTTGAAAATATATTTGTCTTGAGTTTTATTTTTGCATGTTTAAAGATTTGAAATTGTATGTAGTTTAGGCTTAATTTGCTTTCCTTGAACATTCTTTTTATTTGTATGCTCTTATTATGCTAAACTAAACATTTTTACTTAATAGTGTTTTAAATTTAAAACAATTGAAAAACAAAAATCTCTAAAATAATGGAAATTGGAATTAAAGATTAGTAATTTTATCTTTGCATTAAATACCATAAAAGGCTAGAAGAATCCTATTACGGGGCAATTAATGATGGTCATTATCATGACATACACGACATCAAAACAATAGGTATGCCTCCTAAAATGTGGAAGAAAAGTTTTGGGATAACCATAAAATTCCAATTATATAATTCAAGAGTCTTCACCTAGTATTATGACCACTAGATAACCTAATGGTGTACAAGATTTGTCACCTAGTATTATAATCACTAGACAACCTAGTAAAGAGACTAGTTGTGCAAGGGGAAGACACATCACTTATAATGCATTTTATCTAAGGTAAATTGTATTGTTGTTTAATTGTTTTTTCTATGTTAAATTTCTATTTATTGGTCTCATCTAAGGTTTAAGGTTGATTTTCCTTCGTGAGAAAATTCTTATCTTATTGAGTCAAAACCTAATTGTTCTAAAATCTAGTTTTAGCATACATTTATTTTTCTGTATCTTTAATATCCTAGTGTAAACTCTACAATGTAGTTTTATACCTCTAAATATCAAAAGTCTATAACTAAATCAACTCTTTAAATATAAAGTGAACAAAATGATTGTGAAAGTTTTTTATATTTTGGCCAAAACCTAACAGATAGTTATAAATTGGTACAATATCCATTTTACATTTTGAAACATGAAAAAGATGCATTTTTTTAATAAAAATATGCTTGAAAAAACAGTAGTATGCATGAAAACAATTTTTTTTTTGTGTGTTTTTGAAATAATGATTTTCTTTGATTTTTTTTGGAAATTTAAGAAAAAATCAGATATTTTGTATTGGGTTCATATTTTACAATGTACATCTATGATCTAATATTGAAAAAAATTGATAGAAAAACATGCAAGAAAATCACAAAATATTTTTTGAAATGCTCCATGAAATTTTTCTGGAATTTTGGACCATATTTGTATCTTATAGTGAAGTCTAGAACTTTATATTGAACAAAAATGATAGGAAAACATGCGAGAAAATCATAATTTATTATTATTATTATTATTAAATGGGCTAGTCCTGATCCGTCCTAGTCCGGTTGGGCGTGCTAATGACCTAAAAGACATGAGTTTTTTTTTAAAAAAAAAAAACATTGGGTTGGGTTCAACCCAAACATGGGGTATGCGTTTTGGGCCTAATCCCGATCAGGTTAGGCTAAATGAGACCCAACAATTTTTAAATGGGTTGGACTCAACCTACCTATATAGGCTGAACTAAAACAGGTCCAACCTAGACATATAACTACTGATGAAAGCCAATAGTTGTAGGACATGAATTAAAGAGATTATGCAAGGGAGAGAGATAGTGAGAGAGCTACCTAGTGTGAAGATGATTGATAGTTGTATTGAGAAGATCGATGTACTATTGGTGGTGACATGGAAATGAAGGGGAAGAGAGGAAATAGGTGGAAGAAAATTGGAATAAATAGGAACTAGGGGAAGACTAATTTTTCTTCGATTTTAGCTTTCAATTTCTTGATGCTCAATGCATAGAATCCATCTCAATTTATAGGGGGTGAAAGATGGATCTTATTTTTATTAAGGTAATTGTCACTTATTTCAGTCTAAAAGGATCTTAATCATTGACTCAAAGTGACCATCATGAACTATCAATTCTGATAATGCTACCTAAGCTGGCCTCTTTATGATGGTGCCATGGTGGTTACGGTGTTAATCAACAAGAAAGAAAAATATCGGGGTATAGTCAAATGTCAGGTCATCATGGTGATGTATGTCAAATCTGGTAAGGAAATAAAACATTAAATGCACCTGAAAAACAACTTTTTAAGCAGTCTTTTTGGTCTAAAGAAGAAGACAATGAAGAAAAATAATCAGACGACATGTTGTCTGGTTCCTTTAGTGGATTAAATGGCATGTCATCTGGTTCCTCATTTTCTTCTTCTTTAAAACAAATTTTGGCCTTTACTTAGGGGTGTTGGCTAAAGTTAATTCCTATCTTCATCTTTTTTTTATTGCACCCCTATTTGACTTTAAATGTGTAATTTCTTCCCTATTGATAATCAACATCACCCTTAGATGTCAATGCCCTTTTCATTTTTATCATCAGTATTTGATTTATGTAATTTGATCCTCAATTGACCATTAAACTCTTAATTCTCTTAAATTTCACTTCTGATTTCAGTCAATGTTTCCCTAATTGTTCGACACCTTTTGCATAAAGATCATTGACTATGAATTGCTTCAATTTTACCTCTAATGCATCCTAAACTTTTGATTTTCTTTTAATTTTCCCCCTGATTTCAATCGATTGACTTGATAAAAGATATTGATCTCCTAAAATTTCAATATTCATAATTAATCCCAAATCAGGCTCCTACACTAAACGTTTCACAAATTAAGTCTATAATAAAATTAACTTGACTCATTTGAAGTGTAATTAAATTCTTGCACCTGATTAAATCTTTCAATTGAACCCAAATTAATTTTTAAACGTAATTAAACTTTTAATTTGACCATGATTAAATCAAATTAGTTTATTTAAATAAATAATAGGCCCAATTCAAGGGTCTTTCAGACCTCAACTAATTATAACATGTTAACCCTTTTATAGAACTATAGAACTTGGCTTGAAGAATCATTTGATGAATTTTAGTTTGGTCCAATAATTGAATCTAAAGCTAAAACTATTATCTTGCGAGATTATGTGTTTGACATGTCTATGTTTCTTAGCATGTTTTGTTTTTTTCTATTCAATTAATTTATAAATATATCCGTACATATTTAAAAGAAAAGAATGCCTTATTGAAAACAACAGAACGGATTATCTATGATATATTTTTTATTTTTCTTAGAACTAAACTAGTTTTCTATATTTTTCATTACATATTTTCTCGAGTGTATTTTTTTTTAAATGACCTTCATCCCATTAATCATCATTTAAAGAAATCTTGAAACCTTTAATCTTGAAATGAGCAAATCCTAGTGTTTTTTACCAAGCAGCTTTTCGCAATTTGCAAAATCGTATTTCTTACAAGCTAATTATATATTAGTACTTATTGAATTAAATTGATTAGTTTTTGTGGTTTCAATATATATATATATATATATATATATATATATATATATATATATAATACTTGTGTTTTTAAATTCTCTTATAACCTAATAATTACTTTCATTCATTTTATGTTGTTTGTTTATTTTGTTGTTTCTTCTTTTAAACATATGAAATGGGGATATTTGATTTGAAATAAAGGCATTTTTCAGAATAAAAAACCAATAAATCAAGCATGGTCAGCACAAATTAAAGAAGGGATATTTAATTACTTTTTGAATATTTTTTTCTTAACAAACGACAAAGAGCAGGTAGCAATTAACTTTTTTTTGTTGAGACTTGAAAAAAAGGGAACCAGTCATATTCCTGTGTGGTGGGGCGCTACTGTACTATCTTGGATAGTTCCACACATAATTAATTGTAGCTTTTTTACTATATTGATAAATTAGATAATACGAGCGAATTTGCCCACGTGATGTGTTGGGTTTTTTTTATCTATATAGAAAACTGATTAATTTTATAAATATTGTATTTTATTATTTTAATATTTAAATAGTAAAATTGTAATTGATAAAATCTATTAGAAATGGTTTTTTCCCACCAAAAAGTGATTGAATGTTGCTATTGCTAAAAAACTTTTGATAAAATTTGTTAGAAAATTTGCTAAGAAGGTGAAATGATTTATTAGAAATTTATTGTCACGGATACTCTGGTTAAAAAAAAAACAAAACAAGAAACCCGGTTAAAAAAAAACAACTGACTCGGACACCACGGTTACTAAAAAATAAAAAAAAATGTGAAAAAAGGTCACCGTTTCTTAAAAGAAAAAAAAGAGTCTAAAATATAAATTTAAATTCAAAGCCAAAGTTTTTTTTTTATAAGATTTATTCATCATATTATTATATTAAATATATTTAAGAATATCGATATTAATTTTTTTTTGCAAGAAATTATAGGTCATTTTTTTTCTCTCTATATATATTTTTAGGCGATAATATTCAATAAATATTAAACACATATAATTAGTCTCACATACTTTATAGTGTGATTGAAATGGGAAGTGGTTCTTATATTTTTTAATAATAGATAACCTATGTAAATTTGTAAAAAAAAAAATTATGAGTTGTCTTTTTCCTCCAGTAATATTAGATATGACACATTATAAATAAAAATATTGCAAATTTTTTTAAAAAAGAAATATAATTTTTTTGCGTGCTATAATTACTTATTTGCCGTCTAAAAAGAACAGTGTAGTCAAAACGGAAAGTGTCTCGTATATTTTTTAATTGTAGATAATCTAGGCAAATTTGTGTACCTTTTGTTTTTTTGAGTTGTATTTTTTACCCGGTAATATTAGATCTTAAATATTAAAAATCCAAATTTTTAATTTTTTTTAAGAAATAAACTTGAACAAAAGAGCACAAAATTAAAATTCAAAGTCAATTTTTATTTTATTTTATAAGATTTATTCCTCATATTATTATATTAAATGTATTTAAGAATGCTGATATTAATTTTTTTCCTGCAAAAAATCCGAGGTCATTTGTTTTATCTCTTTATATATTTTTAGGCGATAATATGCAATAAATATTAAAACATATAATAATGACTTATTTGCCGTTTAAAAGGAACTGTGTAATCGAGACAAAAGTGACTTGTATCTTTTTTCAATTGTAGATAACCTAGGTAAATTTGTCTATTTTTTGTTCTTGAGTTGTCTTTTATCCCCAGTAATATTAGATACAAAATTACTATTGCTATTATTGCAAAAACAATTAAAATTATCAAATTATCCCGAAAGAAAAAACACTCAAAAACATTAACAAAAGAGTAAGCAAGAAAAAGAATATATTATTATTATTATTATTGTGTTAATGATGAATAAAGAACAGAAATAAATAAAAGACTAAAAAAATCATAATAACTTTAACAAAAGACAAAAAAAAAAATCAAAATTATCAGGGAAAAAAATTCATCTAACTTGAAAATAATAACAATAAAACCAATAAAATAAAAATAAAAATAAAAGAAAGAGCACATAAAAAAATATAATAGATGATAAAATAAGAAAAATTTATTAGCTGAAAAAATCATTTAATTTGAAAATTTTAAAAAATATGTGTTCTACGTTGCGGGCTGAGTAAATAATTTTTATAGGATTTGCTGGATCAAAATAAAAATATAATATTTATATATGCGAAATCAAAGTCTGAAAATCTAAAATTATCATTGCTCTTACTATTAAAACAATAAGAATTATCAAATTATCCTGAAAAAAAAACACTCAAAAACATTAACAAAAGAGTAAGTAAGAGAAATAATTAAATTATTATTATTATTATTATTATTATTATTATTATTATTATTATTATTATTAATGAAAGAAACAAAAATAAATGAAAGACTAAAAAAATGCTAGAGACTTTAACAAAAGATAAAACAAAGAGATAAAATAAAAATGAAAGAAACAAAAATAAATGAAAGACTAAAAAAATGCTAGAAACTTGAACAAAAGATAAAACAAAGAAATAAAATAAAAATAAAAATAAAAATTATCATTGCTATTACTGCCAAAAAAATAAAAATTATCAAATTATCCGAAGAAAAAAAAAACATTAGCAAAAAAGAAAGTAAGAAAAACAATTAAATTATTATTATTATTATTATTATTATTATTATTATTATTATTATTATTATTATTATTATTATTATTATTATTATTATTATTATTATTATTATTATTGTGTTAAGCACACTTATATATACATGGACAAAAGTAGGGGTTATTTTAGAAATTTTTAAAAATCAAAGTATAAGGGCTGAAATGAAAAACAAATATAAAGGGATTAAAATCCAAAATTAAAAGTTTAAGGGCTGAAATGAAAATCATATTTATTAACATTTTCAATTTAAGGACAAATTTGCAAAAATAGAAACTTCTGTACCAAATATATAAAGCTTTTTCAACCTAATCCGGAAATTAAAAAAAGGAGGACCGAAGTGAAACATTAACATTTAATTAATTGCAATTGAAGGACCCAATCGAACAAAATTAAAAGTTATATAACTAAAATCAGGACCATAGACACAATTAAAAGTCAAGGGACCGAAGTGAAAGTATACAAAACCCGGGGGGCTCTTCTGCCCTTTTACGTGCAGGAGAGAGAGAAACGGTGAAACCGGCTTTAACCGGCCACCTTCTGCGTCCACGGCCACCGTGTGTGAAAACGCGCCGCACCGGGAGGAAGACCAAGAGTAGGCGCACCGGAATAGACGCCGGTAGGACATTTTCGACCATCATATAAGCCTTCACTCTCCACCTGAAAGGGGCCTGAGGCGGAATATTGTCGGTCGCGTGTACCGCACGCGCCGACTGTATTTTGAAAAATAAATAAATAATAATGATCAATTACTGGTATACCCCTGTTCTTAATTAATCAATTTTATCTTATTAGGGGCTATAACCGTATTTAGCCATTTTAAAATATTAAAAAAAGGTTGCGGCGGACCAGACCGGTCCGTACGCGTGCAATTACAACCGTAGCTCTCAGCCGAAACCGTTTTTTATCTTATTAGCGGGGTTAAAATCGGTAAAACACTGTTCACATCAGGAAAAAACAAAAAAAAAGGGTGGACGAACTCGGGCGACGCACGGACGATAAAAGTCCAGTCGACAGTACGACTGAGTCAGCGTGAATAGTAGGAGTCCGAGCTCTTTTAGCTCTTTTACTAATGTTAATATTTTATTTCTATTTTTACACCACCACGTAGTAATAATATCATATCAACAATATAAAAATATCTCAATTTTATGCCATTGAAGACTGATTTTTTTTTTTGTCTCCAAATTAAATTTATTTATTTTTAATTTATTTTATATTACACCTACCTTTCTAAACATATTTAGATATTATAAATTAATGACATCACTAGATATTGTAATTAAAAAAACTTAATGAAAAACTATTAAGAATGCAAATGACATATAGTGTAAATTTATATATATTAAAATCATAATTTCTATATATTATCAATAAAAATATCACAAAACTCTATTACATGATCTTATAATCTTATTAATAAAGCATTTAATAAAAAATAATAAAGATGTAAAATAAAATAAAATTGAGGTGTGTTTTTCTCAAATGTAAATCTAAAGCATTTCATATTAACCAACATTGACACTTAATTTACTTGACTTTCGGAATTGAAATTTCTCCTTACATTTTTCGAGTAAGAATGACGTTTGTCGATATTATTGGATTGATTGATCATTTGACTTATGATTTAAATTGTGTTTGGATGTCTTTTACTTGTGAAAAATATTAAATCACTATATTTTTTAATGCTTTTCAATAAATTTGATGAGTTGATATAAAAATTAAAAAAATTAATTATTTTAAAACATTTTCAAGTAAAAATTATGCTTAAGAGACATCAAAAAATAAAAATTATAATACTTTAAAACAATCACTAAATATTGTCTCGGTAAAAGCATTAAAATGAGTGTCTTGCCTTCACAAAATATTTTTTATCGGCTGTCCAAGTTATTTTCGAATTTGTTCAGTTGACTAAATCATATAAAACTAAATAATTTAATATATTTTAATTTACAATCTCAAGTTAAGTAAAAATTAAATTTAAAAAATTTCATGGTTAACTATTAGAAAGCTGTAAATGATTCTAATGAGTATACATGGTTGACGGAGAAGGAAAGTCTTTATTGCCTTCAATAAAGGGGCTAACAAACCCAAGGGGGTTGGCCTGGCGGTAGTAGGAGGCCTGGGATGGGGGAGTGTGCTCCTTCCACGTTTCAGGTTTGAATCCCACCAGGTGCAAACAACTCCTTTGGACTAGCGGATTTGGGCGAAGCCCATGAATTAAATGGTTTCTCTGATTTGCCGCGGTGCAGTTGGGCCATGAGATTAGTCAGGCCCCAGCGGGTCTGGATTACCCATTCAAAAAAAAAAGTGGCTAACAGATCGTGCAAGGGACCTCAGAGGTTAATGAAATATTGGGCATGTTTGGGAGGGCGGTTGCGGTTGTTTTTGAAAATGTTTTTCATACAGAATTACATCAAAATAATATTTTTTTAATTCTTTAAAAATCATTTTTGACATCAGCATATCAAAATGATTTAAAAACACCAAAAATATTTCATTGAAAATAAACTTTTTTTTCTTCAAAATTTGACCAAACAGCAGCACAACGGCAGAAACAAACAGGCTCATTATCATGTGCTGTTCGTAGTTAGACTGTGAGATATATTACCACTTGCTATTTTCGTTTCAAATATGTTTTTGAGAAAAAATAATTTTTATTTTTTATAGTTAATATAAAAAATAGCTTTTAATATCATTTTAAATAAAAAACATTTTAAAAAAGCCACTCTACTTCCGAAACATACAGTGAGTCCCTGTGTTAGTTATCTAAATGTAACCATCTTGGGGTCCACGTGTTATCTAAACGACATCGTGGCCCACATGTTTGGATAGAATTCACACTAATCCTTGATTTGACTCGGACAGATTTGGCTTCTTTCCCTCTTGTTTTATCCCATTTCTTCACGTTTACCTCATCTTCTCAGAATGATGTCAACCTATCTTGTAATTTTAATTTTGATTTAATTTTAGAGTGAGATTTATTTGTTTTCCTCCCCATGAAATGACTTCTTGGTTAATATTAGCAGCAGCTGGTGCAATCCCTCCACACGTGTGGTAGCAAATGACTTTCGGAGGAACGTGAGGTGGCATTGGATGAAGTTGCCACCCAAGAAACAAGCACCCCTTGCGGGGGACCTCTCATGGGACTAAACATCACATGGGCTGGTAGCCCTTCATTCCGTGATTTACGTAGGTTGGTTTTGCAAATTATATTGCGTCTGGATAAATTACTTGGATTTTTCTGTACATGAAACTGTCCATGGCAATGGAATGTCTTTTGCCCTTTTTTGTTGAGAAAAAAAAGAGAGTATGGGCAACTTCCACTTCTAGAAGAATGCTTGTTTTGGGTACAGATTTACAAGTGAATCAGTAAGCATAAAATATTTTAGAGTAATATATAAATTTAATTTATTGGTAGGGAAGAAATTCATGAGTCAACCCAATCCATATTGATACCATTGGTAAATTGAGAGTTTATATGTTATATAACTATTATTTTCAGGGCTCGATTTCTAAGATCTAGCTAACAATTTTTTATTATATATATATATATATATATATATATATATATATCAACAAGATAACAATGCTAGGAAATTTAAGAGTAATCTTTAGGCGAATTAATTCTTAAATTTAATCTCAAGACAACCTGGGATATTCTATTTGCTTGTTACTGATATGTCAAAATAATTATATGTAGAAAAGTGTTTGTTTTAAAAGAACAAGATAAACATCCAACATCCATTAGATTCCCTTTGAATTACAACAAAACAACGTGACAAAAGGTTACGAATCTTCCGGTGACACATTGTCCTTTTTGGTTAAATCCTTGGATCGCCATCCTGTTTTTGGATATTTCATCCAAAGAAATGCCAATCTTTTTCATCGTATAAATTGACATGATGTTGACTGTTGATCCATGTCAATTAAAATGTATCTCATTCCTTGATTAGTAACATACTCATTTACATAGAGTGGTATATTATATGGTTTTACTCTAAGCTGCAAGTCTTCATTTGAGACTGATATTGTTGTTAAACAATCAACATTAGTTATATCATCAACCCTTGAGAAAAAAACTTTTTCAAACTCTTTAGAGCCCAAAAAGACATCGGCAAGAGCTATTCGAGTCTCTAGAGGAAAATCTATCGTCTCAGATCAACATATGTTTGGTGGAATCTTCTCTAACTTAGAGACAACTCCTTTCACAATTGGATTTTTTGCATCGAAGGATTGACCTTTCTTTCTTGGACATCATTCTTCAACAGCTACATTTTCATTTTGCCCAGCGGTTATAACATTGACCATGACACTTTCATCCTGAAAGAATTTCTTTGGAAAATATTCTTTAAGGGTGAAGGGTCTTCTTGTTGCAGTATTCGATCTTTCTCTTTTTATGTTAGACCCTGATGGATCTTTCTTTTTGGTACCCGTCTATGTTTCGAGTTTAATTGTTAGATGTTTTGAAGTGGTAAGGTTAGATGTTTTGAACCACATCTTCTTTGCTTTCCTACTATGATCCATCATTTATAATCATGATCAGACATATCTATATCATCAGAAGATCATCATCCAATAGGTTTTATTTTCATGAAACTTTCTTTAGTAACAATTGGCAAGACATATCTTTTATATATTTTCTTCTTGGAAATGAAAGTAGAAACACGTCATTATCATTTAGGATGATTATAGATCTTCAAGATATTCTGTTATCAACTCATGCGACGGTGTTCCTAGATATGCCCAAACTATTGTCTTTGTCTCGATCGTCCATTTTAATTGAATAGGAAATGCTCTTTGATATAGATGTTTAGACGAATCATTATCATTTAGGATAAATTTTTTTCACAAAGAAAACTTGAAAGATGAAAAGGGTCAAAAGATCTTAAGGCAACCATTGTCGTATTGTACTTGTGATTCTTCTTCTTCTACAAGTTAAATCTTTCCTTCATTTTCCATACAAACTATTAGATCTTTGAAGACAAAGCATTTTTCAATGGGATGGCTGACTAAACGATGATACTTGCAGTATTTTGGATGATCAACCTTATCAAGTTCCCCATATTTTTTAGGTATAAGAAGTTCGATCAAACTTTGTTATAGAAGTTGATTTAGAATACCTGAACTTTTAGAATTAGAAAAAAGGATATTCTTTTTCTTTTAAGTGCTTTAAAGTAAACTTCTTTATTTCTTGGGTTTGTTTTGTCTGGATTTTTTCTTCAATTTTTGGATTTGGTTTGGTTTGCTCATTAGAAACTTTTATAGGAGTCGTGGAGACAGGCATGGCTTCTTTAGACTTTGCAAACCCTATTTCTTTCTTGAATTCTTTCTTTGTCTCCTTCTTATCACGAGGATGACTTGGAAAATAGCTCTCATGCCTTGCTATTAAAATCTCTAAGTCACTAGCTCTTGTAACGAGCTATTCAAAAGTGAATAACATGTTTCCTTATAGACTATATAACAGCTCCCACTACATTCTCTGGACACACATGTCTATAGAAGAGGCTTCACTTATCTTCTCCTTACAATTAAGGACTAAGTCTTTCCATCTCTCGTTATAATCCAAGACGGGATCCTCTTTTCTTTGTTTAGTACAGGCAAGTTCTAGCAAGCTCACAATTTGTTGAATGCTATAAAAGCGAGTCAAGAACTCTCACTCTAATTGGTTTCAACTATCTATTTCTTCAGCAAGGATATTAGTGTACCAGTCAAAGACAACTCCTTTTAGGGATTGAACAAATTGTTTTACCATCAAATCTCCATAGATTCCTACATTATTACAAGTCTCAATAAAATTAGCAATATGTTGTTTGGGATTACCTTTACCTTTAATTTGTTGAAACTTTGGAGGTTGATAGTTTGGTGGCATTCTCATTTCATCGATACGCTTGTTGTATGGCTTGACATACACAAGAGAGGATCGAGGAATGCCTCCATGTTGAGTAAGAATTGTATCAACAATTAGATGTTACAATAATTGAAGGGTAAGTGAGCCTACTAATGATCCAATAGTGTCTATATAGGCATTTTGTACTACTGTTTGATTGTTTTTGTTGTTTTTAAATAGTAACTTGGTTTTCAAAAAGATCTTGATCAATATCCCTAGATTGATCCCTAATCCTTTGAGAGCTTTCAATATGTGGATTTTATTTTTTTAATTGGTCCATCAACATGGTGATTTGAGCATCCTTTTCCTTAATAGTTTTTTTTTAGATCCTTCATTTTCAAAGATATTTAATGAATATGATCCTGAGAAAATGATGCCTCAATGACCTTGACCAGTATATGGGAGTTAAAGAGAATCAGATGAGTAATCTCCCTATCTTTCTTTTGGAAAAAAATCATAGAATGAGATTTAGACTCTGACCGTATAGGCTTGGATTTTATTCATATGATGGAATCTCAATCCCTTCTTGAAGATTTGGAAAGGGAGAATTTCCAAACTCATACTTTGAGGAGATTTCTTTCTTCTTTTCTGTACTAGAGAATTTTCTTAATGAAGAGACCAATTTAGACTTTCCAAACAGAGTTCTTAAGCGAATGGATGGTAAAGCATCCACTCCAGCACCTTGAGAATTAATTGGAGAATTGCTTGTGTGCTCCTTGTTTCTACTTTCGATGATAGATCTATTGACTCGAAAGATGAAAGGAAGAGAGGGTTTGAATGGGCATGCCAAAAATTATACACAAAATTCTTGCGGGTCGAATAAATGCGTTAGAAAATATGGTGCCAAAATTACAGTAATAAGTTTGGTTAAAAAAATATGGAAACTCTCTTGAAGTACTCTTCACGTGCACAAATCCTCTTATTAACGGTCAAATCTAGATCTTGTTCTTGTTTTGAATGAAGCGATATTCACACGGGTTGAAAGCTTAAATCGTGTGAATCTTGACTTGATCGGATTTGAAGATAGACTTGGTAAAAATTATTCACACAAGCTCGAAAGCTTTAATCATGTGATATCTTGATGCAACCATATTATTTGATAGTTTCACTCATATTGAACTAATATTTTACCTATTTTTTTATATATAAAATATCATGATATTCTTTGTTTTATGTTTTGAAGGTACTTTTGGATGAAAGATAGAAAAAAGGAGTAAATTGGAGGTAATTGACATATTTGACCGTTAGTCAATGTTGTGTGCAGAGCGTGAGCTCTAGAGATCGAAATGAAGTGATTCCAGTGATATTAAAAAGCTACCATTCATACCTTCTGTAAAACTAAGGAAAGAAAATAAAATAAGACAAAACATGGAAATTGTTGCGACGACGATTTTTTACGCGCTTTGCGCCCCGCCATTCCCCTATTTCGGGGGACAACGACGCGCGGTGAAATGAGGGGTTGTTTTATAGTCGTGAAAATTACAACTATAATTATTAGGAGTCGCCACCTAATATTAAGGTTATTAGGAAACCTATTGGTCTGCGAGAGTCTAGGTGAGGGGACTTGTTGTGCAAGGGGAAGACGCATCACCCCCAGTGCACCCTACCTAAGGTAAGCTGCATTGTTGCTTGATTGTTTTTTCTAAGTTTATTTTTTTTACACTGCATTTAAAAAAAAACATTTTTTTTGTGTCTGCGGGTGTACTTTACGATGTAATTTTACACCGCAGTTAAAACCTTTTTCTTATCCACGGATATACTTTACATTGTAATTTTACACCGTAGTTAAAATCTTTTTTTATCTACGGATGTATTATACAAAGTAATTTTACATCGTAGTAAAAATCTTTTTTATCTGCGGGTGTACTTTACAATGTAATTTTACACCGCGATAGCTAAAACAAAAATAATTTTTTTAGTTTGTTGATATTTTGGCCAAATTCCAACGGATAATCATAAACCGGTTACGATATCCAATTTTTGTTTTAAAACATGAGGAAGATGCAAAATATTTTGTTTATGAAAAATATGATGGAAAAGATCTTGGAATCCGGCCGTATGCATGAAAACAAAACACATTTTTTGTTTTTTTATTATATATATATATATATATATATATTTTAGATAATAAAAAAATAAAAATTTTGGGCTGGGCCTAGCCCATCCAAATGGGCCGGCCCAGTCTAGGGGGCAAGGGCCCAACAATGAGAGCTTGGGCTGGGGTGGGCTGGACCCGGCCCAGCCAAGTGGGCTGGGCCGAGAGCAGCCCACTCACCCACGCTGCAATATATATACATATATACTAGCTATATTGCCCGCGCGCTGCCGCGGGCATAGCTGTGTATATAATATCATATAATGAAATCCATAGCGATAAACTTCTATTATATGCATAATAAAAAGTTAAACAGCAAGACATAAAAGAGTTTGATGTGCAAACATAAGTTATATCTTTTAGAATGTATGCCGTGTGTCACAAAAGATGACAGAAGAGCGCAAATTATACAATTTGTGCATCATTGTAAAATAGAGGGATGTTGAGGTGCAGAACGAAGTTAAAATCCCTCTTCCAAATGAGTCATCTCATTTTGCTGCTAATCTTCCTGTTAAAAATAGAACATTGCAAGGTAATAAATGAAACGATAAAAAATTCTTGTCATCTAATAGAAAAATGAAGCAAGATTCAAGTATAATCCAACAACAGTCAAGACTAAGATGGCCACGTACTACAGAAAAAAAATTGTCCTATTGATGCTGTCAAGATTCAGCCATAAGTGCATATGTTAAGATCCTCTCAGATTTCAGTACAGATCAATCACCCCAAATCAAAATTCAATACATGCCTTAGTTGAAAGTCCTAATACTCTAGAATAGTTGTGAGTTGATTACTACATAATTTTTATATTGGTGGTTTTAACTTCAGTCCTGTCATGGTGCTTTGGACTGCAGTTAATAAAGTAACAACTCTTAATGGAGTTAACTTACTTGGGTAGAGGAAATCATATGAACTTCACTGCCACTATCCATAGTCCAAACCAAACTGCTCTGTGGTTCCAAGTAAAAATGTTCCTGCCTGCCCACATGAACTTCCCCATCGATGATCTTGTCACATTGACCTGATTGAAAACAGAGATCCACATCACCCTTTTTCAAACATTTCTCTGAATTGGGATGAAAACTTTTAGCATCAACTGCTTCCTGTATTGACAATATTGTTGGGAGTTCTTCATTTTCAATGACAACTTTTGCTGCAGCTAGTTTTGCATTTTCATGCGTATTAGCAACAACAACCCCTATTACCTATAGAACACACATGCATAGTTGGGTGGAGAGTACAAAGGACGTATGAAAGCATTTCAAGAACTCAATGCATTGATGTATCATTCGATATCATAATGGAACAACTCTATCCTGAGAAACACAATTAGCAACAAAGTTTCTTTGTAGAAATGAAGCCAATTTATTTTCTTTAGTTGAAGGAATTACGTACATTGCAAATGCTTAATTTGAATAACCCTAACAGAATCAGTTTTAATTTGTTCACATGAATAAGCTTTGCATCTTTTGTTTTATGCTCCTGAAATTTTATGGGTCATCAATGGCAGCCTCCCCTCTAATATACCAATATCATTTCAGGACTGAAATTTTGTCAATCTTGCATTCACTCTTCATTATAATTGTTCTCTCACTTATTCATTACTCCAAGCCCAAACTCCATTAATTTCTTTCTCTAGCTTTCTTCTACTCATGTTACAAACTCCACCTTGCGATTGAGTCAATAAGCTAATTACCTAGAGCATGTTTGGAGGTTCTATGTTTATCCTTGATGATTAAAAGAATTTGAATATGCAATCAATTCAATTTTGAAATGAAATAAGAAGATGCTCAATATCAAGCAATGGAATCAACAGTCTAGTAACCTAGTGCATGTGTGGAAATGATATTGATAAAGAGAATAACAGAAAATTTAAGCTCAATGGTGGCAAAATTCATGAAGCCCAATATCAAAAGGATTCAAGTTATCTACAATTCCAATGCTGTTTTTTTATGTTAATTTTATCTTTTTTTTTAACATTAACGATAGCAAACGACAATAAAGGCCAAAGAAGACCAAGGGTCATTTGCAATGAAAGCAAAACAATGCGTATCGTATAAGCCAATACAAACAGTAACAGCACAAACGCAACAATGGTTCGAAAGAACTATGGGTATAGATAAATTTCCAAGACAGGAAAACCATTGCATGAAAAAGTAAACATATATAAACATTATAGGAAAAAGCTAACGGTATCAAGAGCAAAGCAACCAAAGCTTGTCGAGCATAGAAAATGAGATGCGAACAACAAATAATGCAAAAGCAAAGCCAACCAAGAAGCAGGAAAAACTCATAATGAAAAAAAATTGATAAAGAAAGTGGCATAGCAAGAGAAATTAATACCTAACAAACGAACCTGACTAACAATGCAGCAAAGTTTGCAAAGAGAAAGATGAGGGACCAAAAGAAAAGCGCCGCAGCCAATAAATGGACCTTTAAAGCAGCCTTGCAACAACAATTCTTCCTGAAACATTTGAACACTTGTATTAAGGAAAAGAAATCCAAAACTCATTTGTAATGAAGGCTAAACAATGAGGAATTGATATTTAAATGCAAAAGCAACATTACAACTGCTAGATCAGCTTCCGAAAAAGATGGGCATTGTTAAATTTCCAAACAAAAAAACCACATTGATTTCTCTATGGTTTTTCCTCTTATATTTTTTCCTTTTTCGAAGAGGGAGTTTGTTTGATGGATGCTGCACAGTGTTTTTCGAAATTATTTTTTTAATATTAATACAGGCAATGGTAAGGTGAAAACAATAAAAGGACTAAATTAAATGAATGGAGAAAGTAGCATGACAACCACGTTAAAAGAACCGAAAAGATAGCATTAACAAAAAATAAAAGGCATGAAAAGAAAGAAAGGACGCACGAAGCAATTATCAACCATCTTGTTGCAGAACTTGATGTTATCTAATTTTTTAATGTATACTTATGGCTCCACATTTTCTTTTCTAAAATGCTTTTCATATATTTTTTTTAATTTTAACTTATGATATAAAAATCATTGATAGATTAATTTTATATATGTATATATAATATTTTGAGACAATTATTTTTAAAAGGATATGAATTGTAGTACCAAACAATGCCTCTATTATTTAATAGCATATTTTGAGACAATTTTCTCTCTTGAAAATTGAAAAAGAAAATCATCCATCCATCCATCCATCCCTCCAAATCCAAACCCAAAAGGTTACAAAACACTTTTAAAACATACGGGAGAAGGGCATCACCAAACACATCAATCTCTAATCCTACTTTGAATCTTACTTACTGAGCTTGAAGACGAACAAATCTCGTAGTCATAGCCCCCCCCCCCCCCCCCAAGGAGCTTCTCCTCTTCTCTCTCATTCTCACACACATAGTAAATAAAAAGTTTTATTACAAAACCTTACACTTTCCATTCAATTATTATTCACCACAGCCACCAATAACGTTTTTTTTTCTTTTTTTCACATCTTCATACCCAAAAAAAATCAACCCGGTACCGATAAATCCTAAAAAGATCCAATTTTTCACCCTAAAAAATCACCCTCAAATAAACCCTAATTCTCCCTCAAAACCCGAAAATTCTTTCTCAAAATCCAAAATTGAACCAGACCCATTTCAATTCTCCCATCAAGAACCGTAAAAACCAACAAAATCAAGAAAAAAAAGTACATACCTATTCTTTTTGTATAGTTGATGGGCACAGTCAGGTTTTGTAGCAGAGACATGGCAATATTTGTTCCCACAATCTCAATCTTCAATGGCTTTCCATCCAGTTGAACATTATTGTATCTGTTGACAGCAGAGACAGCATCTTCCCGCCGTGCAAAGACTATCTCCGCCGTTCCCTGCCATAAATTACCTTTCTTTTTCGTAATCTTGAGGGACAAATAATTTCTAGATTATGAAAGTAGATGAACTGATTGATTACCTCTGATCTTCCACTCCTATCATAATGGACTGAATATCGTTTAAGGTCACCAACCTCCGAGAGAAGCTCCTGTACAGAAATCAATACCGATAAATCCTAAAAATATCCAATCTTTCACCCTAAAAACTCAGCCTCAAATAAACCCTAATTCTCCCTCAAAACCCGACTAAAATTCTTTCTCAAAATCCAAAATTGAACCAGACCCATTTCAATTCTCCCATCAAGAACCGTAAAAACAACAAAATCAAGAAAAAAAATTAGATACCTGTTCTTTTTGTGTAGTTGATGGGCACAGTCAGGTTTTCTAGCAGAGACATATCAGCAGGAACGACCTCATCAAACCCTTCATCATCAACCCCGCTCAACACCTCACACCTTCTCCTTCGATTTTCTCTCCCTCTCTCTCTCCTGGCCCTCACCGCGGCTCTTGGATCTCACCGAAAAGAAAATGAAGAGGAAAAACCGAAAAGAGAGAATGAAAAGAAAAGATGAAATGGGCGCAGAGAGAATGAAAAGAAAAGATGAAATGAAATGGGCGCGCAGAGAGAATGAAAAAAAGAGATGAAATGAGAATGAAAAGAAAATGAAGAGGAAAAACCGAAAAGAAAAGATGAAATGAAAAGAAAAGATGAAATGAAATGGGCGCGCAGAGAGAATGAAAAGAAAAGACGAAATGAGAATGAAAAGAAAATGAAGAGGAAAAACGAAAAGAAAAGATGAAATGGGCGCAGAGAGAATGAAGAAAAAACCGAGGTAGCCCCTACAAACAAAACCACACAGGCGAGTTCACTAAGGG
The DNA here is from genome assembly GCA_009078335.1 of Salix brachista. Lineage (NCBI taxonomy): Eukaryota > Viridiplantae > Streptophyta > Magnoliopsida > Malpighiales > Salicaceae > Salix > Salix brachista. The sequence continues at coordinate 5,573,540 of CM018589.1, read as the reverse complement.
TAGAAGCGTCCGGACACTGCCACAATCCACAGTGTCTTCAGTCTTGGTGCACAGTGCACAGCACAGTATTTTGGCCACACGTTTTATTTGTTAGTTAATATTACACGGTGCATGAATTGTACAGTAAAGTGGTGGTCGGCCGACCACCATGAGAGGCTCACCTGTCACTGTCATTGGGTAGAGGAGATTGAGGTGGTTCTCCCCGTCATGGTGGCGTCGAAAATGGCGGCCTGTGGTGGCCGGGGGAAGCTTCTGAAGGTGGCTGGTCTGTTGCTTGCCGCTGCAACGTCCCTGTTGCTGCTGCTCGTTGTTGTCTTCCTGGAGCCAGAGAAGAAGGCTGATGGTTGGGGAGCTGCTGGCGTGGAGGAGGAAGAGGATGAGTTGCTTCACGTCTATTTTTAAAGAGAGGGAGGCACCGTCGGGGAGAGAGAGAGCTGCAACGGGCTGAGGAAGGAGAGAGAGGGCTGCCTGCAGGGAAGGAGAGAGAGAGAGAGAGCAGTTGTGATGGCTGGCCGTCGGCGATGGAGAAGAAGATGGTGGCTGTTGGTTGTGGCTGACGGGAGAGAGAAGGGGCTGCAAACGGCGATGGAGATAGTTGCCGTGGAAGTGGAAGAGGACGAGGGGCTGTTACAGGTGTGTTTTTTTCAGTGTTTCTGCATGCCCTCGTTTATGTATTTTTTTGCGTTCCTCCTGTTCGTGTGTTGTTTTTTCAGTGTTTCCCACATATTATTTCATCTCCTCTCTTTCGTTTCTGTCTGTCTTATCTTCTCTGCCTTTGTTACATGAAATCTCTGCTCTCCCCTGTTTTTCTGCGTTTTTCCTCTCTTCCCCCCTGACTCGTAATCTTTTTCTTTTTTTCTTTCTCTTCGTCTTGCATGGCTGCTATTTATATGCGATAAAAGCAACCATTGCGTGCTGTGTTGGATTAAATCCTACAGCAGCGTGAACGTAGCTGAGGTTGTTGGCGGCCGCGTACCTGCAATGGAGGCCTGTCGGCAACGGCATACCTGTGGTGATGGCTTGTCGACGGCGTGCTGTTGAAAATGGTTAAAAGTGTAAATACATTTTGGTCATTCAATTTGTAGTTATTTTAAATTCACTCTCAATTGACTTTAAACTTTTATTTTCTTTAATTTTGCCCTTGACTTCGCACAATTGGCTTGGAAAAAATTCAATTCGGTCTCCGAAAATTCCAATCTTCTCAATTGAGGCTGAATTAATCTCAAGAACTTGATTTTTCATTGATTATGCCTTTAATGAATTAATTTGACCAATTTAAAGTATAATTAAGTCCTTGCACTTAATTAAATCCTTTAATTGGATTCTTAAACATAATTATACTTCAAATTGGGCCATGATTAAATCGAATTGGCCTATTCAAAATATAATTATGATTTTTAACTTAATTTTTACCTCGAATTTGTATTTTCTCTCATTTTTTGGGCACAAAAGAGATATGATTCAGCTCAGAAAATATTCAAAATTTTCACCGCGATTTTTCTAACAACGCTAAGCCCCTTTTATTTTATTTTTGTCATTTTTATTTTATTTTGGGTAACCCAAAAATTGGGTTACGACAGAAATCACAGACTTCAAAGTCAAATCTTGTATTCTGCCAGTGTTGACCTTCGGTCACTCCGACTTGAATATCTTGAGATAAAAAAGTCGAATTGATGCAAACTCTTTTTTTTTTTATTCTTGACTCCAAGGCCTATCAACGCTCAAAATGTAGCCCAATAAGATGTCATATGATGGAGATATAATTTTTCAAATATGACAATTGAATTCTGCAAGTAAACAGGTTTTATGAAAAAAACGTGTCTATATTGCGTTCTGAAGATTTCATCAATTTAGCTCCTCTAAGTCAAACCTTGAGGATTCCATGCAAGGCTATTTCTTTTTTTAGGAAAATAGTTATTGACGTGTTTTAATGGAAAACCTTCAGATTTCAAGAACTATGAGATCTATTTTACCTTTTCTTTTTAGTTTATATGATGAATATGTTTGTTCTTCTATGCTTATTTTTTCTTTAATTGCTAGAGCGGACTCTAAGTTATTATTGTAGACAATTTATTGTTAAGTTTAATATCAAAACCGGAGTTGTGGTACCGAGTTTAATAAGACCTACATTATTAATCCTAGGGAGAACATTTAATCAAATCAAACATAAACTGCAGACAATTGTGCTGTATTGATTAATCAACGTATCTAATTTTTAAGGATGCCATAGAATTAAATTATTAGTCCGGAAACTATGGTTATTTTATGGTTAGGATAAGTTATACAACAGATGCGTTAACTAACCAATGTTAAAAAGAGATAAATATTCAAAATATAAATTGATGTTCTGTTTCCATGACCAGTTCTGATTTTTATAGGTGGATGTTTACTTGCAACCAAATTTTGTTTTCTTGATAAATTTTGATTTTATTTAATTTTTGCTTGCTAGTTTTGTTTTTTCTTTTGCTTTAGCCTAGACAACTTCCAACCCCCCTCAATATACATTTTGCATATCATATAGCATAAAATCTGACTTGAGCCTTGCTCGTTTGATCGACACCTTGCTTGCTCTATACTATCTTATGTGTTGTGTTTTAAGCTAGGTTAATTAATTTGTGCGATCGCGACATCACAACATACCTTGACTTGATTTGATGAAGATTAGGACTTCAATCTTTTTCTTCCTTAATAGACTTTTTTTTTTAAAAAAAAAACTTCCCAAGTATTTGTGTTCGGTCTTTAGTCTCTATTTTGTCCTTTTTCTGCTTCTTTTTTGTTGTTCTGGACCTCCCGCACTTGATGATGGTTTTTTGTCTATTTATAGACAAGTCAAGTGCCAATTTACCTCAAATGTTAACTCTCCACATATATAATTTTAAAGGGTCAAACCATTGACAAAATATTAACAAAAAAAAGTCAAACAAAAAAGAATAATGATAAAATTTAATAAAAAAAAGAGGATGAAAATTGAAAAAAATAAAATAAAATAAAATAAATAGAAATTAAGATAATGAGGACCAAACTTAAAAGATCACAAAAGTCATAGGGGGTGAAAATTAAAAGTGTCATGATCGGATTCCCGGATCCATGACCGACACATAGATGTGGTCTTCCGGGATTGTTCCATACCTATGCGAACCCAAACTTAAATACAAACTTATCTTTAAAATAAATTAATCATAGTTCAACGGCAATGTTAGTAAAAAAAATTAACCTTATAATATAATTTGATTGTTTCAATGGAGGAGTTAAATATATATTGTTATAATTGTAGAACACTAACTAGACATAAGAAAAAAACATCGATTAAAACCATAATTCAGAGAGTAGAATTTACTAGAAGCAACAAGATCTTTCCTTTTGTTTATCATTTTTTCCTCCGAGTGAATGGTAGACTGGTACTAATGCCTTATCATATAAGCTCTCTATCCAAATAGTTCAGCGAGGTCTAGCTTCAAAATGCCATGAATGGAGAGATGAATAAAATGGTTAAAACCGAATATTTCAAAACCATGTTCATCAAACATAACGAGAAGATGTCTAAAACCACATTCCACTTGAAGCTGTTCGTGAATAAAACCACATTCTCTGAATTATGCAGCAGCTAGATTCGTCCTGGACAATTTTTGAAACTTCAGGGTTGTTAAGTGTTATCTTCCAAGTCATGGAAGCACAATGAACAAGTGCCAATCATCCACAAACCATGATCAATGATCTTATATCACTAAGCATTGTAGACTGATTTGTAGCCCAATTAGAATTGAACAGTGTTCACTAATTTGCAAGTTCTTCTCAGGTAAATATATGGCAACAGCAATGGCTAGGCCTCACTTTATATGTTTCATTGAGTTTCCTTCAATTAAACTACCAAAGCCTACACTCATGTTTTTTTAGGTACTGCATTTTCATCACTAAGATTCAAGCATGTTCTATTATTTTATGAAGAGAATCAGCACATCATGAAACAACCTTCTAAGGTACTGACTATGAAAGGTAACATTAGACGCATAGAATAAGGTTGTTTAAATTTATATATATTATGTTCAATTTCTGAGCAATCACATGCCAACACAAGAAAATCATTAGACTATGAGTTTTTCTTTTCACAACCTTCTAAGGTACTGAGACTATGAAAGGTAACATTAGACGGATATTCCATCACATGCCAGCACAAGAAAATCATGATCATCACATAGCTCGACCTGGTGCAGATATAGAATAAGGTTGGAAGTGGGAGAAAAGAATAAAACCATAATCATAAAGAATGATAAGCATACAGTGTTTATATCTGGATTGGCTGTCACAATTTGCTTTTCAACAGGAAAAAACTTATTCTGCTTGAACTCCACATCACCTGCATTATAAAAGAAAAAACGAAAATTGTCTCTCACATATAAATGCACTTACCAGTGCAGGCATACCAAGCAATATGTGTGCATCAACAAATACAAACATAGACATGAATACAAAAAGGAGGTGTCAGTGGGAGTGGGAGTGCTTTTCAATATGAAAAACAAAAAAGCTTTAGTTTTGTGCTCATTGGCATCTAATCACTTCTCATGAGGAAATCCAGAGTCGAAGAGCCAGAGTATGACTATACAAGCCACAGTCAAGAATAAGGGACTGAGATCAGGAGTTCACAGGAATGTTAGGTACGTACCTATAGCCCTTGCAAGATTTAAACAGCCGTTGACCCGTCCTGCATGTATGAAACCACAAGCTTTTAAAATCCTTTCTTTCTCAGCCTCAAGATCAGGTTTGTGATCTCTAGACAAACTGTACGCCTGGATCTAAAAGAGCAAAGTTCACTGAAAGATTTACATGTGGCTTTTTTCCATATCAACTTTTGTCCATTTATCAAGATACTACCCATCAAATTAATACTTGGAGAAAAGTTAAATTGATGATTAGCTGAGGTAGAAGTAAAGTTGCAGGATTTTTTAACAATCCCAAAAAACCATCCCCTACAATCAATCTTTAGTCTACAGGGAAAAAAAAATCAAACCATCATTTCTAGTTAACTGAAAAATACCTGACCCTTTCTAGAAATCACCACCATTTGCAACAATGAGTTGATTGTTTCTAATAATCACAACACAGGCTGTGCAAGCACAAGTTGGTCCAGAGAAGTCAGAGTGAGGACCCTGAGCACCACGAGAGTAAAATGAGTTCTTCAAAAGTCTGAAAAAAGAATAATAGTAAGATTTAAAGTGGTAAGAGCCTAATCTTCTGTTCACTGGAGTTGAACATTGCTGCTATTACTTTGACATTGCTGCTAGCATGCAAAAGAACACCACTGCAGCAATATTCCAGAATACAAACACACAATAAAGACACCTTATAAATGAAGTGATATGCCCATACTAAACAAGTTTTTGTGCAATGATCAACTGTTTGTGGAATTGAAGAGCAAGTACTCTTTCACAAAACTTTCTCTTGATACATTTCCAAGAACATTAAAGAAAATCATTTTTTTTATGATCATATATTCTTTTTGCACTGATACAGGTAAACAATAGGAAAATTTAAATGAATTCTAGATGATTTGGCACCGAAGAACCCATAACATCACTTTTTTAAGAACTATAATCATCTACTTCCTCAAACTTTGAAAATTACATCACATATTGTATCTGCATCCCAGTCAGACAAATTCCTGCCTGGCCAAATTTATCATTAGTATTATCCTGTAATCAAATCTTGAAGACATCCCCACATAATGTCATCAGTTTATTCATATTTTGTAATAATCAATGGGCAATTAAAGGATCAATGTTGGTAACAAGATTTAGAAACTTAGCATATTCACATAAATCAAATGCTGAATCAACTACTAACCGCATCTTCCATGGTTGCACGCCAACCTTGCATAGATGATAAACCATATCTAAGCCTACCGTTCCCGCCGTCCTCTGAGAATTTCTCCGTCTTTGGAGAACTGAGGTTCATCCCCATCACTATCCAAAATCAAAGAGCAATTATTTACGAGTAAATAAAAACATAAGAAAAAATTGGAAGACGCATCAATTCCAACCACCTGTGTTGCCACCACTTCTTGCCCTGAAGGGTTTGAGTTGATGCTGAAACGTAAAGACTAATTGAAAAGCTAAGGCAAGGCTCTGGTTTTCAAAATTGATATCTAAGAGTATATTGGAGTTTGGACTTGAAAATCCTTCCCAAGATTAAAAATCTTCAAGTTCTTATAACTCTTGACATCAAGAATGAGTTTCTTATTGGCAGAATGTAGATTAAGCGATCTAGGCTTGGAAAGTGCCGGTCCAAGTGCAATCTCATATATCTAAGCCTCCTTTTAAATGAAAAAAATTTGATCGCAGCAATGAAAACTGAACTTCCATATCAATTCAGATTCTTTCAAATCCGAAGCTTGAGAGAAGTACCAAGACCTTCTAAATCAGTCTTTACGTTGAGTAAAAAGACCTAGTCACTCGAAACTCTTCTACATTTCATAATCTAATAAGAAGGAAATACATGATACCTATTTGAATCTGATTATATTGGGATGCTTCAATGACCTGTGGTTCATTATCTCTCTCTGAATATGCTCATCAATCTCCAAATACCAAACACTACTACCATCAAATAAAAGAAAACACCAAGTTGAGGAAAAAATTAAAAAAAAATGAAGAAGAAGAAAGTTTCCAGTCCAGATTAATTAATTCATACAGAAAAAGAAACCAGCACACCCAGATAAGACCATAAAGAACAAAATATACCGACCTAGCATTCAAGATCACCAGTTGCAAAATATAGAGGACATCGATGCCCCAATCTCTTATCCAGGAAGACTACCAGGTAATCTAAAGTCATTCGATAGTCAGTGCATAGAAAGAAATACATTGAGACAAAAGGGAAGATAATTCATAATGGAAAAATCACCACACAGACCCATTAAAAGAAAAAAGCACAACAATTGATAGAACTTGAAACAATCAAAGATATGCTGTGTTTGTGAGAAGAAAAGATACCTGAATGTCCCCGCCCCAACATGCAAGATCACTAACAACGTTTTCTTTCATAGTTTCAGAAGAAGCATCATACCGATCTGGGCTTCGGAAGATGGAAAGTTTTCTTTCTTATTTTTCTTAATTCATCGCAAAACCTTCATTTATACGGAGTCTTTATGTCCGTGAGAAGAGAGGAAAGAAAATTTCAAATTATTTTCGACCGTTGTAAACAACGCAGCGTTTTTGTTTATTCGGCTTTTACAAGTTTTGGGCTTCGAAAGCCTTTTAGTGCGGTGGTGTTAAGAAATTACGGTCAGCGTTTTTTTCAAAATAAGTAGCATTGTCATTGTTTATTCGGCTTTTACTATTTATTTTTAAATAGTTATGGTTTTTTTTTAAATGGTTTCTTAAAATATTTTGATTTAAAAAAATATTATGATTTCGAAATATTGATTTTAAAATATATAAATATAAATATTTTATATTATTATATTTATAAGCGAAAAGTTATTTGATAAACAAGCTTAATATATTAATATCTGACACGAGCTACATTAATAAAAATATATTTTTATTAGTTTGAGAAAATTTTCATCTAGAATCAAGAAGATTATTGTGTTTTTTTTATAAAAAAATATATTATTATATATTGAAACTAATAAAGAAAGAAGATGAAGATGAATATGTGGAAGGGATATAGATTAAAGTTCTAGATTCATTTTCAAATAAAAGGATTCAGTATGATATTAGATAGGTGGTTCACGTTTCGTTGTAAGTTTGGCGAATCTTTTTCCAATATATATATATAATGTTAATGTGATGCGCGTGTTTGTTTTTTAAAAAAGATCTATGTAATTGATTCAACTTGGTTTGATAGGCATGATTACTTTAATGATATGATTATTAACAAGTACATCACCAACAAATGAAAAAAGTAGACAATGATTTAATGCCAAAAAATAAACACATGTTAGTATGCAGGAAATCTATCTTTTCAATATTCTTAAAAGGTCCCTATGATTTTACTTGTTAGCAAAGATATAATTAAATGAGAATGGGATGAAATACCTCCCTATATTATTTTTTTAGGATGTGCGTTGATTCCATTTTATTTATTTTTTTGAAATTTCAAAATACATGAACGTGTATTAAACATTGCACAACAATCCCTTTATTCGAATTCTAACATACACTCGATGTATATTAGCTTTTGCATAGTGATCCCCATCCCCGAGATCTTGACATACACTGAATGTATGGCAGTCATTCATGATGATCCCTTATCCGGGATACTAACATACAGTAAAATGTATGTTAGTCATTTTTGGTGATCCTTTTATCAGGGATCCTAGCATGCACTAAATGTATGCTAGCCACCGCCATGTTCTGTCCATGACATTTTCAAATTGCGTTGACACACATGCGTTAAATATTCTTATTGATAAAACATATATTTTCAAACTTCCACCAAAGCTTGAAGCATAATTCACACATTTTCATTATGAAAATTAAATCAGAAATGTTGGCACGAGTCACTTAGCCGCTGTGGATGCTCTGCTCATAGTCCCTTGTTGTTGTTGTTGCGCAACACTCATGGTCCCTCCTGTAATGACAGGAAATTCTCATAAATCATTTCCTAATAACCACCAATACATTTCCTAAAAACCACACCGAAATAATCTAATATGCCTTTAAATTTGTTTTTCTTTTGTTTCTATTTTCTTATAACAACTTTGTCAATCAAAATATCATTATAGACACCCATTTTTTTAACATAACTTGTTTCTTTTCCTTTAAAGTGTCTAACTACATCTTAACATAACTTGTTTCTTTTCCTTTCAAGCGTCTAACTACATTGCTTTGACCTCTCACCTCTTCTTCTTTTTTCCTCTCAAAGTTGCCAGCTGAGGTCGGACCCACATTTTTTACTATAACGGGAGTTACAAAACTCTATTTTGTACAAAATTAATCTCGTTGCAAAAGATAAAATACAGTTTTACAACTCTTATGAAGAGAGGAGAACCAAGTTTTGCCCTCAACATTCACGAAATGCATCACAAAAATGATAGACCTGTTGTTCTGTAGAGTCTGCCCTGCATAGTCACATTCGGTGACCCTTAACTAGAATTATAAAATTCCAAATTAATGAAACCACTTTCCTTGGATGATACACATCCAGAACTACAACTCGTACGAAAAAACCGATCCTAATTCCTTTGTTTTCCTACCATTTTCTCTCTGAAAGTCAAGAGATGAATCTGCCAAATTGTTAACTTCTGCATCACATACATTTGGCCGAAACTTGGCCTTCGGAAAACAAGACTTCCCTTATTCTTTTCATGCTCAATAATTCATTACACAAACATTCACACCTAGCACAATATACACAATAATTATTTTGCAAAATAAATAATCTTCCCTCCTGATTACTGCCCTCGATGGCCAGCCATAGCCTTTCCTAGGGGCTCCCTTTTTCCTTTCCATTTGTCTTGCCAATTAGCTCTCATTTCATCCGATTTCATGCCATATTCATCAATTACACACAATTCCACATTTCCCCCAAAACAATTCCAAGAACCCTAACCCAAATCTCATGAAGAAAATCATGCAATTTAACCATAAAGTCTAGAATCTTTTATATGCATATAAGAAACACCATATCAAGGAAGATTTAAGATCCTAATAGCTTGTGAAATCACAATCTCCTCCTCCCTTCTTTTTCTTCCTGTTGTTGCCACCCCGATGATCCTTTTTTTCCTCCAATTTCTTCTTCCAATAATTCTCCAAATCCTTGTGTGTTTTTATGTTTGAATGTTTTGGTAACACTTAATCTCACTTTCACTTTGAAATTCTTCTTCAATTTGGTAAGAAAAATATTAAAATTTCCCTCCCTTTCTTCCCCTCATTCTACAGGACATAATAGAAAAGAGGGGGGTATTTATACCCCTCAATTTCTCTTATTGCAGTTAGGCCCCCATTACCTTTATATATTATTTTTTACCCCACATCTTCTCTTCTTGTAATTTAAATCATAATCTTTATATTTTTTTCAATTCCACCCCCTTAACCTATTTTATTTATCTCTTAATTCATTCCGAGTTAAAAATTATGATATCTCAACAATTTGGTTTAGATGTTATATCCAAAATCTCTGAATTTTCATTTTATTTAAATTTGTGCGTGAATTCTTCCACTTTTATTTATTTATTTATTTATTTTTATTTAGTTTATAATTTACACCTACATTTATTTCCTGGGGTTTACAGAAATAATATAAAATAACTTAAGAAAAAGTGAAAAAAAAAGACTTGACTCAACCCTTGGTAAAAATCCCAAATCCATGTCTCGAGATATGAGATGCAAAAATTAAATGAGAATAGAAAACAAAATGAAACAAATATGAACTTTAATTATAAGAAAATAAAATGTTGAATGACAATAATAAAAAAAAAATCAAGTTTGTCCAACCTAGTAATTCAAAATTGCAATCTATTCGTTAAACTAGGATGACTCTATTGAAACCAAATCAATTAAAATCATGAAGCTTAATTCTCAAACAAACCAGATGTTTAACTTACAAAATAAAAAATAGAAAATGTCAACATAAAAAAAAACCTAAGTTAACCCTTGGTAAACCCAATCTAATGATCTGAGACATGAGATCGGGATAAATCTATATGAATAAAATCGATGAGTTTTTTTTTTAAAATAATTTTATAAAAGAACTTAAAAAAGAGAGAGGATCAAATCCAACATAATTAAAAGGAAAGCTAAAATAGATCGTTAAACCACTATTCATCCACACTCAATTGACTGTGGATTAGAACAATGCTTTTCATTTGTTTCAGTCGATTTGCTTTAATACTTTTCAGCACTTCATTTTAGCATATTTCATTTGTTCGCACCCAATTACTACATTTCAGCAATGTTCATTTGTTCATATCCAAGTGATTTATTTTAATACTTTTCAGCATTGTTCATTTGTTTGTAGTCAATTAATGCATTTCAACATTGTTCATGCTAATTATTTCGTAGCCCTCTCAGTTTAGTGGCGTGACGGACTAACACGCCAATAGTTTTAGGCCACATGTTTTTTTTTCCTGGCAACACGTGTGGTGTCGTACGGTTATGAAAAATATTAATCTAGGGTCTCATCGGATGCACCACCATATCCTCTTCTCATGGTAGTGCGCATGACGTCTTAAAGTTGCTACAGTCGTGACGGTGGTCGGCTGATATTTTTTCCCCTTTCTCTCTCCTGCAGACTAAATTACATGAAAGTCCCCTTTGTTTATGGTGTTTTCATTTCAGTCCCTGATCTTTTCATTGTTTGGTATGGTCCTTATTTCTGTAATATAAGTTTTGATTTATTTTAATTTTGTCCTTCAATTGAAATTGATTACATATTTTTGTTTTATTTCGGTTCTTATACTTTTAATTTTTGGATTAATTTTAAATCCCTTAATATTTTCTAGAAGTTTTGATTTTTTTTCAATTTTATCATTCGATATAAATTAATAATATATTTTGTTTTCATTTGTCGATTTTTATATGTATATAGTCTTAGATTTTGTTTTTATTTTTTATTATTTTCTATTTTGCTGAGGTTGTATATTTTTTTAATGTAGTCCTTAAATTTTAATTTGTCTTTGTAATCATTTGAAAATTGATATTTGTTATTTTTTTCCATGTGCTCTTTTTTTTTATTATTCAAGTCAAATGATTTTTTAAGCTAAGAATAATTTTTTGTCATTTATTTTAAAAAATGACTTTTGCGGCTTTTTTATGTAAGATATTTTAGATCTAATATCACATAATTTTTTTTATTAATGGTCCTAGATTTTTTTTATGATGCTATATATCTAATAGAAATAATCAATCTACAAACCTTGTGATTATTTAGTTTTTTCATATATTCATTTTATTATGGGCAAGGTGTTTAAAATAATGATAACAATTATTTGAAGGTATTTTTTATTAAAAATATGTGAGGCTAATTAAATATTTTAATATATGTTTAATATTGTCGGCTTAAAATAAATATACAAAAATAAACTAAGTTTTTTTTATAAATTCCCAAATTAATTTAATCTCAGTGTTTTGAAATACTTTTAATACAATAATATAAAGAATAAATCTTAAAAAATAAAAAAAATAATTGAATTTTGTTTTATAACAATAATGACGGTGACAACGATAGTATTACCAATAATAATTAGAATATTATTTATTTATAATAATGGTTATAATGACACTATAGTAATTGTGATAATATAATAATCATGATAATAACAATCAAATAATTTATCAGTCGATGTTGTTTTTGTTAAAAAATAACTTTGCAGCTTTTTTTATGTATGATATTTCAAATCTAATATCACGTAAACAGAAAATACACAAAGCCACACGTAGACAAAATGGGTGAAAAAATTGGGCCAAATTATCTACAGTAAAAAAATATACGAGTCACTTGCCCTGCACTTTGATGCAACTAGAACCAAATTTTTTAACATGTAAAAAAAAAGTTAATGGTCCTAGATTTTTTATGATGCCATATATTTAAGTGAAATGATCAGCTTACAAACCTTTTGTTTATTTAGTTTTTTTATATATTCATTTTATTATGGATAAGGTGTTTAAAATAATCATAACAATTATTTTAATGTTTTTGTTCTTAAAAATAATTATATATTTTGATATTTGTTTAATATTAACACCTTAATATATATATATATATATATATATATATAATGAACTAAGTTTTTTTTTTTTAAATCTCAAATTAATTTAATCTTATTGTTCTGAAATACTTTTAATATAATAATGTGAAGAATAAATCTTTAAAAATAATTTAATGTTTTTTTAAATAAAAATCATTTTAAACTAAAAATATATCAAATGACAATACGCTTGGATTGGTACCCTAGAATGTTGTGTTCAACTTTTAGACGACACTGTTTGCGTTGCTCAAAGGGCATCAATATGGGTGCGCCAACAACTTTTTATTAATATTATAATTTAGTTAAAAGACTGAAATACCCCTAAATCAACTTACCAATTACCAAAATCTTATATGATAGCAACCTTAAAAAGATTTAATTTTAAGGGTAATATTGGTATCTTATCGTGTAAAAAATGTTGACATGTATGAAAAGCCCCTCACATTAAAATTGAATTAATTTAGCTTTTAGTGGTGGTTTAGTTATTTTATTCTCTAATGAAAAAGTCAAATGATCTAGATACTCTTATGAACTTTGAATTGACAACTTGATCCTCTCAAAAGGAACATTTACATTCACACCAAGTTATAAATTTTTGTGTTGGAAGGGGCAAAATTGTAATTTGACTATGCAAATCCACAACTAAATATGAGAGGGTCCACAATAAATGTCTAATTAGTTTTACTCATCATTCATAAAACTCCTTGGATCACTAACTATAAATCTTAATTAGCTATAACTTAAGAATCATAGTCTTAAAAACTGACGTGGGCAATTCATAGGTCATGTAAGTTAACTGGATTAACCCAGGTCAACCTAATTTTTTAATTTTGAAAAGAATTTTAGAAATCAACGAGTCCTCATTGATTTTTCCTTAGGCTGATCAACTTGGGAGTCACCAGAGTGAATTTCTCCTTCTCAAACTCAATTTAGCCCAGGTCTTAGATTACCCGGGTCATAGATCAAAGTGATGGGTTAGGTCAAGTTTTAAAGAAACACCAAAATATATATAAAAATAAATATATTGAAAAATACTTAACATAAATCTGTAAATATGGAGATATGCTAGTTATTTGACTCGCGGTTCGCCACAAGTCAGATCAATTGTTTTGGCAAAAAAACTCATCAATACACAAGCACAAGCTTTTCAAAAGCAATTGTTAAACAAATCCTAATTATAAATTAAAAACCATATGCATGCATTTAATAAAATAAATCGAGAGTCATTTATGCCAAATATTGCAAAAATAAATATTGATGTGTCCATTTGACAAACCAAGCTGCAAGTCAATTTTTTTTCTAGCTCTAATTAATGAATGTGCAGATGTTCTTTACATATTTCTTGACATCTCGTAAAACATATAATAAAATATAGTGAAGATTTTTAACGTAGTACAAAATAGAACAATATTGCAATTGCTACAGTGAAGTACCATCTCCCTAATCTTTGTGTGATAATTTTTTTTAAAAAAAGTGTAAAGAAAAAGCTAAAAGCCCACAACATAAAATTAAGATAGGAACAAATAAGTAAATATGTCAAATGTAGAGTGATAATTATTTGAAGTGTAAAGAATAAAAATTAATAATGAAGTACTAAATAAAAATATTATAAAAAAATAAAGATAAGAAAACAAATGGTGACAAATAGGCCAAGTGTAGAATGATTAAAGAAATGTCAAGTATAGAGAGAGAAAAAAAACATATCTTCTAGAAAAAAAGAATAAAAAAATATAGGGGGGGGGCTATAAAATCTTAGCAAACCTCCAAAACTTGATCTAATCTCTAAAACTTTAACTAGTGAAACCGTGAACTTGAGTTTAATAAAAAAAGCTTATTTCTCCACATATATAATTTTAAAGGATCAAACCATTGACAAAATATTAACAAAAAGAAGTCAAACAAAAAAGAATAATGATAAAATTTAATAAAAAAAAAGAGGATGAAAATTGAAAAAAAAAAATAAAAAAATAAATAGAAATTAAGATAATGAGGACCAAACTTAAAAGATCACAAAAGTCATAGGGGGTGAAAATTAAAAGTGTCATGACCGGATTCCCGAATCCATGACCAACACATAGACGTGGTCTTCCGGGATTGTTCCCAATACCTATGCGAACCCGAACTTAAATACATACTTATCTTTTAAATAAATTAATCATAGTTCAACACAATGTTAGTAAAAAAAATTAACCTTATAATATAATTTGATTGTTTCAATGGAGGAGTTAAATATATATTATTATAATTGTAGAACACAAACTAGACATGAGGAAAAAACATCGATTAAAACCATAATTCAGAGAGTAGAATTTACTAGAAGCAACAAGATCTTTCTTTTCTTTTTCATTTTTTCCTCCGAGTCCGAGTGAATGGTAGACTCGTACTAATGCCTTATCATATAAGCTCTCTACCCAAATAGTTCAGCGAGGTCTAACTTCAAAATGCCATGAATGGAGAGATGAATAAAATGGTTAAAACCGAATATTTCAAAACCATGTTCATCAAACGTAACGAGAATTTTGGTCTAAAACCACATTCCACTTGAAGCTGTTCGTGAATAAAATCTACTAGTTGCTACCAATAGTTCAACAAAATATTCAAATGCAGCAGCTGGATTCGTCCTGGACAATTTTTGAAACTTCAGGGTTGTTAAGTGTTATCATTGAAGCACAACGAACAAGTGCCAATCATCCACAAACCACAATCAATGATCTTATATCACAATTTTTCAGAATAGGAATCTAATTTTCAGAATTATGTGGGAATCTCTTATTTCCAATAATAAAAATCCGACTAAATTAGAATTCTAACTCCGTATTAAAAATGGAACATCATTCTGTTAAAATTCCAACACATTGTCCTTGTTAATAGATACCTTACCCCAAACCCTATACATTTACACATATTTTTCTTGTTGATACCCCACCCCAAACCCTATATGTACACAAATACAATTTCTCTAAAGAGTTGCATTTCAAGAAATAAGGACTTTTTTTTTTTTATAATTTGGTGGGTACGTAATATATATGTTGGGCTGACTCAATGGAAGTTAATATATAATTGTAAAGATGCACTTCTTTTTATTTATCTACGTAACTAGAAGATTAAGAAAATGTCCTCTCATTATAAGAGGTAAGTAGAAAAGGGTATAATGAAATTGCTTTCTTAAGCACACTCCTCTGTAGTCACTTGCACAATGTTTTGCCTAGATATCCACTTAGGCTTAGTGCCTTGGGTTGATCCTTCTTAAAAAAATGGTAATCAAATACTTATTTATATTAAGTAGTTTTTTAATCCATCCTTTCTAATTGTACAACATTATTTAATTAAGAGAGAATATAAGTAAGCATGGATGAAATCAAGTGAAGTTGTAATAAGCGGAAACTTTTGATTTGGAAAAGGAATTTATATCTTTTGAAGAGTAGTTAAGGGTATAAATAATCGAGGTGCATTTGGATATTTTTATATGTTTTGATAAATATAAAAAGGAAGAAAAAAAAGAGAAGAGAGGAACATAATTCTTTGAGATAGAGTAGTAATTAAGAGAGGAAGAGAGGAAGAAGAAAACAGAAGGATAAAGGAGGAGGAGGAAGTGAAAGTTAGAGTTCAGGGTTTTTAAGGTAAAATATTGATGTTTTTTTTTTATTTTTTATGTTGATTAAGTTTTAATTTTAGTGTTTGAATTATTTAAAATATTTAATTGATGTCTTAGGATTTTTGTTTAGCTTAAATCATTTGATATGAGGCATGGAATTTGGAGTTTCTTAGGAACATGTTGATTTTGTTTTAGGATATGTAGTCTGGGAGACTATTAGATCAGGTTTTTGAAATAGTGATCAATTGGTCGATTGGCTGGACTAATGGTTCTGAATGATCAATTCATCTAATGGTCTTAGTTGACTGGTCCGTTAATTTTGATCAATTGATTGACCTAGTAGTAAAGATTAATAGATTCTTTTTTGTTTAATTAGTTTGAGAGATTTTAAGGATTGATCAAATGGACCTATTTTTACTTTTATATCTATGTTTTGGTCTCTAAAATTAGAATTAAAACCCTTCATGTTATCTAATTTGAGTTGTTTTAAAGTATTTTTTGTATTTGTTATAGATTCTACTAACATTTCTCCTATCAATCTTCAATAGTCAGATTAAGGATTTGTTTAGTTGGGTGGTTATTCCTGTTTTTTTATCAAAAAATATTTTTAGATTATTTTAATGAATTAATAAAAAGATATATATATATATATATATATATATATATATATATATATATATATATATATAACTTTGAAAAATAACATTTTCATTTTTTAGACACCCCTACAAGATACTATACGTGCTTCAAGCTGGCATCGGGTTTCAAACTACAATACAGCTGATAATTTAGTTACAATGCAAGGTTTGCTTAATTTGATTAGCATTAAAAACACTGAAATTTTCTATCCATTTCTACTTTACTATCTCCCTAATTTTTAAATGATATCCTCAGGTAGTTGTTCGATAAGGTGTCCAAGGAATCTAGATTCAATTATTGGGACAACATTAGTACAACTAATTAAATTTATAATGCACCAGACAGAAATGAGAAGTTTATTCTTCAAGTCAAAGGATATTTAATCTCGATTAAATAAACTTTTATTGTTAAATAAAAATAATCTTCATATGTAAATTAAAAGAAAATGATAAGAACTTTTGAACTTAAGAACAAATGTGTCAGCAGGATTTTCATTACCTAGAGACCAAATGCCCGATTTGTATCCATAAGGTATGTCTGCAAGAAGTTCTGGACACATATATAGTTGGGAGTGCCTGCAATTTACAGAAATAACAAGCAGTATTAGTCAGCTGTCAGCATTTGCCAGGAAAGTTCAGATAAAGCAAACAATCCTCTTTGTTATGTCAATGGAAGAATTAGCAATACATAGGAACTCGGCACAATCGGACCAGATCGACAATTGAACCCTTACTGTGGATGCATGATCCTTCTTGTTCAACAATTTTGCAAGTCCATAGTCACCTGGACATGTACCGTGAGATAATACAAGTTTCTATGCAATTGAAACATAGGCAGAGAGTGATGATACTATTTTTGGCACTTGGGAGACAATAACCAAACATTACTTAAAGCATTGCCTAAGAAATTTGAAGCATTCTGAAAATTCTATAAATCGAGAAGAAGAGAGAGAGAACAAGAGTGTTCATAAGCTTTTCTAAGGAATTTGACATTCAAGGAGAGCCAAAAACTCTTCCATACTCTGAAAAGGATCAAACACTACATTTGAGATACATTCAGTAAGTGAATGTTGAGTATGATTCGTGCTCAGATAATATGTGATCATGTTTAGACTAGTGATCCAAGTCTCATGAGACATTTCACATGGAAAGTAGATTTTGATACTGATATTATGTTTTCCACGATAATTTTAAGATAACTTGGCTAAGTTGGATCCTTATTCATGTCAGATTTATGAAAACAGCTTTATATGGAAAAAGCATATTCATTCTGTAACAATAACAGCAGGAGGAAATATATGAAATATGAGGGCCTAATCACACTTATTAAACAAGTGACTGATCCCTTATTCCTACTACATAATATTAAGTAAACAATGATCAATTTCAGTCCCTTATACCCCCTTCCCAAGTATCTTCTTCTTCTTCTCTCTTTTTATTTCTGTTTCTTAGTAGAGCAAGACAGGATTCAAATTGAGTCCATCAGACTATCCCTTTCCTTAACTTGTAGGGGAGAGTTCTCTTCTACCGACCCCTCCTTTTGAAGTGTAAACAGAAACAACATAACAGCTGAGGAGAATTTAATTGCAAAGAAGATTTGGCAGAAAAACTCCATACCTTTTATTCTCAATTTATGAAGAACAAGAAATGCAGCTCCAAAAGTTCCTCTTCCAATTTGCTCTATAACTTCATGACCATCCATCTTTGGTACCATTTCTTTCTTAAGTTGAATTCAGGACAACAACAGAAACATGATACTTTATTCAATTAGCTCAAAAAATGTGTGCAGCAATACCTGATACATCACCGTGTAGCCCTGGTACATTTTGCAAGACCTGAGTAAAAAATACACGGGGTGATAACCTAGCCTCTGGTTATCAAACAACCATTCGTGCTCACAAAAGTTCTGAAAATCAGCACTCAAGGTGAGGCTTTTGATTATGCTGAATATGACCTTTATGAGATCATCAGGCATCACAGAGACAAGGGTAACAATTTGATCAACCAATACACTGTCATTGCTCTGGAAGCTACTCAATGGACTGAACTATCTGCACAGTAACTAGATCATACATAGAGATCTAAAGCCATCAAATATCTTAGTTATGGGTGAGGGAGAGGAACATGGGGTTGTCAAAATTGCTGATTTTTGGACTTGCAAGGATATATCAAGCTCCCTTGAAGGCATTGTCTGATAATGGTGTTGTGGTAACCATTTGGTATCGTGCACCTGAGTTGCTTCTTGGGGCTAAGCACTACACAAGTGCTATTGACATGTGGGCTGTTGGATGCATTTTTGGGGATGCACTTTTTCAAGGGGCAGAAGACAAATCAACACCAAAACCTTTCCAGCTCGATCAACTTGACAAGATATTTAAGGTCTTAGGCCATCCTACACTGGAAAAATGGCCACCACTTGCAAGCCTTCCACATTGGCACAATGACGTGGAGCATATCCAAGGGCACAAGTATGAGAATACTGGGCTTCATAGTGTTGTACCTCTCTCTCCAAAAGGTGCTCCATTTGACCTTCTTTCTAAGATGCTAGAATATGATCCTCGAAAGCGTATAACAGCTGCACAAGCTCTAGAGCTTGATTATTTTCGAAGTGAACCTCACCCTGGACGGAATGCCCTGGTTCCCTCTCAACCTGGAGAGAAAGTCATCAATTATCCTACTCGTCTAGTTGATACGAATACAGATTTTGAAGGAACGACTAGCCTTCAACCTCCACAGCCAGTATCATCTGGAAATGCGGTTTCTGGAGGCATACCAGGTGCTCATGGAGTTAACAACAGATCTGCACCTTGACCAATGGCTATGGGCATGCAGAGAATGCAAACTCAGGGCATAACGACTTATAATCTCTCATCTCAGGCAATCACAATCACAATCACAAGTGTACATGATAGATTAAATACGTGATCAGAATCACAATCACAAAATGCTTATTTGAGAGAATCTGATAAACCAAATGACATGATCATGAGAAACAACTGTTCTTTTTTGGCAAGAAAACTCGTATTTTTTACTTTAGGGACCAAAGGAAATGTCAGTCCATGTTCCTAGTATTCTCTCGTATGTTCATATTAGTAAGACCATTAATTTAGGACTAATATTAGCAGAAGCAATGCATGAAAGGAAGACCAAATACTGCTATAAACCAATTACTGTCATAGTCTCCTTGCTGCTATTCTAAATAGAACAAATAGAGCACTGCACAAATAAACTAAAAAATAAAGATATCGTAACCTTATTGAAAGAAAGGCACTGTGAGTTTTATCAATTGAATTCATAAAAGAGATGAAAGAATGGCACAGTAGAACTCTGAAAGTTAGCATGACATTTTCTGCAGGACATGATGAATGCCTCAGCTAGCAACAAGAAACAAAAGAATAGAAGGGAAGGAGAGGATACTTGCGAAAAGCGAAAATGGATTTCATAAAAGAGATGAATGAATGACACCTTCCAATAATAGAACTCTGAAAGAAAGGCATCATGAATATTACCAGCTGGTTTCATACAACGAAGATCAATAATGAAAGAACTAATCTTGATATTCAAATTCATGAGACCCACCAAGTATTTGAGAAGATGGGAAAATTCATGACAGTGTTTGACAATTTCTGAAACTTCGGGGTTGTTAAGTGTTATCATGGAAGCACAATGAACAAGTGCCAATCATCCACAAACCACAATCAATGATTTTATATCACTAAGCATTGTAGACTGATTTGTAGCCCAATTAGAATTGAGCAGTGTTCACTAATTTGCAAGTTCTTCTCAGGTAAATATATGGCCAACAGTAATGGCTAAGCCTCACTTTATATGTTCCATTGAGTTTCCTTCAATTAAACTACCAAAGCCTACACTCATGTTTTTTTAGGTACTGCATTTTCAACACTAAGATTCAAGCATGTTCTATTATTTTATGAAGAGAATCAGCACATCATGAAACAACCTTCTAAGGTACTGACTATGAAAGGTAACATTAGACGCATAGAATAAGGTTGTTTAAATTTATATATATTATGTTCAATTTCTGAGCAATCACATGCCAGCACAAGAAAATCATTAGACTATGAGTTTTTCTTTTCACAACCTTCTAAGGTACTGACTATGAAAGGTAACATTAGACGGATATTCCATCACAAGCCAGCACAAGAAAATCATCATCATCACATAGCTCGACCTGGTGCAGATATAGAATAAGGTTGGAAGTGGGAGAAAAGAATAAAACCATAATCATAAAGAATGATAAGCATACAGTGTTTATATCTGGATTGGCTGTCACAATTTGCTTTTCAACAGGAAAAAACTTATTCTGCTTGAACTCCACATCACCTGCATTATAAAAGAAAAAACGAAAATTGTCTCTCACATATAAATGCACTTACCAGTGCAGGCATACCAAGCAATATGTGTGCATCAACAAATACAAACATAGACATGAATACAAAAAGGAGGTGTCAGTGGGAGTGGGAGTGCTTTTCAATATGAAAAACAAAAAAGCTTTAGTTTTGTGCTCATTGGCATCTAATCACTTCTCATGAGGAAATCCAGAGGCAGAGAGCCAGAGTTTTACTATACAAGCCACAGTCAAGAATAAGGGACTGGGATCAGGAGTTCACAGGAATGTTAGGTACGTACCTATAGCCCTTGCAAGATTTAAACAGCCGTTGACCCGTCCTGCATGTATGAAACCACAAGCTTTTAAAATCCTTTCTTTCTCAGCCTCAAGATCAGGTTTGTGATCTCTAGACAAACTGTACGCCTGCATCTAAAAGAGCAAAGTTCACTGAAAGATTTACATGTGGCTTTTTTCCATATCAACTTTTGTCCATTTATCAAGATACTACCCATCAAATTAATACTTGGAGAAAAGTTAAATTGATGATTAGCTGAGGTAGAAGTAAAGTTGCAGGATTTTTTAACAATCCCAAAAAACCATCCCCTACAATCAATCTTTAGTCTACAGGGGAAAAAAAATCAAACCATCATTTCTAGTTAACTGAAAAATACCTGACCCTTTCTAGAAATCACCACCATTTGCAACAATGAGTTGATTGTTTCTAATAATCACAACACAGGCTGTGCAAGCACAAGTTGGTCCAGAGAAGTCAGAGTGAGGACCCTGAGCACCACGAGAGTAAAATGAGTTCTTCAAAAGTCTGAAAAAAGAATAATAGTAAGATTTAAAGTGGTAAGAGCCTAATCTTCTGTTCACTGGAGTTGAACATTGCTGCTATTACTTTGACATTGCTGCTAGCATGCAAAAGAACACCACTGCAGCAATATTCCAGAATACAAACACACAATAAAGACACCTTATAAATGAAGTGATATGCCCATACTAAACAAGTTTTTGTGCAATGATCAACTGTTTGTGGAATTGAAGAGCAAGTACTCTTTCACAAAACTTTCTCTTGATACATTTCCAAGAACATTAAAGAAAATCATTTTTTTTATGATCATATATTCTTTTTGCACTGATACAGGTAAACAATAGGAAAATTTAAATGAATTCTAGATGATTTGGCACCGAAGAACCCATTGTAAGAATATTTCCCTTAGAATGGCCGATGTGTTAACGGTCCGACCATTAAGTTCAAGTTCTTTGTAAAGTCTACGGATTCTAATACGTTAAAGCGAAACCGTGATGGATCGGTCTCAATAAACGAGTATTAGAATGGGTACGTTGAGACCCTCTCCTCTAACCATAAAATAACATATATTCTCATAAGGTTGTATACATACATATATTGATGGTTTTAAGTATATGTATGTGTATAAAATAAAGTTATGAAATTAAAGCAATGTCTTTAATTTCATTTAATTAAAAGACACAACTCTCATTCCTCAAAAGAGACACCCATTCGGCCAAGTGGGTATAAAAGGAAGAAGAAAGGTAGTTGTTCTTTTACCCGAAAATAAGAGAATAGAAGAGAGCAAACCATAAAAGAAAATCCCTCTCCATCAAAGGGAACCGAAAAGTAGAAGGTTTAGAGGAGAAGATCAACAAGTGATTATCAAAGGATTCCATGCAACAATTCAAGTGCAAAATGGAGAACGGTATGTTCTTAATTTTCATTGTTCTATATCCGATAGTTTCATCATCAATATAAATGTTTGTGGGATCAAATGATCTATTGTTTAGAGACTGATTTCGGTAATAGAAATCAGTATGTATAATTTACATGTGGTATCAGAGCCTAATAGAACCCATTGATCTCCCATTAATGGATTGGTGATGAATTCTGGTTTTGTTTATTTAATCTTATCAAACATTGATGAATTGAGATGCATGAAAACAATTATATCAATGTGTAGAGGCTGAGATTATCTTTCCAACAGTGTATTATATGTTAAAATGTTGGGTGTAGATCAAAAGTTATGATTTATTGAAGATTACTGGTTTTTATGGTGGTTTTCGTCATAGATGACGATAATTTAGAAACCAACCGGTCGACCGGTAGGTTTGATAAAAATAAACCGGTCGACCGGTTCAAATAAAGTGGTCGACCGATTGGTTTGGTAAAGACCAACCGGTCGACCGGTTCACTTGGTAAAAGTGAACCGGTCGACCGGTTCATATGGGGGAAAAGTGAATCGGTCGACCGGTTCACTTGGTAAAAATGAACCGGTCGACCGGTTCATGTAGATAAAGGTCGACCGATTCAAGAACCCAACCAGTCGACCGGTTCCATTGGTGAATCAACCGGTCGACCGGTTCAATTGGTGACCGGTTCACTTGGTAACCCAAGCGTCGACCGGTTCATGCAGAAACCCAAGGGTTAAAAATGTTTCCGCTGCAAACCGTAAAGTAATTAAGCTAATGTATTACGATATGTTAATACATAAAAGCTTATTAAAAGGAGTTCATATTACGTATAACTTGTTGATCACCACAGTGATCTAGTTATATTTAATGTGACGGTAAAGTAAAGATTCATAATTGATCATGATTAAATGATGCTTAAATGACATGAAAGGTTTCGATTGATCAATTAATTACTTAATATATCCTAGGAGATCACCCACAGGTGGATCATTGGGTGTACTAAGTAACGCCTAAAGTATTAATCATTTATGCTACGGTCGATAATGTGTATACCCACAGGTAGCATTGTTATCGGTTGTATGTATGACTTGATTAATTATTAAAGAAAATCTAAACAAGCATCATGCAAAGTGTATGTATTTAATGTATTGCCCACAGGTTGCTTAAATACATACAAGTAAAGTGTTTAGATTTTATTGGTTGATGAATCTATTAAAGTTTCAAAGCACTAACGGTAAGCACGTTGAAAATTTTGCAGCTTCATCAAGTTTGTTTGCTTCTGCAAATTCTGTGGTAAAGTTCAATGGACTCAACTATGAGGAATGGTCTGAACATATAAGGTTTTCTTTGGGTGTAATGTCCCTAGACCAAGCCATACTCACGGATGAGGAGCCAGCAGCCATTACGGATGAGAGCTCAGAATTGGAAAAGTCTCGTTATGAGACGTGGGAGCGCTCTAACCGGCTGTGCCTGAACTTACTGAGGATGTCGATGGCAGAAAGTATAAAGCCATCTATGCCTAAAACACAGAAAGCAAGGGAATTCATTCTGAAAATAAAGGAACAATCCCAATCGGATGTGGCTGACAAATCGATTGTAGGCAGCCTAATGAGCGAGCTGACTACGAAGAGGTTCGATTGGTCTCAGACAATCCATGAACATGTCACGCACATGTCTAATCTGGCATCACGGTTGACGTCCATGGGGATGGAGGTGCATGAATCTTTCTTGGTTCAGTTCATCATTAACTCTCTGCCTCAAGAGTATGGCCAGTTCCAGGTGAATTACAACACCATAAAGGATAAATGGAACATTCAGGAATTGAAGGCCATGCTCATACAGGAGGAGGCGAGGTTAAAGAAGCAGAAAAATCAAGTTGCACTCATCGTTGGACTAAACAAAGCCGGTAGCAGCTTTAAGAAACCAAGTATGAAGGACAAAAGGAAGGATAAGGGTATCTTCAAAGGACCTGAAAGTAAAATCCATAAAGTGGTCAAGTGTTTCTTCTGCAAGAAGGAGGGACACATGAAGAAAGACTGTCCTAGAAGGAAGGCATGGTTCGACAAGAAAGGTACACAACATTTATTTGTTTGTTCCGAATTAAATCTTGTAGAAGTGCCTAGAAATACTTGGTGGCTTGATTCTGGTTGTATCTCATATTAAACAGGGATTCAGTACGATCCAGCCTTTAAAAGGAACTGAAAGTTATTTGTTCATGGGAAACAGGATGAAGGCGCGGATAGTAGGCATTGGGACGTACAGATTGATCTTTGACACTGGTTGTTATATAGATCTTGAAAATTGTCTCTTTGTACCTGAATGTGCTAGAAATCTTGTTTCAGTAAGTAGGTTGGACGATTTAGGATTTAATTTTAAGATTGGACATGGTGTATTTTCTTTGTACCGAAAAGACTACTTTTATGGTAATGGTACTTTGGTTGATTCACTGTACAGGTTTAATCTTGATAAATATTTTTCTGAATCTTTGTTTAATGTTGAGAATCAAGGAATTAAACGTAGTGCATCAAATGAAAAATCAGCACTCTTGTGGCATAAAAGATTAGGTCACATATCTAAAGAAAGGATGACGAGGTTAATAAAGAAAGAATTATTACCTCCATTAGATTTTAGTGACTTAGATGTGTGTATAGAATGCATTAAAGGAAAGCAAACCAAGCACATCACAAAGAAACCCGCCACAAGAAGTAGTCAACTTTTAGAGTTGATACACACGGATATTTGTGGCCCATTCGATGCTCCATCATGGAGTGGTGAAAAATACTTTATCACTTTTATTGACGATTACTCACGTTATGGATATACTTATTTATTGCATGATAAAGCTGAGTCGGTGAATGTACTAAAATTATTCATTGATGAAGTGGAAAGGCAATTAGAAAAGAAAGTAAAAGTAGTGAGATCGGATAGAGGTGGTGAGTTTTACGGTAGATTCACCGAAAGTGGACAATGTCCAGGTCCATTTGCAAAACTTCTAGAAAGTAAAGGCATCTGTGCGCAATACACAATGCCAGGAACACCTCAGCAGAATGGTGTAGCTGAAAGGCGTAACTGTACATTAATGGAAATGGTTAGGAGTATATTAAGTAATTGCAAACTTCCCATGTCATTGTGGATATACGCATTAAAGACTGCAACGTATATATTAAACCGGGTTCCTAGTAAAGCAGTTCCAATGACACCATTTGAACTATTTAAGGGAAGGAAACCTAGTTTAAGACATTTACGTGTTTGGGGATGTCCAGCAGAAGTAAAACCGTATAACCCACATGAAAAGAAATTAGACTCAAGGACGGTCAGTGGATATTTTATTGGCTATCCGGAAAAGTCTAAGGGATTTGTCTTTTACTGTCCTAGTCATAGTACGAGAATTGTCGAGACGGGTAATGCTAGGTTCATTGAAAATGGTGAAACTAGTGGGAGTTCAGAATCTAGGGGAGTGAACATAAAAGAAATTCGGGTAGAAGATTCTTCACCCGTAGTTCCGACCCAAGTTGTTATTCCTGTTGTTGGTGTACAACCAAATACCAAAATAGAACAACAGAATGAAGAACATACGGTCCCACTAAACCAGGAAATCAAAAATGAACCTATCGCAATTCAAGAACAGCACATCGTGCCACAAGTACCATTGAGGCGATCTATAAGGGAAAGAAGATCCGCCATTACAGATGACTATGTGGTTTACGATGTTGAAATTGAATGCGACCTTAGTCTTGATGAAGAACCGAAAACATTCAGAAAAGCCATGGAAAGCAAAAATTCTGAAAAGTGGTCAAATGCTGCAGAAGAAGAAATTTCTTCTTTAAATGTCAACAAAGTGTGGGACCTAGTAGAGTTGCCTGATGGTTTCAAAACTGTTGGGTGTAAATGGATATTTACGACCAAACGGGATTCTAAAGGTAACTTAGAAAGGTACAAGGCTCGCCTTGTTGCTAAAGGTTTCACTCAAAAGGATGGCATTGACTATACGGAAACCTTCTCTCCAGTTTCAAAGAAGGATTCCTTAAGAATTGTTTTGGCATTGGTGGCTCATTATGACTTAGAGCTTCACCAAATAGATGTTAAAACCGCCTTTCTGAATGGAGAGCTTGAGGAAGAAATTTATATGGACCAACCTGAAGGTTTTGTGGCCACAGGAACGGAAAATCTAGTGTGTAGGCTGAGGAAGTCAATATATGGGCTGAAACAAGCTTCCAGACAATGGTATATAAAATTTAATGATACCATATTGTCGTATGGTTTTGTAGAGATCATCGTTGATCGATGTATCTACATGAAGGTTAGTGGGAGCAAGTTTGCCATTCTGGTATTATATGTTGACGACATATTAATAGCTGCGAATGACATGGGAATGTTAAGTGACGTAAAGAAATATCTCTCTAGTAACTTCGAAATGAAGGATATGGGTGAGGCATCTTATGTGATAGGGATAGAAATAATCCGTGATAGATCACAAGGACTGTTAAGTTTGTCTCAGAAAGGATACATAGATAAAGTCCTAAAGAGATATGGGATGGATAAATGTTCCATTGGAAAGGCTCCAATTCAGAAAGGGGATCAATTCAGCAAAATGCAATGCCCGAAAAATGAATTGGAACGTAAAGAAATGGAAAGAATTCTGTATGCTTCAGTGGTTGGGAGTTTGAACTATGTTCAAACATGTACTCGGCCAGATATCAGTTTTGCTGTTGGTATGTTGGGCCGGTATCAAAGTAATCCCGGAATGGATCACTGGAAAGCTGCAAAGAAAGTTCTCAGGTACTTGCAAGGCACCAAAGAGTACATGCTTACATACAGGGGATCCGACAATATAGAAATCGTCGGATACTCAGATTCAGACTATGCCAGCTGCATCGACACTAGGAAGTCGACGTTTGGCTATCTGTTCCTATTAGTTGGGGGAGCAGTCTCATGGAAGTGTGGAAAGCAGTCTGTCATTGCTACTTCCACCATGGAGGCCGAATTCGTGGCATGCTTTGAAGCCACGGTTCAAGCATTGTGGCTGCGAAACCTTATCTCAGGGCTTGGAATCGTTGACAGTATAGCCAAGCCGCTGAGAATTTACTGTGATAATTCCGCAGCAGTCTTCTTCTCAAAGAATGACAAGTATTCGAAAGGTGCTAAGCACATGGAAATTAAATACTTGTCTGTAAAAGAAGAAGTGCAGAAACGCAGAGTGACTTTTGAGCATATAAGAACAAACATGATGTTGGCAGATCCTTTGACGAAAGGATTACCGCCCGGTATATTTATTGGCCATGTAGAGAAAATGGGCATAATAGATAAGACCTTGCTATAATAGTTTGTGCTCATGTAAAATTGTTACTCAAAGATGATGTCATTAAAGTTTGTGTTTTTCTGTAATTAAAGAATGTTATCATAATTGTTATGCATGTAAAGTTTATTTTAGATAACATATAAAGTTGAGAATTATGGTTTCTCTCAACATAAAAGTTTTGAGAATTATAGTGAAATCTCAATATAAAAGAAGTAGTAAAGTTGGAGTTGGTGTGTGGTACTTGGAAGGGACCCCATCGCAGTAAATGATGGGCAACCGCCATGACTCAGCTAACTCTGGCTTTATGGCACTTACGATATATTGAACTTGATATAAAGATGCGCGTGAATGGGAATTGGACTATAAAGTTAACACAACGGCCAAGTGGGAGAATGTAAGAATATTTCCCTTAGAATGGCCGATGTCTTAACGGTCCGACCATTAAGTTCAAGTTCTTTGTAAAGTCTACGGATTCTAATACGTTAAAGCGAAACCATGATGGATCGGTCTCAATAAACGAGTATTAGAATGGGTACGTTGAGACCCTCTCCTCTAACCATAAAATAACATATATTCTCATAAGGTTGTATACATACATATATTGATGGTTTTAAGTATATGTATGTGTATAAAATAAAGTTATGAAATTAAAGCAATGTCTTTAATTTCATTTAATTAAAAGACACAACTCTCATTCCTCAAAAGAGACACCCATTCGGCCAAGTGGGTATAAAAGGAAGAAGAAAGGTAGTTGTTCTTTTACCCGAAAATAAGAGAATAGAAGAGAGCAAACCATAAAAGAAAATCCCTCTCCATCAAAGGGAACCGAAAAGTAGAAGGTTTAGAGGAGAAGATCAACAAGTGATTATCAAAGGATTCCATGCAACAATTCAAGTGCAAAATGGAGAACGGTATGTTCTTAATTTTCATTGTTCTATATCCGATAGTTTCATCATCAATATAAATGTTTGTGGGATCAAATGATCTATTGTTTAGAGACTGATTTCGGTAATAGAAATCAGTATGTATAATTTACACCCATAACATCACTTTTTTAAGAACTATAATCATCTACTTCCTCAAACTTTGAAAATTACATCACATATTGTATCTGCATCCCAGTCAGACAAATTCCTGCCTGGCCAAATTTATCATTAGTATTATCCTGTAATCAAATCTTGAAGACATCCCCACATAATGTCATCAGTTTATTCATATTTTGTAATAATCAATGGGCAATTAAAGGATCAATGTTGGTAACAAGATTTAGAAACTTAGCATATTCACATAAATCAAATGCTGAATCAACTACTCACCGCATCTTCCATGGTTGCACGCCAACCTTGCATAGATGATAAACCATATCTAAGCCTACCGTTCCCGCCGTCCTCTGAGAATTTCTCCGTCTTTGGAGAACTGAGGTTCATCCCCATCACTATCCAAAATCAAAGAGCAATTATTTACGAGTAAATAAAAACATAAGAAAAAATTGGAAGACGCATCAATTCCAACCACCTGTGTTGCCACCACTTCTTGCCCTGAAGGGTTTGAGTTGATGCTGAAACGTAAAGACTAATTGAAAAGCTAAGGCAAGGCTCTGGTTTTCAAAATTGATATCTAAGAGTATATTGGAGTTTGGACTTGAAAATCCTTCCCAAGATTAAAAATCTTCAAGTTCTTATAACTCTTGACATCAAGAATGAGTTTCTTATTGGCAGAATGTAGATTAAGCGATCTAGGCTTGGAAAGTGCCGGTCCAAGTGCAATCTCATATATCTAAGCCTCCTTTTAAATGAAAAAAATTTGATCGCAGCAATGAAAACTGAACTTCCATATCAATTCAGATTCTTTCAAATCCGAAGCTTGAGAGAAGTACCAAGACCTTCTAAATCAGTCTTTACGTTGAGTAAAAAGACCTAGTCACTCGAAACTCTTCTACATTTCATAATCTAATAAGAAGGAAATACATGATACCTATTTGAATCTGATTATATTGGGATGCTTCAATGACCTGTGGTTCATTATCTCTCTCTGAATATGCTCATCAATCTCCAAATACCAAACACTACTACCATCAAATAAAAGAAAACACCAAGTTGAGGAAAAAATTAAAAAAAAATGAAGAAGAAGAAAGTTTCCAGTCCAGATTAATTAATTCATACAGAAAAAGAAACCAGCACACCCAGATAAGACCATAAAGAACAAAATATACCGACCTAGCATTCAAGATCACCAGTTGCAAAATATAGAGGACATCGATGCCCCAATCTCTTATCCAGGAAGACTACCAGGTAATCTAAAGTCATTCGATAGTCAGTGCATAGAAAGAAATACATTGAGACAAAAGGGAAAATAATTCATAATGGAAAAATCACCACACAGACCCATTAAAAGAAAAAAGCACAACAATTGATAGAACTTGAAACAATCAAAGATATGCTGTGTTTGTGAGAAGAAAAGATACCTGAATGTCCCCGCCCCAACATGCAAGATCACTAACAACGTTTTCTTTCATAGTTTCAGAAGAAGCATCATACCGATCTGGGCTTCGGAAGATGGAAAGTTTCTTTCTTATTTTTCTTAATTCATCGCAAAACCTTCATTTATACGGAGTCTTTATGTCCGTGAGAAGAGAGGAAAGAAAATTTCAAATTATTTTCGACCGTTGTAAACAACGCAGCGTTTTTGTTTATTCGGCTTTTACAAGTTTTGGGCTTCGAAAGCCTTTTAGTGCGGTGGTGTTAAGAAATTACGGTCAGCGTTTTTTTCAAAATAAGTAGCATTGTCATTGTTTATTCGGCTTTTACTATTTATTTTTAAATAGTTATGGTTTTTTTTTAAATGGTTTCTTAAAATATTTTGATTTAAAAAAATATTATGATTTCGAAATATTGATTTTAAAATATATAAATATAAATATTTTATATTATTATATTTATAAGCGAAAAGTTATTTGATAAACAAGCTTAATATATTAATATCTGACACGAGCTACATTAATAAAAATATATTTTTATTAGTTTGAGAAAATTTTCATCTAGAATCAAGAAGATTATTGTGTTTTTTTTATAAAAAAATATATTATTATATATTGAAACTAATAAAGAAAGAAGATGAAGATGAATATGTGGAAGGGATATAGATTAAAGTTCTAGATTCATTTTCAAATAAAAGGATTCAGTATGATATTAGATAGGTGGTTCACGTTTCGTTGTAAGTTTGGCGAATCTTTTTCCAATATATATATATAATGTTAATGTGATGCGCGTGTTTGTTTTTTAAAAAAGATCTATGTAATTGATTCAACTTGGTTTGATAGGCATGATTACTTTAATGATATGATTATTAACAAGTACATCACCAACAAATGAAAAAAGTAGACAATGATTTAATGCCAAAAAATAAACACATGTTAGTATGCAGGAAATCTATCTTTTCAATATTCTTAAAAGGTCCCTATGATTTTACTTGTTAGCAAAGATATAATTAAATGAGAATGGGATGAAATACCTCCCTATATTATTTTTTTAGGATGTGCGTTGATTCCATTTTATTTATTTTTTTGAAATTTCAAAATACATGAACGTGTATTAAACATTGCACAACAATCCCTTTATTCGAATTCTAACATACACTCGATGTATATTAGCTTTTGCATAGTGATCCCCATCCCCGAGATCTTGACATACACTGAATGTATGGCAGTCATTCATGATGATCCCTTATCCGGGATACTAACATACAGTAAAATGTATGTTAGTCATTTTTGGTGATCCTTTTATCAGGGATCCTAGCATGCACTAAATGTATGCTAGCCACCGCCATGTTCTGTCCATGACATTTTCAAATTGCGTTGACACACATGCGTTAAATATTCTTATTGATAAAACATATATTTTCAAACTTCCACCAAAGCTTGAAGCATAATTCACACATTTTCATTATGAAAATTAAATCAGAAATGTTGGCACGAGTCACTTAGCCGCTGTGGATGCTCTGCTCGTAGTCCCTTGTTGTTGTTGTTGCGCAACACTCATGTTCCCTCCTGTAATGACAGGAAATTCTCATAAATCATTTCCTAATAACCACCAATACATTTCCTAAAAACCACACCGAAACAATCTAATATGCCTTTAAATTTGTTTTTCTTTTGTTTCTATTTTCTTATAACAACTTTGTCAATCAAAATATCATTATAGACACCCATTTTTTTAACATAACTTGTTTCTTTTCCTTTAAAGTGTCTAACTACATCTTAACATAACTTGTTTCTTTTCCTTTAAAGCGTCTAACTACATTGCTTTGACCTCTCACCTCTTCTTTTTTTTTCCTCTCAAAGTTGCCAGCTGAGGTCGGACCCACATTTTTTACTATAACGGGAGTTACAAAACTCTATTTTGTACAAAATTAATCTCGTTGCAAAAGATAAAATACAGTTTTACAACTCTTATGAAGAGAGGAGAACCCAGTTTTGCCCTCAACATTCACGAAATGCATCACAAAAATGATAGACCTGTTGTTCTGTAGAGTCTGCCCTTCATAGTCACATTCGGTGACCCTTAACTAGAATTATAAAATTCCAAATTAATGAAACCACTTTCCTTGGATGATACACATCCAGAACTACAACTCGTACGAAAAAACCGATCCTAATTCCTTTGTTTTCCTACCATTTTCTCTCTGAAAGTCAAGAGATGAATCTGCCAAATTGTTAACTTCTGCATCACATACATTTGGCCGAAACTTGGCCTTCGGAAAACAAGACTTCCCTTATTCTTTTCATGCTCAATAATTCATTACACAAACATTCACACCTAACACAATATACACAATAATTATTTTGCAAAATAAATAATCTTCCCTCCTGATTACTGCCCTCCATGGCCAGCCATAGCCTTTCCTAGGGGCTCCCTTTTTCCTTTCCATTTGTCTTGCCAATTAGCTCTCATTTCATCCGATTTCATGCCATATTCATCAATTACACACAATTCCACATTTCCCCCAAAACAATTCCAAGAACCCTAACCCAAATCTCATGAAGAAAATCATGCAATTTAACCATAAAGTCTAGAATCTTTTATATGCATATAAGAAACACCATATCAAGGAAGATTTAAGATCCTAATAGCTTGTGAAATCACAATCTCCTCCTCCCTTCTTTTTCTTCCTGTTGTTGCCACCCCAATGATCCTTTTTTTCCTCCAATTTCTTCTTCCAATAATTCTCCAAATCCTTGTGTGTTTTTATGTTTGAATGTTTTGGTAACACTTAATCTCAC
This sequence comes from Salix brachista, assembly GCA_009078335.1. NCBI lineage: Eukaryota > Viridiplantae > Streptophyta > Magnoliopsida > Malpighiales > Salicaceae > Salix > Salix brachista. Next base: position 5,539,984 of record CM018589.1, on the reverse strand, counting down.
TTTCACTTTGAAATTCTTCTTCAATTTGGTAAGAAAAATATTAAAATTTCCCTCCCTTTCTTCCCCTCATTCTACAGGACATAATAGAAAAGAGGGGGGTATTTATACCCCTCAATTTCTCTTATTGCAGTTAGGCCCCCATTACCTTTATATATTATTTTTTACCCCACATCTTCTCTTCTTGTAATTTAAATCATAATCTTTATATTTTTTTCAATTCCACCCCCTTAACCTATTTTATTTATCTCTTAATTCATTCCGAGTTAAAAATTATGATATCTCAACAATTTGGTTTAGATGTTATATCCAAAATCTCTGAATTTTCATTTTATTTAAATTTGTGCGTGAATTCTTCCACTTATATTTATTTATTTATTTATTTATTTTTATTTAGTTTATAATTTACACCTACATTTATTTCCTGGGGTTTACAGAAATAATATAAAATAACTTAAGAAAAAGTGAAAAAAAAAGACTTGACTCAACCCTTGGTAAAAATCCCAAATCCATGTCTCGAGATATGAGATGCAAAAATTAAATGAGAATAGAAAACAAAATGAAACAAATATGAACTTTAATTATAAGAAAATAAAATGTTGAATGACAATAATAAAAAAAAATCAAGTTTGTCCAACCTAGTAATTCAAAATTGCAATCTATTCGTTAAACTAGGATGACTCTATTGAAACCAAATCAATTAAAATCATGAAGCTTAATTCTCAAACAAACCAGATGTTTAACTTACAAAATAAAAAATAGAAAATGTCAACATAAAAAAAAACCTAAGTTAACCCTTGGTAAACCCAATCTAATGATCTGAGACATGAGATCGGGATAAATCTATATGAATAAAATCGAGGAGTTTCTTTTTATAAATAATTTTATAAAAGAACTTAAAAAAGAGAGAGGATCAAATCCAACATAATTAAAAGGAAAGCTAAAATAGATCGTTAAACCACTATTCATCCACACTCAATTGACTGTGGATTAGAACAATGCTTTTCATTTGTTTCAGTCGATTTGCTTTAATACTTTTCAGCACTTCATTTTAGCATATTTCATTTGTTCGCACCCAATTACTACATTTCAGCAATGTTCATTTGTTCATATTATTTTAATACTTTTCAGCATTGTTCATTTATTTGTAGTCAATTAATGCATTTCAACATTGTTCATGCTAATTATTTCGTAGCCCTCTCAGTTTAGTGGCGTGACGGACTAACACGCCAATAGTTTTAGGCCACATGTTTTTTTTTCCTGGCGACACGTGTGGCGTCGTACGGTTATGAAAAATATTAATCTAGGGTCTCATCGGATGCACCACCATATCCTCTTCTCATGGTAGTGCGCATGACGTCTTAAAGTTGCTACAGTCGTGACGGTGGTCGGCTGATATTTTTTCCCCTTTCTCTCTCCTGCAGACTAAATTACATGAAAGTCCCCTTTGTTTATGGTGTTTTCATTTCAGTCCCTGATCTTTTCATTGTTTGGTATGGTCCTTATTTCTGTAATATAAGTTTTGATTTATTTTAATTTTGTCCTTCAATTGAAATTGATTACATATTTTTGTTTTATTTCGGTTCTTATACTTTTAATTTTTGGATTAATTTTAAATCCCTTAATATTTTCTAGAAGTTTTGATTTTTTTTCAATTTTATCATTCGATATAAATTAATAATATATTTTGTTTTCATTTGTCGATTTTTATATGTATATAGTCTTAGATTTTGTTTTTATTTTTTATTATTTTCTATTTTGCTGAGGTTGTATATTTTTTTAATGTAGTCCTTAAATTTTAATTTGTCTTTGTAATCATTTGAAAATTGATATTTGTTATTTTTTTCCATGTGCTCTTTTTTTTTATTATTCAAGTCAAATGATTTTTTAAGCTAAGAATAGTTTTTTGTCATTTATTTTAAAAAATGACTTTTGCGGCTTTTTTATGTAAGATATTTTAGATCTAATATCACATAATTTTTTTTATTAATGGTCCTAGATTTTTTTTATGATGCTATATATCTAATAGAAATAATCAATCTACAAACCTTGTGATTATTTAGTTTTTTCATATATTCATTTTATTATGGGCAAGGTGTTTAAAATAATGATAACAATTATTTGAAGGTATTTTTTATTAAAAATATGTGAGGCTAATTAAATATTTTAATATATGTTTAATATTGTCGGCTTAAAATAAATATACAAAAATAAACTAAGTTTTTTTTATAAATTCCCAAATTAATTTAATCTCAGTGTTTTGAAATACTTTTAATACAATAATATAAAGAATAAATCTTAAAAAATAAAAAAAAATAATTGAATTTTGTTTTATAACAATAATGACGGTGACAACGATAGTATTACCAATAATAATTAGAATATTATTTATTTATAATAATGGTTATAATGACACTATAGTAATTGTGATAATATAATAATCATGATAATAACAATCAAATAATTTATCAGTCGATGTTGTTTTTGTTAAAAAATAACTTTGCAGCTTTTTTTATGTATGATATTTCAAATCTAATATCACGTAAACAGAAAATACACAAAGCCACACGTAGACAAAATGGGTGAAAAAATTGGGCCAAATTATCTACAGTAAAAAAATATACGAGTCACTTGCCCTGCACTTTGATGCAACTAGAACCAAATTTTTTAACATGTAAAAAAAAAGTTAATGGTCCTAGATTTTTTATGATGCCATACATTTAAGTGAAATGATCAGCTTACAAACCTTTTGTTTATTTAGTTTTTTTATATATTCATTTTATTATGGATAAGGTGTTTAAAATAATCATAACAATTATTTTAATGTTTTTGTTCTTAAAAATAATTATATATTTTGATATTTGTTTAATATTAACACCTTAATATATATATATATATATATATATATATATATATATATATATATATATATATATATATATATATATATATAATGAACTAAGTTTTTTTAAACCTCAAATTAATTTAATCTCATTGTTCTGAAATACTTTTAATATAATAATGTGAAGAATAAATCTTTAAAAATAATTTAATGTTTTTTGAAATAAAAATCATTTTAAACTAAAAATATATCAAATGACAATACGCTTGGATTGGTACCCTAGAATGTTGTGTTCAACTTTTAGACGACACTGTTTGCGTTGCTCAAAGGGCATCAATATGGGTGCGCCAACAACTTTTTATTAATATTATAATTTAGTTAAAAGACTGAAATACCCCTAAATCAACTTACCAATCACCAAACTTATATGATAGCAACCTTAAAAAGATTTAATTTTAAGGGTAATATTGATATCTTATCGTGTAAAAAATGTTGACATGTATGAAAAGCCCCTCACATTAAAATTGAATTAATTTAGCTTTTAGTGGTGGTTTAGTTATTTTATTCTCTAATGAAAAAGTCAAATGATCTAGATACTCTTATGAACTTTGAATTGACAACTTGATCCTCTCAAAAGGAACATTTACATTCACACCAAGTTATAAATTTTTGTGTTGGAAGGGGCAAAATTGTATTTTGACTATGCAAATCCACAACCAAATATGAGAGGGTCCACAATAAATGTCTAATTAGTTTTACACATCATTCATAAAACTCCTTGGATCACTAACTATAAATCTTAATTAGCTATAACTTAAGAATCATAGTCTTAAAAACTGACGTGGGCAATTCATAGGTCATGTAAGTTAACTGGATTAACCCAGGTCAACCCAATTTTTTAATTTTAAAAAGAATTTTAGAAATCAACGAGTCCTCATTGATTTTTCCTTAGGCTGGTCAACTTGGGAGTCACCAGAGTGAATTTCTCCTTCTCAAACTCAATTTAGCCCAGGTCTTAGATTACCCGGGTCATAGATCAAAGTGATGGGTTAGGTCAAGTTTTAAAGAAACACCAAAATATATATAAAAATAAATATATTGAAAAATACTTAACATAAATCTGTAAATATGGAGATATGCTAGTTATTTGACTCGCGGTTCGCCACAAGTCAGATCAATTGTTTTGGCAAAAAAACTCATCAATACACAAGCACAAGCTTTTCAAAAGCAATTGTTAAACAAATCCTAATTATAAATTAAAAACCATATGCATGCATTTAATAAAATAAATCGAGAGTCATTTATGCCAAATATTGCAAAAATAAATATTGATGTGTCCATTTGACAAACCAAGCTGCAAGTCAATTTTTTTTCTACCTCTAATTAATGAATGTGCAGATGTTCTTTACATATTTCTTGACATCTCGTAAAACATATAATAAAATATAGTGAAGATTTTTAACGTAGTACAAAATAGGACAATATTGCAATTGCTACAGTGAAGTACCATCTCCCTAATCTTTGTGTGATAATTTTTTTAAAAAAAAGTGTAAAGAAAAAGCTAAAAGCCCACAACAAAAAATTAAGATAGGAACAAATAAGTAAATATGTCAAATGTAGAGTGATAATTATTTGAAGTGTAAAGAATAAAAATTAATAATGAAGTACTAAATAAAAATATTATAAAAAAATAAAGATAAGAAAACAAATGGTGACAAATAGGCCAAGTGTAGAATGATTAAAGAAATGTCAAGTATACAGAGAGAAAAAAAACATATCTTCTAAGAAAAAAAGAATAAAAAAATATAGGGGGGGGCAATAAAATCTTAGCAAACCTCCAAAGCTTGATCTAATCTCTAAAACTTTAACTAGTGAAACCGTGAACTTGAGTTTAATAAAAAAAGCTTAACTCTCCACATATATAATTTTAAAGGATCAAACCATTGACAAAATATTAACAAAAAGAAGTCAAACAAAAAAGAATAATGATAAAATTTAATAAAAAAAAAAAAGAGGATGAAAATTGAAAAAAAAAAAAAAAATAAATAGAAATTAAGATAATGAGGACCAAACTTAAAAGATCACAAAAGTCATAGGGGGTGAAAATTAAAAGTGTCATGACCGGATTCCCGAATCCATGACCAACACATAGACGTGGTCTTCCGGGATTGTTCCCAATACCTATGCGAACCCGAACTTAAATACATACTTATCTTTTAAATAAATTAATCATAGTTCAACACAATGTTAGTAAAAAAAATTAACCTTATAATATAATTTGATTGTTTCAATGGAGGAGTTAAATATATATTATTATAATTGTAGAACACAAACTAGACATGAGGAAAAAACATCGATTAAAACCATAATTCAGAGAGTAGAATTTACTAGAAGCAACAAGATCTTTCTTTTCTTTTTCATTTTTTCCTCCGAGTCCGAGTGAATGGTAGACTCGTACTAATGCCTTATCATATAAGCTCTCTACCCAAATAGTTCAGCGAGGTCTAACTTCAAAATGCCATGAATGGAGAGATGAATAAAATGGTTAAAACCGAATATTTCAAAACCATGTTCATCAAACGTAACGAGAATTTTGGTCTAAAACCACATTCCACTTGAAGCTGTTCGTGAATAAAATCTACTAGTTGCTACCAATAGTTCAACAAAATATTCAAATGCAGCAGCTGGATTCGTCCTGGACAATTTTTGAAACTTCAGGGTTGTTAAGTGTTATCATTGAAGCACAACGAACAAGTGCCAATCATCCACAAACCACAATCAATGATCTTATATCACAATTTTTCAGAATAGGAATCTAATTTTCAGAATTATGTGGGAATCTCTTATTTCCAATAATAAAAATCCGACTAAATTAGAATTCTAACTCCGTATTAAAAATGGAACATCATTCTGTTAAAATTCCAACACATTGTCCTTGTTAATAGATACCTTACCCCAAACCCTATACATTTACACATATTTTTCTTGTTGATACCCCACCCCAAACCCTATATGTACACAAATACAATTTCTCTAAAGAGTTGCATTTCAAGAAATAAGGACTTTTTTTTTTTTATAATTTGGTGGGTACGTAATATATATGTTGGGCTGACTCAATGGAAGTTAATATATAATTGTAAAGATGCACTTCTTTTTATTTATCTACGTAACTAGAAGATTAAGAAAATGTCCTCTCATTATAAGAGGTAAGTAGAAAAGGGTATAATGAAATTGCTTTCTTAAGCACACTCCTCTGTAGTCACTTGCACAATGTTTTGCCTAGATATCCACTTAGGCTTAGTGCCTTGGGTTGATCCTTCTTAAAAAAATGGTAATCAAATACTTATTTATATTAAGTAGTTTTTTAATCCATCCTTTCTAATTGTACAACATTATTTAATTAAGAGAGAATATAAGTAAGCATGGATGAAATCAAGTGAAGTTGTAATAAGCGGAAACTTTTGATTTGGAAAAGGAATTTATATCTTTTGAAGAGTAGTTAAGGGTATAAATAATCGAGGTGCATTTGGATATTTTTATATGTTTTGATAAATATAAAAAGGAAGAAAAAAAAGAGAAGAGAGGAACATAATTCTTTGAGATAGAGTAGTAATTAAGAGAGGAAGAGAGGAAGAAGAAAACAGAAGGATAAAGGAGGAGGAGGAAGTGAAAGTTAGAGTTCAGGGTTTTTAAGGTAAAATATTGATGTTTTTTTTTTATTTTTTATGTTGATTAAGTTTTAATTTTAGTGTTTGAATTATTTAAAATATTTAATTGATGTCTTAGGATTTTTGTTTAGCTTAAATCATTTGATATGAGGCATGGAATTTGGAGTTTCTTAGGAACATGTTGATTTTGTTTTAGGATATGTAGTCTGGGAGACTATTAGATCAGGTTTTTGAAATAGTGATCAATTGGTCGATTGGCTGGACTAATGGTTCTGAATGATCAATTCATCTAATGGTCTTAGTTGACTGGTCCGTTAATTTTGATCAATTGATTGACCTAGTAGTAAAGATTAATAGATTCTTTTTTGTTTAATTAGTTTGAGAGATTTTAAGGATTGATCAAATGGACCTATTTTTACTTTTATATCTATGTTTTGGTCTCTAAAATTAGAATTAAAACCCTTCATGTTATCTAATTTGAGTTGTTTTAAAGTATTTTTTGTATTTGTTATAGATTCTACTAACATTTCTCCTATCAATCTTCAATAGTCAGATTAAGGATTTGTTTAGTTGGGTGGTTATTCCTGTTTTTTTATCAAAAAATATTTTTAGATTATTTTAATGAATTAATAAAAAGATATATATATATATATATATATATATATATATATATATATATAACTTTGAAAAATAACATTTTCATTTTTTAGACACCCCTACAAGATACTATACGTGCTTCAAGCTGGCATCGGGTTTCAAACTACAATACAGCTGATAATTTAGTTACAATGCAAGGTTTGCTTAATTTGATTAGCATTAAAAACACTGAAATTTTCTATCCATTTCTACTTTACTATCTCCCTAATTTTTAAATGATATCCTCAGGTAGTTGTTCGATAAGGTGTCCAAGGAATCTAGATTCAATTATTGGGACAACATTAGTACAACTAATTAAATTTATAATGCACCAGACAGAAATGAGAAGTTTATTCTTCAAGTCAAAGGATATTTAATCTCGATTAAATAAACTTTTATTGTTAAATAAAAATAATCTTCATATGTAAATTAAAAGAAAATGATAAGAACTTTTGAACTTAAGAACAAATGTGTCAGCAGGATTTTCATTACCTAGAGACCAAATGCCCGATTTGTATCCATAAGGTATGTCTGCAAGAAGTTCTGGACACATATATAGTTGGGAGTGCCTGCAATTTACAGAAATAACAAGCAGTATTAGTCAGCTGTCAGCATTTGCCAGGAAAGTTCAGATAAAGCAAACAATCCTCTTTGTTATGTCAATGGAAGAATTAGCAATACATAGGAACTCGGCACAATCGGACCAGATCGACAATTGAACCCTTACTGTGGATGCATGATCCTTCTTGTTCAACAATTTTGCAAGTCCATAGTCACCTGGACATGTACCGTGAGATAATACAAGTTTCTATGCAATTGAAACATAGGCAGAGAGTGATGATACTATTTTTGGCACTTGGGAGACAATAACCAAACATTACTTAAAGCATTGCCTAAGAAATTTGAAGCATTCTGAAAATTCTATAAATCGAGAAGAAGAGAGAGAGAACAAGAGTGTTCATAAGCTTTTCTAAGGAATTTGACATTCAAGGAGAGCCAAAAACTCTTCCATACTCTGAAAAGGATCAAACACTACATTTGAGATACATTCAGTAAGTGAATGTTGAGTATGATTCGTGCTCAGATAATATGTGATCATGTTTAGACTAGTGATCCAAGTCTCATGAGACATTTCACATGGAAAGTAGATTTTGATACTGATATTATGTTTTCCACGATAATTTTAAGATAACTTGGCTAAGTTGGATCCTTATTCATGTCAGATTTATGAAAACAGCTTTATATGGAAAAAGCATATTCATTCTGTAACAATAACAGCAGGAGGAAATATATGAAATATGAGGGCCTAATCACACTTATTAAACAAGTGACTGATCCCTTATTCCTACTACATAATATTAAGTAAACAATGATCAATTTCAGTCCCTTATACCCCCTTCCCAAGTATCTTCTTCTTCTTCTCTCTTTTTATTTCTGTTTCTTAGTAGAGCAAGACAGGATTCAAATTGAGTCCATCAGACTATCCCTTTCCTTAACTTGTAGGGGAGAGTTCTCTTCTACCGACCCCTCCTTTTGAAGTGTAAACAGAAACAACATAACAGCTGAGGAGAATTTAATTGCAAAGAAGATTTGGCAGAAAAACTCCATACCTTTTATTCTCAATTTATGAAGAACAAGAAATGCAGCTCCAAAAGTTCCTCTTCCAATTTGCTCTATAACTTCATGACCATCCATCTTTGGTACCATTTCTTTCTTAAGTTGAATTCAGGACAACAACAGAAACATGATACTTTATTCAATTAGCTCAAAAAATGTGTGCAGCAATACCTGATACATCACCGTGTAGCCCTGGTACATTTTGCAAGACCTGAGTAAAAAATACACGGGGTGATAACCTAGCCTCTGGTTATCAAACAACCATTCGTGCTCACAAAAGTTCTGAAAATCAGCACTCAAGGTGAGGCTTTTGATTATGCTGAATATGACCTTTATGAGATCATCAGGCATCACAGAGACAAGGGTAACAATTTGATCAACCAATACACTGTCATTGCTCTGGAAGCTACTCAATGGACTGAACTATCTGCACAGTAACTAGATCATACATAGAGATCTAAAGCCATCAAATATCTTAGTTATGGGTGAGGGAGAGGAACATGGGGTTGTCAAAATTGCTGATTTTTGGACTTGCAAGGATATATCAAGCTCCCTTGAAGGCATTGTCTGATAATGGTGTTGTGGTAACCATTTGGTATCGTGCACCTGAGTTGCTTCTTGGGGCTAAGCACTACACAAGTGCTATTGACATGTGGGCTGTTGGATGCATTTTTGGGGATGCACTTTTTCAAGGGGCAGAAGACAAATCAACACCAAAACCTTTCCAGCTCGATCAACTTGACAAGATATTTAAGGTCTTAGGCCATCCTACACTGGAAAAATGGCCACCACTTGCAAGCCTTCCACATTGGCACAATGACGTGGAGCATATCCAAGGGCACAAGTATGAGAATACTGGGCTTCATAGTGTTGTACCTCTCTCTCCAAAAGGTGCTCCATTTGACCTTCTTTCTAAGATGCTAGAATATGATCCTCGAAAGCGTATAACAGCTGCACAAGCTCTAGAGCTTGATTATTTTCGAAGTGAACCTCACCCTGGACGGAATGCCCTGGTTCCCTCTCAACCTGGAGAGAAAGTCATCAATTATCCTACTCGTCTAGTTGATACGAATACAGATTTTGAAGGAACGACTAGCCTTCAACCTCCACAGCCAGTATCATCTGGAAATGCGGTTTCTGGAGGCATACCAGGTGCTCATGGAGTTAACAACAGATCTGCACCTTGACCAATGGCTATGGGCATGCAGAGAATGCAAACTCAGGGCATAACGACTTATAATCTCTCATCTCAGGCAATCACAATCACAATCACAAGTGTACATGATAGATTAAATACGTGATCAGAATCACAATCACAAAATGCTTATTTGAGAGAATCTGATAAACCAAATGACATGATCATGAGAAACAACTGTTCTTTTTTGGCAAGAAAACTCGTATTTTTTACTTTAGGGACCAAAGGAAATGTCAGTCCATGTTCCTAGTATTCTCTCGTATGTTCATATTAGTAAGACCATTAATTTAGGACTAATATTAGCAGAAGCAATGCATGAAAGGAAGACCAAATACTGCTATAAACCAATTACTGTCATAGTCTCCTTGCTGCTATTCTAAATAGAACAAATAGAGCACTGCACAAATAAACTAAAAAATAAAGATATCGTAACCTTATTGAAAGAAAGGCACTGTGAGTTTTATCAATTGAATTCATAAAAGAGATGAAAGAATGGCACAGTAGAACTCTGAAAGTTAGCATGACATTTTCTGCAGGACATGATGAATGCCTCAGCTAGCAACAAGAAACAAAAGAATAGAAGGGAAGGAGAGGATACTTGCGAAAAGCGAAAATGGATTTCATAAAAGAGATGAATGAATGACACCTTCCAATAATAGAACTCTGAAAGAAAGGCATCATGAATATTACCAGCTGGTTTCATACAACGAAGATCAATAATGAAAGAACTAATCTTGATATTCAAATTCATGAGACCCACCAAGTATTTGAGAAGATGGGAAAATTCATGACAGTGTTTGACAATTTCTGAAACTTCGGGGTTGTTAAGTGTTATCATGGAAGCACAATGAACAAGTGCCAATCATCCACAAACCACAATCAATGATTTTATATCACTAAGCATTGTAGACTGATTTGTAGCCCAAATAGAATTGAGCAGTGTTCACTAATTTGCAAGTTCTTCTCAGGTAAATATATGGCCAACAGTAATGGCTAAGCCTCACTTTATATGTTCCATTGAGTTTCCTTCAATTAAACTACCAAAGCCTACACTCATGTTTTTTTAGGTACTGCATTTTCAACACTAAGATTCAAGCATGTTCTATTATTTTATGAAGAGAATCAGCACATCATGAAACAACCTTCTAAGGTACTGACTATGAAAGGTAACATTAGACGCATAGAATAAGGTTGTTTAAATTTATATATATTATGTTCAATTTCTGAGCAATCACATGCCAGCACAAGAAAATCATTAGACTATGAGTTTTTCTTTTCACAACCTTCTAAGGTACTGACTATGAAAGGTAACATTAGACGGATATTCCATCACAAGCCAGCACAAGAAAATCATCATCATCACATAGCTCGACCTGGTGCAGATATAGAATAAGGTTGGAAGTGGGAGAAAAGAATAAAACCATAATCATAAAGAATGATAAGCATACAGTGTTTATATCTGGATTGGCTGTCACAATTTGCTTTTCAACAGGAAAAAACTTATTCTGCTTGAACTCCACATCACCTGCATTATAAAAGAAAAAACGAAAATTGTCTCTCACATATAAATGCACTTACCAGTGCAGGCATACCAAGCAATATGTGTGCATCAACAAATACAAACATAGACATGAATACAAAAAGGAGGTGTCAGTGGGAGTGGGAGTGCTTTTCAATATGAAAAACAAAAAAGCTTTAGTTTTGTGCTCATTGGCATCTAATCACTTCTCATGAGGAAATCCAGAGGCAGAGAGCCAGAGTTTTACTATACAAGCCACAGTCAAGAATAAGGGACTGGGATCAGGAGTTCACAGGAATGTTAGGTACGTACCTATAGCCCTTGCAAGATTTAAACAGCCGTTGACCCGTCCTGCATGTATGAAACCACAAGCTTTTAAAATCCTTTCTTTCTCAGCCTCAAGATCAGGTTTGTGATCTCTAGACAAACTGTACGCCTGCATCTAAAAGAGCAAAGTTCACTGAAAGATTTACATGTGGCTTTTTTCCATATCAACTTTTGTCCATTTATCAAGATACTACCCATCAAATTAATACTTGGAGAAAAGTTAAATTGATGATTAGCTGAGGTAGAAGTAAAGTTGCAGGATTTTTTAACAATCCCAAAAAACCATCCCCTACAATCAATCTTTAGTCTACAGGGGAAAAAAAATCAAACCATCATTTCTAGTTAACTGAAAAATACCTGACCCTTTCTAGAAATCACCACCATTTGCAACAATGAGTTGATTGTTTCTAATAATCACAACACAGGCTGTGCAAGCACAAGTTGGTCCAGAGAAGTCAGAGTGAGGACCCTGAGCACCACGAGAGTAAAATGAGTTCTTCAAAAGTCTGAAAAAAGAATAATAGTAAGATTTAAAGTGGTAAGAGCCTAATCTTCTGTTCACTGGAGTTGAACATTGCTGCTATTACTTTGACATTGCTGCTAGCATGCAAAAGAACACCACTGCAGCAATATTCCAGAATACAAACACACAATAAAGACACCTTATAAATGAAGTGATATGCCCATACTAAACAAGTTTTTGTGCAATGATCAACTGTTTGTGGAATTGAAGAGCAAGTACTCTTTCACAAAACTTTCTCTTGATACATTTCCAAGAACATTAAAGAAAATCATTTTTTTTATGATCATATATTCTTTTTGCACTGATACAGGTAAACAATAGGAAAATTTAAATGAATTCTAGATGATTTGGCACCGAAGAACCCATAACATCACTTTTTTAAGAACTATAATCATCTACTTCCTCAAACTTTGAAAATTACATATTGTATCTGCATCCCAGTCAGACAAATTCCTGCCTGGCCAAATTTATCATTAGTATTATCCTGTAATCAAATCTTGAAGACATCCCCACATAATGTCATCAGTTTATTCATATTTTGTAATAATCAATGGGCAATTAAAGGATCAATGTTGGTAACAAGATTTAGAAACTTAGCATATTCACATAAATCAAATGCTGAATCAACTACTCACCGCATCTTCCATGGTTGCACGCCAACCTTGCATAGATGATAAACCATATCTAAGCCTACCGTTCCCGCCGTCCTCTGAGAATTTCTCCGTCTTTGGAGAACTGAGGTTCATCCCCATCACTATCCAAAATCAAAGAGCAATTATTTACGAGTAAATAAAAACATAAGAAAAAATTGGAAGACGCATCAATTCCAACCACCTGTGTTGCCACCACTTCTTGCCCTGAAGGGTTTGAGTTGATGCTGAAACGTAAAGACTAATTGAAAAGCTAAGGCAAGGCTCTGGTTTTCAAAATTGATATCTAAGAGTATATTGGAGTTTGGACTTGAAAATCCTTCCCAAGATTAAAAATCTTCAAGTTCTTATAACTCTTGACATCAAGAATGAGTTTCTTATTGGCAGAATGTAGATTAAGCGATCTAGGCTTGGAAAGTGCCGGTCCAAGTGCAATCTCATATATCTAAGCCTCCTTTTAAATGAAAAAAATTTGATCGCAGCAATGAAAACTGAACTTCCATATCAATTCAGATTCTTTCAAATCCGAAGCTTGAGAGAAGTACCAAGACCTTCTAAATCAGTCTTTACGTTGAGTAAAAAGACCTAGTCACTCGAAACTCTTCTACATTTCATAATCTAATAAGAAGGAAATACATGATACCTATTTGAATCTGATTATATTGGGATGCTTCAATGACCTGTGGTTCATTATCTCTCTCTGAATATGCTCATCAATCTCCAAATACCAAACACTACTACCATCAAATAAAAGAAAACACCAAGTTGAGGAAAAAATTAAAAAAAAATGAAGAAGAAGAAAGTTTCCAGTCCAGATTAATTAATTCATACAGAAAAAGAAACCAGCACACCCAGATAAGACCATAAAGAACAAAATATACCGACCTAGCATTCAAGATCACCAGTTGCAAAATATAGAGGACATCGATGCCCCAATCTCTTATCCAGGAAGACTACCAGGTAATCTAAAGTCATTCGATAGTCAGTGCATAGAAAGAAATACATTGAGACAAAAGGGAAAATAATTCATAATGGAAAAATCACCACACAGACCCATTAAAAGAAAAAAGCACAACAATTGATAGAACTTGAAACAATCAAAGATATGCTGTGTTTGTGAGAAGAAAAGATACCTGAATGTCCCCGCCCCAACATGCAAGATCACTAACAACGTTTTCTTTCATAGTTTCAGAAGAAGCATCATACCGATCTGGGCTTCGGAAGATGGAAAGTTTTCTTTCTTATTTTTCTTAATTCATCGCAAAACCTTCATTTATACGGAGTCTTTATGTCCGTGAGAAGAGAGGAAAGAAAATTTCAAATTATTTTCGACCGTTGTAAACAACGCAGCGTTTTTGTTTATTCGGCTTTTACAAGTTTTGGGCTTCGAAAGCCTTTTAGTGCGGTGGTGTTAAGAAATTACGGTCAGCGTTTTTTTCAAAATAAGTAGCATTGTCATTGTTTATTCGGCTTTTACTATTTATTTTTAAATAGTTATGGTTTTTTTTTAAATGGTTTCTTAAAATATTTTGATTTAAAAAAATATTATGATTTCGAAATATTGATTTTAAAATATATAAATATAAATATTTTATATTATTATATTTATAAGCGAAAAGTTATTTGATAAACAAGCTTAATATATTAATATCTGACACGAGCTACATTAATAAAAATATATTTTTATTAGTTTGAGAAAATTTTCATCTAGAATCAAGAAGATTATTGTGTTTTTTTTATAAAAAAAATATATTATTATATATTGAAACTAATAAAGAAAGAAGATGAAGATGAATATGTGGAAGGGATATAGATTAAAGTTCTAGATTCATTTTCAAATAAAAGGATTCAGTATGATATTAGATAGGTGGTTCACGTTTCGTTGTAAGTTTGGCGAATCTTTTTCCAATATATATATATAATGTTAATGTGATGCGCGTGTTTGTTTTTTAAAAAAGATCTATGTAATTGATTCAACTTGGTTTGATAGGCATGATTACTTTAATGATATGATTATTAACAAGTACATCACCAACCAATGAAAAAAGTAGACAATGATTTAATGCCAAAAAATAAACACATGTTAGTATGCAAGAAATCTATCTTTTCAATATTCTTAAAAGGTCCCTATGATTTTACTTGTTAGCAAAGATATAATTAAATGAGAATGGGATGAAATACCTCCCTATATTATTTTTTTAGGATGTGCGTTGATTCCATTTTATTTATTTTTTTGAAATTTCAAAATACATGAACGTGTATTAAACATTGCACAACAATCCCTTTATTCGAATTCTAACATACACTCGATGTATATTAGCTTTTGCATAGTGATCCCCATCCCCGAGATCTTGACATACACTGAATGTATGGCAGTCATTCATGATGATCCCTTATCCGGGATACTAACATACAGTAAAATGTATGTTAGTCATTTTTGGTGATCCTTTTATCAGGGATCCTAGCATGCACTAAATGTATGCTAGCCACCGCCATGTTCTGTCCATGACATTTTCAAATTGCGTTGACACACATGCGTTAAATATTCTTATTGATAAAACATATATTTTCAAACTTCCACCAAAGCTTGAAGCATAATTCACACATTTTCATTATGAAAATTAAATCAGAAATGTTGGCACGAGTCACTTAGCCGCTGTGGATGCTCTGCTCGTAGTCCCTTGTTGTTGTTGTTGCGCAACACTCATGGTCCCTCCTGTAATGACAGGAAATTCTCATAAATCATTTCCTAATAACCACCAATACATTTCCTAAAAACCACACCGAAACAATCTAATATGCCTTTAAATTTGTTTTTCTTTTGTTTCTATTTTCTTATAACAACTTTGTCAATCAAAATATCATTATAGACACCCATTTTTTTAACATAACTTGTTTCTTTTCCTTTAAAGTGTCTAACTACATCTTAACATAACTTGTTTCTTTTCCTTTAAAGCGTCTAACTACATTGCTTTGACCTCTCACCTCTTCTTTTTTTTTCCTCTCAAAGTTGCCAGCTGAGGTCGGACCCACATTTTTTACTATAACGGGAGTTACAAAACTCTATTTTGTACAAAATTAATCTCGTTGCAAAAGATAAAATACAGTTTTACAACTCTTATGAAGAGAGGAGAACCCAGTTTTGCCCTCAACATTCACGAAATGCATCACAAAAATGATAGACCTGTTGTTCTGTAGAGTCTGCCCTTCATAGTCACATTCGGTGACCCTTAACTAGAATTATAAAATTCCAAATTAATGAAACCACTTTCCTTGGATGATACACATCCAGAACTACAACTCGTACGAAAAAACCGATCCTAATTCCTTTGTTTTCCTACCATTTTCTCTCTGAAAGTCAAGAGATGAATCTGCCAAATTGTTAACTTCTGCATCACATACATTTGGCCGAAACTTGGCCTTCGGAAAACAAGACTTCCCTTATTCTTTTCATGCTCAATAATTCATTACACAAACATTCACACCTAACACAATATACACAATAATTATTTTGCAAAATAAATAATCTTCCCTCCTGATTACTGCCCTCCATGGCCAGCCATAGCCTTTCCTAGGGGCTCCCTTTTTCCTTTCCATTTGTCTTGCCAATTA
Source organism: Salix brachista (assembly GCA_009078335.1). Classification (NCBI taxonomy): domain Eukaryota; kingdom Viridiplantae; phylum Streptophyta; class Magnoliopsida; order Malpighiales; family Salicaceae; genus Salix; species Salix brachista. The sequence continues at coordinate 5,523,398 of CM018589.1, read as the reverse complement.
GCTCTCATTTCATCCGATTTCATGCCATATTCATCAATTACACACAATTCCACATTTCCCCCAAAACAATTCCAAGAACCCTAACCCAAATCTCATGAAGAAAATCATGCAATTTAACCATAAAGTCTAGAATCTTTTATATGCATATAAGAAACACCATATCAAGGAAGATTTAAGATCCTAATAGCTTGTGAAATCACAATCTCCTCCTCCCTTCTTTTTCTTCCTGTTGTTGCCACCCCAATGATCCTTTTTTTCCTCCAATTTCTTCTTCCAATAATTCTCCAAATCCTTGTGTGTTTTTATGTTTGAATGTTTTGGTAACACTTAATCTCACTTTCACTTTGAAATTCTTCTTCAATTTGGTAAGAAAAATATTAAAATTTCCCTCCCTTTCTTCCCCTCATTCTACAGGACATAATAGAAAAGAGGGGGGTATTTATACCCCTCAATTTCTCTTATTGCAGTTAGGCCCCCCATTACCTTTATATATTATTTTTTACCCCACATCTTCTCTTCTTGTAATTTAAATCATAATCTTTATATTTATTTCAATTCCACCCCCTTAACCTATTTTATTTATCTCTTAATTCATTCCGAGTTAAAAATTATGATATCTCAACAATTTGGTTAAGATGTTATATCCAAAATCTCTGAATTTTCATTTTATTTAAATTTTTGCGTGAATTCTTCCACTTTTATTTATTTATTTATTTATTTAGTTTATAATTTACACGTACATTTATTTCCTGGGGTTTACAGAAATAATATAATATAACTTAAGAAAAAGTGAAAAAAAAAGACTTGACTCAACCCTTGGTAAAAATCCCAATTCCATGTCTCGAGATATGAGATGCAAAAATTAAATGAGAATAGAAAACAAAATGAAACAAATATGAACTTTAATTATAAGAAAATAAAATGTTGAATGACAATAATAAAAAAAATCAAGTTTGTCCAACCTAGTAATACAAAATTGCAATCTATTTGTTAAACTAGGATGACTCTATTGAAACCAAATCAATTAAAATCATGAAGCTTAATTCTCAAACAAACCAGATGTTTAACTTACAAAATAAAAAATAGAAAATGTCAACATAAAAAAAACCTAAGTCAACCCTTGGTAAACCCAATCTAATGATCTGAGACATGAGATCGGGATAAATCTATATGAATAAAATCGATGAGTTGTTTTTTTTAAATAATTTTATAAAAGAACTTAAAAAAGAGAGAAGATCAAATCCAACATAATTAAAAGGAAAGCTAAAATAGATCGTTAAACCACTATTCATCCACACTCAATTGACTGTGGATTAGAACAATGCTATTCATTTGTTTCAGTCGATTTGCTTTAATACTTTTCAGCACTTCATTTTAGCATATTTCATTTGTTCGCACCCAATTACTACATTTCAGCAATGTTCATTTGTTCACATCCAAGTGATTTATTTTAATACTTTTCAACATTGTTCATTTGTTTGTAGTCAATTAATGCATTTCAACATTGTTCATGCTAATTATTTAGTAGCCCTCTCAGTTTAGTGGCGTGACGGACTAACACGCCAATAGTTTTAGGCCACACGTTTTTTTTCCTGGCGACACGTGTGGCGTCGTACGGTTATGAAAAATATTAATCTAGCGTCTCATCGGATGCACCACCATATCCTCTTCTCATGGTAGTGCGCATGACGTCTTAAAGTTGCTACAGTCGTGACGGTGGTCGGCTGATATTTTTTCCCCTTTCTCTCTCCTGCAGACTAAATTACATGAAAGTCCCCTTTGTTTATGGTGTTTTCATTTCAGTCCCTGATCTTTTCATTGTTTGGTATGGTCCTTATTTCTGTAATATAAGTTTTGATTTATTTTAATTTTGTCCTTCAATTGAAATTAATTACATATTTTTGTTTTATTTCGGTTCTTATTCTTTTAATTTTTGGATTAATTTTAAATCCCTTAATATTTTCCAGAAGTTTTGATTTTTTTTCAATTTTATCATTCGATATAAATTAATCATATATTTTGTTTTCAATTAAGTCCTTATACTTTGAATTTTTGATTTATTTTAGTTCCTTTATTTTTTTATATATATTTCTAAAATTGTCCATATTTTTGTCCATTTTTATATGTATATAGTCTTAGATTTTATTTTTATTTTTTATTATTTTCTATTTTGCTGAGGTTGTATATTTTTTTAATGTAGTCCTTAAATTTTAATTTGTATTTGTAATCATTTGAAAATTGATATTTGTTATTTTTTTCCATGTGCTCTTTTTTTTTATTATTCAAGTCAAATGATTTTTTAAGCTAAGAATAGTTTTTTGTCATTTATTTTAAAAAATGACTTTTGCGGCTTTTTTATGTAAGATATTTTAGATCTAATATCACATAATTTTTTTTATTAATGGTCCTAGATTTTTTTATGGTGCTATATATCTAATAGAAATAATCAATCTACAAACCTTGTGATTATTTAGTTTTTTTATATATTCATTTTATTATGGGCAAGGTGTTTAAAATAATGATAACATTTATTTGAAGGTATTTTTTATTAAAAATATGTGAGGCTAATTAAATATTTTAATATATGTTTAATATTGTCGGCTTAAAATAAATATACAAAAATAAACTAAGTTTTTTTTTTATAAATTCCCAAATTAATATGTTTAATTATTATTATTATTATTATAACCCCCCCCCCCCGGCGCGCAGAAACCTATTATTATTATTATTATTATAAAAGCCCCCCCAACCCTAATCCCCTTACCTCGCCCCCACACACATTTCCCTCCCTTAATCCCTTTGCCAGTTGTCCTTGTGTCGTCGCTGCTCATCTCCCTCCCTTTCTTGTGCTCATCTCCCTCCCTTTGCTTGTGCTGCCACCCGCCCATCTCCCTCCCTCCCTCCCTCTCCTTGCGCCACTACTCTCTTTCTCCTCATCTCCTCATCCTCTTCTCCATTTCTTTTTCTTGGCTCCCTTTGAATTAGCTTTTGAACCGGTGACAAAATGAGCAGATCATAAAATTGGACCGATTCAGTCTGATTTTACGATTTTAACTGAGTTTGACCAAAATCGATTTTTCTACCCGAGTTGATAAGGTTTGATGAGTTGACTCGTACGATTTTGCGAGTCAACTTGCGAGTTTGATAACCATGGTTCTCTCTCTCTCTCTCTCTCGCCCTATCTTATCGGGTCAAGGCCGCGTCAAGCCATGTTTTTTTTTTCATTAAATTTTATATATATAGTAGCTGTTTGGCTCTGCGGTTAACGCTGTGTTTGTGTTGAACAATGGAGCTGAAATAAATATAACCAAATGGGACCTCAGCTTTTAGCTGTGGATCCCATTAAAAAATATGTATTTCTATTGCAACTGTAAAAGCAGCAGAGCTGCGGCATAAAATTTTGGCATACATTGCACAGCTGGTGACCCTTTTTTTTATCTTGATTAAAAGTCAACCCCTGCATGTATTCAAAGTAGCCCCTTTTTTTCTTTCTTTCAAATACGGTTTTTGTTCTTTTTATTTGTATTTGTTTTGTTTTAGTTTATTAGCGCATTTAATTTTTTTTCAATTATCATTTTTTTGGTTTTTTTAGCTTGTAAATTTTTTCCTCATTTTTTAAATTGTCCTTTCAATTTAAATATATTCTTAGTTGCACCCCTCAATATTTTATATTATTTTTTCTTTCTTTCAAATACGGTTTTTGTTCTTTTTATTTGTATTTGTTTTGTTTTAGTTTATCAGTGCAATTAATTTTTTTTTCATTTATCATTTTTTTGGTTTTTTTAGCTTGTAAATTTTTTCTCATTTTTTAAATTGTTCTTTCAATTTAAATATATTTTTAGTTGCACCCCTCAATATTTTATATTATTTTTTATTTTTTCAATTACATCCTTCAATATTTCATATCATTTTCTAAATTAAATCATTTATTCAATTGCATCCCTCGATATCGTCGATTATTTTTTTATTAGTAATTTTTTTCTGACCCTGTTAATAATTTTTATCGGTAATTTTAGAAAAAAATATGTCTAATTTACTTGAATTATTTCAAATATTTTGTTATTATATTTATTAATAAATCTATGAAATTATTCCAACAAAATATTTATATATATGTGTGTGTGTATATGTGTATTTTAATGTAATTTCATAAGTTGACAGCAATATGAAAAGCATGATAACCAAACACACAAAACTGTTTTTTTTATTAAACTCAACCTCAACCACAGTTTTAAACAAACATTTAAATTTCAGTTACGAACCGTAGCTAAAAACGCTTTTCATAAAACTATTTTTTTTCAACCTCAACCACAATAGCAATAGATGTGCCAAACATGCCCTATAATATATAAAAATTCAGCCTTTCAACTCACCTAAGAGTTGTTTAGTAGCGGTTATTTTTTAAGAAAGCGTTGGTGTTTGCTATACACTAGCTTATTTTATTGAGCTGTATAGATATAAAAAGTTTACAATTCAATTTCATTTGACAAAGAAAAATCTTTTAAAGCTTTAGAGGTAAAAGCACTTCTAGAGTTTTCATCATATTGCAAAACAAAGTAACGTAGGTAAAAGTTTTAGATTTACTCTTTATATGATATACCCATATACATTTAGAAAAATCATTAACTATAGACAATAAATAATATTGTTCACATAAAGAGGGTGTGGAACAATAATCCAATATATCATTATATATTTAAGAAAAATAATAAGAGGGTTTAATAATACTTAAAAGGAAAGGTAAACATCACAAATAAAATCAAATGGTAATTTTAAAAATTTAATCTAACAATTTCATAAATAAGATTAGATACTAATTAAAAACCAAAGCTAGCAATCTCATAAATAAGATTAGATGGTAATTAAAAATAAAAAGCTAGCACTATGCTTCCAATATAAAATAGGAAACATGACCAAAACACATATGCCAAAGGTTTGCAAGTTTATTATTTAATGCTGAGCAAGCTAAAGAGTTCTTGAAAGAACATTGGTAGACTTTATCTTAAAATTTACCTAAACCAATCACTTTCTTGGTTTTCAGGGTTATGAAAAACACAAAAAACAAGAAATAAAATATTCAAGTTTTTGATAATTTTTCCAGCTGATAATACATTTCATGTGAATTTTGATTACAAAATATTAAAAAATTTCAGATCAGGTAATAAGGTTTTGAAAAACATATATATTTTGAAGAACATGTCTCACTTGTCTAGGCGACAAGGTTTTGAGATTATGGCTAAATAGTTCTTACTTAATGGTGCTTTCATGTATATGTTGTATGTATATTTAGATTTTAGTTTTTAATTTAATTTGGGTTCAAACCTAATAAATTTAATTAGATCCACACCTAATAATTAAAAGTTTTGGGTCATGAATCAACCTTGTTGAAATATTCAATGTCTACACTTATATAAGAATAAGATTCCAAGGTCCAAATGCAAAATCAATTTCTTCATCACTAGACTAAACTTGATTAAATAGAAATTACTCTCTTTAATGTCTACACTTATATTGTCTTTTTTTTAAGGGTAGAAATTATTAGTTTTACTTTGATGGGATGGACTCAAATATTCTCCCACCAAGCCTTTATATTATAGTTGTTATAGAATTAGATAGGATAAAACACACTTAATTTCAATGACAACTATAATATACAAGCATGGTGTGAGAATATTTGAGGCCAAGCCCATAAAAAAAAAACTAATATTTCATACCCTAGCACACTTAATTTCACTAACAATTTAAAGTACTAAATTATCTTGATAATCAAAAGCACATACGCAAGTTAAAGCTTTATACGAAAGTGGATGATAGTATAATAATAATAATAATAATAATAATGTCTCTCAAGTCTAGTTTAATAAACCTTTCAAATGTTGCGACCGTTGACTGCTTCCTTCTTGCATATTTACTATCTTAACAAACAATAGAGATAATTATAAAATAAACTAAAAGTGGTCAGTGTTTCACTGTAGCATGTGAGTGAAAACATTGTGGATTGTAATAATATATTTTTGGATCGGTTCGGTTTGCGATTTGGTTCAGTCGGTCGATTCACCAATTTATTGATTTTTTTATACTTATTTGCACAATGAAATAACGTTTCATCCCTAAAAAAGACAAAAAAAAAATAGCTGTAACTAGGAGGGGTGCCATGAGAATTTCATATTTTTTGAAAATGGCTATATACTAATATGCCCCTCGAAAAAGACAAAAAACAGACCTAGGCTGGGGGGTACCACGGGAATTACACAATTTTGAAAATGGCTAAATACTATTCTGCCCCCACATAAGACAAAATTCAAGATTTATCAGCAAGGGTGTTCCGAAAATTTACAATATTTTTTTATTATTATCTTCTTAATACTGTGCGCGTGTGTTCCACACGCGTCTGACGGTAATCGGCCTCATGCCCGCTTCAGGCGGCACATGTGGAGGCTTACGGTGTCTTAAACCTTATCCGGTGTCTCACCCGATGCGCCGCCATGTCCCCTTTCTCATGGTGTGGCGTGTCGTGTCCCACAGTGACCGGTTTAGCAATAGTGGTCGGATGAAGGTTGTTTTTCCCTTTTTTCTCTCCTGCATGCTAAAGTACAAGGTAGGCCCCCAATTTTATTGTGATTTCATTTCAGTCCCTGAACTTTTAATTGTTTTGCATGGTCCTGATTTCTGTTATATATTTTTTGATTTGTTTCAATTGGGTCATTCGATTAAAATTGATTATATATTAGGATTCAATTCAGTCCTCATTCTTTTAATTTCCAGATTGGTTTTAAATCCCTTAATATAATTAGTACAGAGGTTTTGATTTGTTCAATTTTTTCCTTTGATTGAAATTGATAATATATTTGGTTTTTATTTTGGCCTTTATACTTTTAATTTTTTATTGTAATTCCTTTATTTTTTTCCTATTTATAAAATAGTCCCTACTTTTGTCCATGTTTATATATGTGTGCTCTTAGCTTAAGTTTTTAATTTTTATTATTTTCTTATTTATTGAGGTGGTATTTTTCAAAAATATTTAATTCTCAATTGTATTTGTGATAATTTGAAAATTGATATTTGTTTTTGTTCTTTGTTTTAATTTGTTTATTAGTTTTTATTATTATTTTCAAGTCAAGTGAAGTTTTCTTAGCTAATAATATTTTTTATCATTTATTTTATTTTTTTGTTTGCTTTTTTGTTAATGTTTTTAGACTTTTTTTAGTCTTTGATTTAATTTTGTTTTTTTTTTCCATTATTATAGCAATAATAATAATAATAATAATAATAATAATAATAGTTTTAGTTTTTTTTCTTACTTACTCTTTTGTTAATTTTTTTTCTCGGGGTAATTTAATATTTTTTATTGTTTTGGCAGTAATAGTAGTAATAATTTTAGATGTTAAGACTTCGATGTTGCAGTTGTTATGATATGGTGTATTGATCTGTTTCATTATATCAATTTTTTTTGAAAAATTTTATTCTTAGATTTTAGTTTGTGTTTATGATTATTTGAAAATTTATATTTCTTATTTTTTTCCGTTGTTCTTTCGTTTATTTTTTTATTAGTTTATTTTTTATTTTCACGTCAAATGATATTTTTTTCAACTATTAATTTTTATATTATATTATCTATTTTATTTTTTTATTTGCTCTTTTACTAAAGTTTTTAGGCTTTTTTTTATTCTTTGATTTAATTTTTTTCATTATTAACGCAATAATAATAATTGTAGTTTTTTTTCTTGCTTCCTCTTTTGTTATGGTTTTTGAGTTTTTTTTCCTCAGGTTTGTTTAATAAATTTTATTGATTTAGCAGTGATAGTAATGATATTTTTAGATATTAAAGTTTTGATGTTGTTGTTGTTATAATAGGGTGTGTTAATGTGTTTCATTATATCAAATTTTACATGTATAGATGTTATATTTTATTTTTAAACTAGCAAAATCTATTAATTGTTTCAATCTCAATAATTATAAAAATTATTTGGTCGGTTCGCAACGTGTAGTGCAGACAATTTAACTAATGTGAGACAATCATAAAAAGAAATGTCCAATCAAGAAAAAGACGAAGTCATACAAAATCAAGAGGTTCTTCTCTATTTAAAAGGTTCTGGCTACTATCATCAGCCCGAGCAACTTTATAAACCCTTCACCATATAATTAAGCCACCCCACTGGTTTTCTTGGCTTGTAGGTGAAGTATAAGGGTGATTCGGAGTAAGAATAAAGAAAGAGATGGGGAGAGCTCCATGTTGTGACAAAGCAAACGTGAAAAGAGGAGCATGGTCTCCTGCGGAAGATGCCACTCTCAAAAGCTACCTTCAGACTCATCGTGCCACTGGTGGTAGCTGGATTGCTTTGCCTAAAAAAGCTGGTACTCTACCTATCCCTAACTTTTTGATCCTCCTTTCTCTACGCTGGTTCTGCCTGGCAACAAGGGAATTCCTCTTCATTTCTTTTCATTTAGATCAATTTTATATCATATGAACTGGCTATAATTGGTCTTTGCTATTTACCTTAATGCCCTCCCTCTGTCTTTTTTTTTTTTACTCGAGCATTTTGAACCCTAGGCGACTAGAGAGAGAGAGAGATAAAAAAAAGCTTTTCCGGTACCTGTGTACTGTAGCCGTGTAAGAAAAGTAGACTGTGGCTTGACTCCTTCGCATAGTAGTGATCCTGGTCAAGGTTCAGGGTATTATTCAAGGTATATAACAGCTTTTCCTAGTTTTGGAAAGGCCAATTACCAGTGCCATTTCCTCTTTTTTATTTATTTATAGTTAATTGGTGTTTATGGTCCCACACATTTCCAATTCCAAAAGAAATGTAATTTGTAAAAAGTACAAACTACACTTAAATTACTGATAAAAAAATCACACCAAAAGAAACAATATATGAGACTTAAAGTTCTTCATAAAAATTCACCTGGTGTAAGCCTTTTAAGCCCAAGCTTTCCCAGATAACTACTTGACCGAAATTCCAAGCGAACAAAAAATTAGTTAACCAAAGGAGAATTTTGGTCTTCACATTTAGAAATGTAAATGGTTAGTAATTAACAAAAAAAAGAGGACAACATCCTTGAATTCCATAAAATATACAAAAAACAAGAAAAAAGGCAAGATGCCACCAGAGCTAGCAGGGTCATGGCCAATAATCGATCACTTTAATCCTATTAGAGGAGCAAACCAGCTACTAGATAGATCATTTCGGGTCATGGATGATAAGTACGGACTGATCTTCTTTGTCAGCCTTGGAATTCATCCAGTGCTACTTGTGAGCAACAAAAAAGTTGTGAAAGAATGTTTAACTACCAACAATAAGGTTTTTCCTGCATGTCCAAAATACTTAGCTGTAAAAATCATGGGCTATGATCATGCTATACTCAACTTTGCACATTATGGGCAATATTGTTGCTATAGGAGAAAGCTAACCATGACTGAACTCCTCCCAAACAACAGGCTTGAGATGCTCAAGCATCTTCGAGACACAAAAACTAAGTTCCTTTTGAAGGACTTGCATGACAGATTAATAAAGAAAGGAGGGTATGTTATAATGGAAATGAAGGAGAAGTTTGGGAACTTGACAATGAACATAATAGTAAGAATGCTTGCCTGGAAGCAATATTTTGGTACTGATACAAATAAGGATGAGGAGTGAGGGACATTTCAAAGGCTTTATGAGATTTCTTTCATTTATTGGGGTTATTCTTCGTTTCAGATGTTGTTCTGTTTCTTGGTTGGTTGAATTATGTTAAGGGATATGTAGGCAAAATGAAGAGGACAACAACGGAGATAGACAGTGTTCAGTAGATGGGTGAAGGATTATCTACGAATCAAACTCAATGGAAGCATCAACGGGGAGGAGAAAGATTTCATTCAATGTTCTGCTTTCTAACTTGGATGACGACAAGATTTTTTATGATGATACTGTTACAACAATGTCCTGCTAATTCGTTGGAGTTTATTTGAAGTGTGAAACAAAAATGAAACTGGTGTTTGATTGTCACAACTACTTGGAGATAAAGAAGGTTATGTTGGTTGTAATTGAATTCAATGATTATGCCATTGTTTGGTGGGATCAATTACTGATTAATAGGAGAAGGAATAGAGAGCCACCAATGGACACTTTGGAGGAGATGAAAATGCTTATGAGGAAGCGTTTTGTACCAACCACTATTATAAGGGATTGTATCAAAAGTTGCAGAGGTTAAATCAAGGTTCCAAGAGTGTGGAAGAATATTACTGTTATGAACCTTGTCATCACATGACAACGCAACCCATAACCAAGAATGAGATCCAATCCTAGAAAGCTTAAATAGGTCTAATAGAAGTGTGACACAATGGAAACCTTCCCCAAGGTATCAACATTATTGGAATGAGTAGAATGATGCCATGAACCCAGCTAATCTTCGATAAGTCAGATTTAGTTCATTCAAGAACTATATAAGCTTATATAGTTCTTGAACGAACTGAATCTGTTGAAATTCATCTTTGAGTTTATATAGTTCTTGAAAAATTAACCCTAATGGACCCCATATGTCGACTTAAATGAGGTCCACTCAAAACTGACCCAAAACCCTAAACTGAAAGCCCATAACTTAATCCAAACAAGCCTTGGATTCTAGCTGAAAACAAAGTATTAATTAAACCCTAACAAGCCTTGGGCTGTACTGATGCAGATCATTCCAGAAACACCGGCAAGGACCCATTACATGTTCAGGGGCTTGATTCGTAGTTTTGAAGGTTTCAACCAAGTAAGAATTGAAAGGACCGTTGGAGTATCAAGAGGAGACCCTAGTACATCTTATCCATGTGCATGAGTGGTCCAATACAACCTTCTTTGGGCAATGAAGTGAAGACAGCAAAGGAGACAAAAGAATCCTACTACAGCTTGGAAATAACATGGGTGACTCCCTTTTCCTTTTGTTTCTAGGATTAAGGGGCTGGATGGAAGGCTATAAATAAGCCTTATATCAGCTGTATAATATTTTACTCTTCTCATCAGAACATGGATTTAATATTATGGGCTTCATTTTATCTATAGCCCAAGGCTTGTTTGGGCTTAATTAGTACTTTGCTTTTAGCTAGGATTCAATGTTTGTTTGGATTAAGTTATGGGCTTTTAAGTTTAGGGTTATAGGTCAGTTTTGAGTGGATCTCATTTAAGTCCACATAAGGGGTCGATTAGGGTTAATTTTTCATGCACTATTTAAACTCATGTAAGCTGAATTTCGGTAGCAATTGATGAATATTACTTTTGAATTTTTCAGTTTTATGTGTGAGAGTGATTCTTGCATTCTTTAGTTCTTGAACGAACTAAATCTAACTTATCGAAGATTAACTAGCGTCATTCTACTCATTCCAATAGTGTTGGTGCCTTGTCCTCACTTTATGACCCATATAAGGTTGTATTGGACCCCTCCTACACATGGATAAGATGTACTAGGGTCTCCTCTTGATTCTCCAATGGTCCCTGCAATTCTGACTTAGTTGAAACCTTCAAACCCAATGCATTCAATGCCACCTTCAATAACTTTATCTTAGATCGGGTCATTGGACCATTTGGAAAATGTAATGTGTTCTTGATGGTGTTTCTGGGCTGGTTAGCATCATCCCCTCTATCCTCGAAAGGATTCGACCTCATATCAAAATCTGTGTCAAACAACATAAGATCAGCAACATTAGAGATAACATTAACACCATACTCATCTGGAAGGTCAATTTTGTATGCGTTGTCATTGATTCTCTCTAAAACTTGAAATAGACCATCCATCAAATAAAACTTACCACAAGTTGAATATCCACATGCATTATAAATTTCAGCAAAGTCAGAATCATTACCATACAATTCCATCACACAGTGAAAGCCTAGTAATCTAGTATTCAGGGTGTGTAAAAGAACATACCTGCGTGAAAGTGCACCAGATACGATGTTCTCTTTGCCTTGCTTAGACTTGATTACGTAAGGAAATGTTTCAATAAATTCAATCTATTTTGCATGTCTCCTATTCAACTTACCTTGTCCTTTCACATGTTTCAACAACTCATGATCGTAGCTGGTGATAATTGAAACATGCAAAATGGACACTTTCGCGCAGGAAAAAATGATGGATGTCTTGTTTTCCCAAGGCCAAGTTTCGTCCAAATGTGTATAAAAAGGGGAAGATGATATTAAGCATCAATTAACAGATTAGGCCGATTAGTCTAATGACTTTGGGAGAGAATCTAAGAGGGAAAATTAGGAAATTAGGACCTATTTACTTCTTAGGAATTGTAGTTTTGGTTACTTAGCATATACGGACACTAATTTCATTTTATTTTGAATTTTAGAACTCATGTTTTGGGTCATCAAATGTGACGTAGCGTGGTAGACTCTACTTGGCAGAAGTCCTACCACATCTGTGATGAATTTCATGAATGTTGCGGGAAGAACTAAGTTTTCCTCCCTTCATAAGAGTCGTAGCCCTATATTTCATCTTTCTAAAGAGATCAATTATGTATAAAAATGGGAGGGAAAAGGGCGGAATACGACCTTTCCTGGCAGATTTGGGAGAAGAAAAGAAGAGAAGAGGAGGTCTAGAAGCGATGAGGTTAGATGCGTTAAAGAAAAAAAAAAGTTATGTGCAAAAAAAGGTGTTTAAAAATAAAAGAATAACAAATTTAAAGGATTATTGGATTGTTTTGGTGATTATGTTATATAAAAAAAACAATTTGTTGGTTGAAAATGATTTATAAGAATTTCCTGTAATTATAGGAGGGACCACGAGCAGAGAATCCATAACATGTAGGTTATTTGCATCTATATCAGCCAATTTAATTTCCATAATTTTGATGTGTGAATTATGCTTAACGCTTTTAGTGGAAGTTTGAAAATATGTGATTTTGTAGTAAATTTTTTGAAGGTGTGCATATCAAGAAAGTCAGTTTGCTGTGAAAATCTACTAGGTTGTGGCAGAACCACCAATTTGGCAATGAGTAACATACATTTAATGTATGTTAGGATTGGGGATAAAAGGGTCATCATAAAGGACTGACATACATTCAGTGTGTGTCAGGATCCTGGGGACGGGGATTGCTATGCCCAGGCTAACATACATTGAGAGTATTTTAGAATCTCGGATATAGATTGTGGTACAATGTAAATCATACATTAGTGTATGTTAAAAGTTCGAAAATAAATTGTCACCTTTCCACACATACACACAAGAAGGTATGTTAACGACTAGAAAGGGGGTTTAATGATGATGATTTTGGTACGACAATAAAGATACAAGCAATATTATAGGCAAACAGTTAAATTTCCAACTAAAATAGCTACCCTTCTGGTTATGTTTAAGTACAATGGTGTGTGGTTGATTAAATAACTTTACTATTATATTTATTTAATTTTATATGGAATTATTTTGGTCAAATATTTGCATGTCAGGAGCAGAATTTGTTGTTTGTATGTTTTTCTATCTAGCTCTAGGAGGTCTATTTCTTTCTAGTTGCTCACAACCAACACTTGAATTTATCATAGCTCTTGATTTTTCCTGCTCAGTATTTTGGACGTGCAGGAAAAACCTTGTGGTTGGCAGTTAAACATTCTTTCACAACTTTCTAGTTGCTCACAACCAACACTTGACGAATTGAAAGGTAGACAAAGAAGATCGAATCGTACTTATCATCCCTGGCCCCAAATGAGCTCTATAGTAGTTGGTTTGCTCTTCTAATAGGATGCAGGTAACCGATTATTGGTCATGACCTTATTGGCTCTTGTGGCATCTTGCCTTTTTTTCTTGTTTGTTATGGCATATTTTCTGGATGAGAAGAGAGAAATTATACCAAGAAGAAGGGCATATAAGTTGATTCCTTGCAACTCCATAAGGATTTTAATTCTTTCGATGGATTCTATAAACATGGATTCAACTTATAATGAAGGTTCAATATGCTAAAATTTATGGTTCTACCAAGCAAATTATCTTTATAAAACTTACTACGGGGAGTGAAGCATTTGACAAGTTTTGGCTTCTTAAGTTTTATAAAGAGGGGGCATCTATTGTTACTCATTTTTATCCCCCACATGCTGGAGATGGAGTATATCCCTTTTTAACAAAATGCAAGAGTTTTGCTCATGGTTCCTGGATGATTGAGTAAAATAAATAATAATAAAATGTCTTTTTTCAAACAATGTCTTTGTTGCGTTCTGTTCTTTTTATCCTCTTCCTTTGCTGCCGAAATTGTCAGGATTCTTAGATTAATTAGGATTCTTCATAATGCTAAATCCATCCTTTCTTTATCTAGTCTTTAAGGTTGGATAATTCCTCAGAATTTACAATGATTTTGCTGTTGTCACAATTCTGTTCTAATACCAAATTTTTATTCCAATTTAGACTTTGATTGTGACTTGGCTTTGCGCAATTTCTGACCATCCCAACCTTAATTGTTGTTTAAAATGACTTTTTTTCTCACTTTTGATTCTTTACATATTGATGAATTTGAGTTTTTGAATCACCTAATTTTGATGTTAGAAGCTCAATAAATTCTCGTTTGAATGTCTAGTGTAAATGCACAAAATCATGTCATGAGAAGGTTTCTGACCTGAGTTTGCAAATTGTTTTTTAGAGACCCGATTTAATGTCTTGAGGATTTATCAGGATAATCAAAGACCAATTTTAAATTTGGGAAAGTTAATTAGTCTCGTTGAAAAAAATCAGGGGCAAGATCAAAAAACATCACAATAATTTATGTTACTTGACTTCTGCGCTGGATTATATTTTGTTACTTTTCACAAAACTAGCGGAGCCATTTTTTTTTAGCATAAGGTTAGATAAATCCCTCAAAATTTGCACTAAAAATGGATTTTGCCCCTGTCACGATTCTTCTCTTCAAAACGATTTTTGACCAAGCAGATTGCGCGCAAATTTCTCACTTTCAATTCTTCATGAAGTTGTAGTCATGTATGTATAGATGAATTTGGGGTTTTAAAACACCTGATTTTGATACTAGAAGCTCAAGATATTCCTGTTTGAACTTCTAGTATAAAAGCAGAGAATCCTACAACGATTTATACAACACGATATTGTTCATTGTCATTTTGAGAACAAAATCCCCTTATCTGCAAATTATTTCCTTTCTCTACAATTTCCTGTTGGTTTCCATGATTCTATTATTTGTTCATGCCTCAAAATCATTAAAATATCAATCAGAATATTTGTTTTCCTATTTCATTTATCTTATTGCAAGTAACCCAAGATTTAAATCCTATATCAGTGCAATGATTTTTTACTACATAGAGCTATGTATAGGCTATATATATACCTCCCTTACTGACCTAAATGGGGAGAAGAAAAAAGGAAGAAAGAATGGGAGGCAAGAGAACAAAAAAGAGGCAGTCAACAGAACAGAAAAGAAGCAAGAAAATAACTGGGGAAGAACATCCATTCAACCAGCACATCACACCTTCATCATCTCCATCGTCGCTAGCAAGAAGAGAAAGACATAGACAAAACCTGCTTTGTCGGTGTTTGTCACTGTCTCTAGAATTGGTCGTGCGCAAGAGCTCCAACATGATTTTCTATTCCCGTTAGTTGCTAGGTAATCTTCTATGCATTCCTCTAGTCATTGTGCATGCTTTTGTTTTAGAATTCCTGATTTTCAGCGCAATACAACAAATAAACATATATAAAAAAATGTTTCATGCATACAACCAATACCCTAACATATATCTTAAGCAATTAAGTTGAATCATTATCTTGAAAGATTAAGGATGTGTGAAATTTGAATCTATGCTAAATAATCTTCTATTTGTTGCCTTCGCATCCTTTAATTTTCTTATATTTCTACCATGATGATACCTTTTAACCATTGTTTTCTTTTGTTGGGATATTTCCACAAGTTAATAATATAAAATATTAATAGTTTAGGTCCAGATTTTAAACCCTATATTAGCACACGTATTATTTGGCACTCCAACGATGGCAATGTATGTTATGTTTTTGGTTTAGAAGCCCACACTCGCTGATCAAAAGTCTGCTTCTTTCCTTACTCTTTTAATGGATGCTAGCGTCACTTACATTTCTATTGATTTACAGGTTATAGCTAGAAGGTTCTTGGAATCAAAATAGATGACATCACATTTATATTTATTCAGAGTTATATGTAACTCTTTGGGATCTATTTCTTTCTCAAGTATATAATATTTGCTCTAACGGTGTTAGAAGTGTGCATTATATGTTCTAACTCTTGTGCTTCATGTATGTACGTATACGTATTGGCCTGAGTGGCACAACTCATGCTTTCTTTACGGTAAGATACTTACTATTACTATTTCATTTCTTGAATTTCTCCTTTTATTTGATGTGCAAGATAAGTTAATAGGGAAATTCGGTTTCCAATGTGGTAATTAGCTAAACATCTTTTATTTGGTTGGCTTTCTGAAGCTTCAACATTACACTTTAATTTGTTGCACATCGGGAGTTCAGAAACATGTCTCAGAGAGAGATGATTTAGTTCATTTTATATATGCTTGTAACTAGTAGAAAAGCATATTGTATATTAAATGATTTTCAACAACATAACTTAGCTTCCAGAAACTGAAAAAGTGTGCTTCATCGGTGTTTTTTAATTAAAAAAACATCATAGTACTGCCATTAAATGCAATGTTGTTTTTCAGGATTTTATTATTATTTTTTATTTTAGTGAATCAAAATCATATGAAATCATATGTTTTTTTAACGAAAAATAATTTCAATTTTTTTTTTTTCAAAAAGCATAAACTACAACAACGCCTAACAAGGAAAATATTTGAGCATATGATGGTGGGGTTTGGGAGAATGCAGAGGAAGGCCATTAATTATAATAGTCACAACAAATTCACATTCATACGAAGACAGAGAGAAGGAAAACATTGAAAAACAAACCTTTTTTCACAATTAAGAGATCATTTTAAATCATTGATTGAACCGGAAGAAAGTAAAATGATCAAGTTTGATTATTCACCAAAACTCTAATAATAAGCTCAAGAAGTGAAATTTAGCAATGGAATAATACAGTACAGTTATTAGAACCTTTGTTGCAAATGACAAATTATTTGCAACAAGTAGACTAGTAAATATAAGAACTCAATTAAGCTAAGGCAATTATTGTCTAAAACAATAACTTATCCTATACAAAGAACCTACAACACCGGAAAAAATTTTTAAATAAGAAGTGATATTGCAAATAAAATTTGGAATTATTGTTTCAGATTTTTTAGAGATTTTGTCCTTATTTTCTATCCTAAAGATATGCTCTTTAATTTGACATCCTGGTTCCTAATTTTGTGGCCTTCCTAAATTGATGACCTTTTCTACTATAAATCTTGTAACTACAAAAATTGAAAGAAAAGAAAAAAAGTTCCTTTTCAAAAAACTATATGGTATCAAAGCCTCGAGTTCTCTTGCTCTTCTCTTTTTTCTAATGATGTCATATAAGTCAACAATGATTGACGCCCAAAGAAATCCTACCAGTTAATCTGACTCTTCTAGCACTTCAGAAACCATCAAAACCTAATCCTACTATTTCTCCTGTATTTATTGATTAGTAACATAATCAACCCTATGCCGCAGTCCGTCAAATTGACGATTAATGGCAGAGGAAAAATGGGACAGCCTAGACACCAAAACCTAAAGTTAGTGATCCCAATAAAAACAAGTGGTGATTTAGTTAAGAAAATAAGGATTCTGAAATCGTCAAGCAATCAATGTTGATAAAATAATAATAATAATAATAATAATAATAAAATAAAAACAAATCATGACTAGCATCTATATATAAATAACAAAAATCACCTATGTTTTGATTAACAACTTATCGGCAACCCCCAAAGTAGATCCATTCAAATAAATTTAGAACGTCCCTCTTAAGTAGCATTAACATCAACCAAATTCCCATCATCTTTGGGATTGGAAAATTACTAGCAAGTCATATAAAACAAAGTAAGTTGCTAACTCCATTCCTCTATGGTGTGCTGCAATGCAAGTCTACATGCTAGAAACAATTCCATGGTAAAAACTAATTACAAAATTGAACTCAATCATTTTCCTTTGTTAACTAACTTAATTTCTTCGAACAACTCTCAAATATATGAAGGCGACAAATGTTCATCTTCAAAACAAAGCTTATGTGGAAAATATCAATCAGAACTAAAAGAATTATACGAGATGTAATTGATATGCATATATGATGCATTAAAAAATACATCAAGTAATTTATTTTGCATGGAATGATGGCATCATTCGCATCAATCTAAAAGGCTTCCATATAGCCACTCCCACACATTTCCAATTCCAAAAGAAATGTAATTTGAAAAAAGTACAAACTACACTGAAATTACAAGATAAAAAAATCACACCAAAAGAAACAATATATGAATTTGAAAGTTCTTCATAGAAATTCACCTGGTGTAAGGATTTTGAGCCAAAGCTTTCCCATATAGCTACTCAACCGAAATTCCAAGTGAACAAAAAACTAGTTAACCAAAGGAGAATTGTGGTCTTCACATTCAGAAATATAAATGGTTAGTAATTAACAAAAAAAAAGAGGGAGAACATCCTTTAATTCCATAAACAAATACACCAACTAATTTTTATTTTGCTTGCAATGACGACATCATTTGCATCAATCTAAAAGGCTTGCATATAGCCATTCCCACACATTTCCAATTCCAAAAGAAATGTAATTTTAAAAAAGTACAAACTACACGGAAATTATTGGATAAAAAAATCACACCAAAAGAAACAATATATGAGTCTAAAAGTTCTTTATAGAAATTTACCTCGTGTAAGGAGTTTGAGCCCAAGCTTTCCCAGATAGCTACTACATCAAAATTCCAAGCAAACAAAAAACTAATTAAGCAAAGGAGAATTGTGGTCTTCAGATTCAGAAATGTAAATGGTTATTAATTAACAAAAAAAGAAGAAGGAGAACATCCTTGAATTCCATAAGAAAATACACCAAGTAATTTATTTTGCTTGCAATGACGACATCATTTGCATCAATCTAAAAAGCTTCCATATAGCCACTCCCACACATTTCCTATACCAAAAGATATGTAATTTGAAAAAAGTACAAACTACACGGAAATTATTGGATAAGAAAATCACACCACAAGGAACAATATGCATATGAAAGTTCTTCATAGAAATTCACCTGGTGTAGGCCTTTCGAGCCCAAGGTTTACTAGAAAGCTACTTGATCGAAATTCCAAGTTAACAAAAAATTAGTTAAGCAAAGGATAATTGTTGTCTTCACATTCAGAAATATAAATGGTTAGTACTTAAAAAAAAAGAGGGAGAACATCCTTGAATTCCATAAAAAAAATACATTAAGTAATTTATTTTGCATGCAATGACGGCATCAATGTAAGAAGCTTCCATATAGCCACTCCCACACATTTCATGTACCGTAAGAAATGTAATTTGAAAAAAGTACAAACAACAAGAAAATTATTCGATAAAAAAATCACACTAGAAGGAACAATATGAGTATGAAAGTTCTTCATAGAAATTCACCTACTGTAAGCCTTTCGAGCCCACGCTTCCCTAGAAAGCTACTTGACCGAAATTCAAAGTAAACAAAAATTTAGTTAAGCAAAGGAGAATTGTGGTCTTCACATTCAAAAATGTAAATGGTTAGTACTTAACAAAAAACAGAGGGAGATCATCCTTGAATTGCATAAAAAAAATACATGAAGTAATTTATTTTGCATGCATTCACTCCATCATTTGCATCAATCTAAAAAGCTTCCATCATATAGCCACTCCCACACATTTCGTGTACCAAAAGAAATGTAATTTGAAAAAAGTACAAACTACACGGAAATTATTGTATAAGAAAATAACACCACAAGGAACAATATGCGTATGAAAGTTCTTCATAGAAATTCACCTGGTGTAAGCCTTTCGAGCCCAAGGTTTCCTAGAAAGCTACTTGATCAAAATTCCAAGTTAAAAAAAAATTAGTTAAGCAAAGGAGAATTGTTGTCTTCACATTCAGAAATATAAATGGTTAGTACTTAACAAAAAAAAAGAGGGAGAACATCCTTGAATTCCATAAAAAAAAATACATTAAGTAATTTATTTTGCATGCAATGACGGCATCAATGTAAGAAGCTTCCATATAGCCACTCCCACACATTTCATGTACCGAAAGAAATATAATTTGAAAAAAGTACAAACAACATGAAAATTATTCGATAAAAAAATCACACTAGAAGGAACAATATGAGTATGAAAGTTCATAGAAATTCACCTGCTGTAAGCCTTTCGAGTCCAAGCTTTCGTAGATAGCTACTTGACCGAAATTCAAAGTGAGCAAAAAATTAGTTAAGCAAAGGAGAATTGTGGTCTTCACATTCAAAAATGTAAATGTTTAGTACTTAACCAAAAAAAAAGAGGGAGATCATCCTTGAATTGCATTAAAAAAATACATGAAGTTATTTATTTTGCATGCAATCACTCCATCATTTGAATCAATCTAGAAAGTTTCCATCATATAGCCACTCCCACACATTTCGTGTACCAAAAGAAATGTAATTTGAAAAAAGTACAAACTACACGGAAATTATTGGATAAGAAAATCACACCACAAGGAACAATATGCATATGAAAGTTCTTCATAGAAATTCACCTGGTGTAAGCCTTTCGAGCCCAAGGTTTACTAGAAAGCTACTTGATCGAAATTCCAAGTTAACAAAAAATTAGTTAAGCAAAGGATAATTGTTGTCTTCACATTCAGAAATATAAATGGTTAGTACTTAAAAAAAAAAGAGGGAGAACATCCTTGAATTCCATAAAAAAAATACATTAAGTAATTTATTTTGCATGCAATGACGGCATCAATGTAAGAAGCTTCCATATAGCCACTCCCACACATTTCATGTACCGTAAGAAATGTAATTTGAAAAAAGTACAAACAACAAGAAAATTATTCGATAAAAAAAATCACACTAGAAGGAACAATATGAGTATGAAAGTTCTTCATAGAAATTCACCTACTGTAAGCCTTTCGAGCCCACGCTTCCCTAGAAAGCTACTTGACCGAAATTCAAAGTAAACAAAAAATTAGTTAAGCAAAGGAGAATTGTGGTCTTCACATTCAAAAATGTAAATGGTTAGTACTTAACAAAAAACAGAGGGAGATCATCCTTGAATTGCATAAAAAAAAATACATGAAGTAATTTATTTTGCATGCATTCACTCCATCATTTGCATCAATCTAAAAAGCTTCCATCATATAGCCACTCCCACACATTTCGTGTACCAAAAGAAATGTAATTTGAAAAAAGTACAAACTACACGGAAATTATTGTATAAGAAAATAACACCACAAGGAACAATATGCGTATGAAAGTTCTTCATAGAAATTCACCTGGTGTAAGCCTTTCGAGCCCAAGGTTTCCTAGAAAGCTACTTGATCAAAATTCCAAGTTAAAAAAAAATTAGTTAAGCAAAGGAGAATTGTTGTCTTCACATTCAGAAATATAAATGGTTAGTACTTAACAAAAAAAAAGAGGGAGAACATCCTTGAATTCCATAAAAAAAAATACATTAAGTAATTTATTTTGCATGCAATGACGGCATCAATGTAAGAAGCTTCCATATAGCCACTCGCACACATTTCATGTACCGAAAGAAATATAATTTGAAAAAAGTACAAACAACATGAAAATTATTCGATAAAAAAATCACACTAGAAGGAACAATATGAGTATGAAAGTTCTTCATAGAAATTCACCTCGTGTAAGCCTTTCGAG
This sequence comes from Salix brachista, assembly GCA_009078335.1. NCBI lineage: Eukaryota > Viridiplantae > Streptophyta > Magnoliopsida > Malpighiales > Salicaceae > Salix > Salix brachista. The sequence goes on along the minus strand of CM018589.1, from coordinate 5,501,646 downwards.
TCCAAGCTTTCCTATATAGCTACTTGACTGAAATTCGAAGCAAACAAAAAATTAGTTAAGCAAAGGAGAATTGAAGTCTTCACATTCAGAAATATAAATGGTTAGTACTTAACAAAAAAAAGAAGGAGAAGATCCTTGAATTCCATAAAAAAATACATGAATTTATTTATTTTGCATGCAATGATGAAATCATTTGCATCAATCTAAAAAGCTTCGATATACACACTACCACACATTTCGTGTACCAAAAGAAATGTAATTTGAAAAAAGTACAAACTACCCGGAAATTATTGGATAATAAAATCACACCAAAAGGAACACTATGAGTATGAAAGTTCTTCATAGAAATTCACCTGGTGTAAGCCTTTCGAGCCCAAGCTTTCCTAGAAAGCTACTTAATCGAAATTCTAAATGCACAAGAAATTGGTGAAGCAAAGGAGAATTGTGGTCTTCACGTTCAAAAATATAAATGGTTAGTACTTAACAAAAAAAAAGAGGGAGAAGATCCTTGAATTCCATAAAAAAATACATAAATTAATTTATTTTGCATGCAATGATGACATCAATCTAAAATGCTTCCATATAGCCATTCCCACACATTTCGTGTACCAAAAGAAATGTAATTTGAAAAAAGTACAAACTTCACGGAAATTATTGGATAAGAAAATCACACTAGAAGGAACAATATGAGTAAGAAAGTTTTTCATAGAAATTCACCTGGTGTAATCCTTCGAGCCCAAGCTTTCCTAGGTTGGTACTTGACCGAAATTCCAAGCGAACAAAAAATTAGTTAAGCAAAGGAGAATTGTGGTCTTCAGATTCAGAAATGTAAATAATTAGTACTTAACAAAAAAAAATAAGGGAGAACACACTTGAATTCCATAAAAAAATACATCAGGTAATTTATTTTGCATGCAATGATGGCGTCAATCTAAAATGCTTCCATATAGCCACTCCCACACATTTCGTGTACCAAAAGAAATGTAAGTAGAAAAAAGTAGAAACAACACAAAAATTATAGGATAAAAAAATCACACTAGAAGGCACAATATGAGTATGAAAGTTCTTCATAGAAATTCACCTTGTGTAAGCCTTTCCAGTCCAAGCTTTCCTAGAGAGCTACTTCACCGAAATTCGAAGCGAACAAAAAATTAGTTAAGCAAAGGAGAATTATGGTCTTCACATTCAGAAATATAAATGGTTAGTACTTAGCAAAAAAAAAAAGGGGAGAAGATCCTTGAATTCCATAAAAAAATACATGAAGTAATTTATTTCGCATGCAATGATGACATCATTTGCATCAATCTAAAAAGCTTCGATATACACACTCCCACACATTTCGTGTACCAAAAGAAATGTAATTTGAAAAAACTACAAACTACACGGAAATTATTGGATAAAAAAATCACACTAAAAGGAACAATATGAATATGAAAAATGTTCATAGAAATTCACCTGGTGTAAGCCTTTCAAGCCCGAGCTTTCCTAGATAGCTACTTGACCGAAATTCCAAGCGAACAAAATATTAGTTAAGCAAAGGAGAATTGTGGTCATCACATTAAGAAATGTAAATAGTTAGTACTTAACAAAAAAATAGAGGGGGAACATCCTTGAAGTCCATAAAAAAATACATGAAGTAATTTATTTTGCATGCAATGATGACATAATTTGCATCAATCTAAAAGGCTTCCATCGTATAGCCACTCCCACACATTTTGTGTACCAAAAGAAATGTAATTTGAAAAAAGTACAAACTACATGGAAATTATTGAATAAAAAAATCACACCAAAAGGAACAATATGAGTATGAATGTTCTTCATAGAAATTCACCTGGTGTAACCCTTTCGAGCCCAAGCTTTCCTAGATAGCTACTTGACCGAAATTCCAAGGGAACAAAAAAATAGTTAAACAAAGGAGAATTGTGGTGTTCACATTCAGAAATGTAAATGGTTAGTACATAACAAAAAAAAAAGAGGGAGAACATCCTTGAATTCCATAAAAAAATACATCACGTAATTTATTTTGCATTCAATGACGGCATCATTTACATCAATCTAAAAAGCTTCCATCATATAGCCACACCCACACATTTCGTGTACCAAAAGAAATGTAATTTGAAAAAATTATAAACTACATGGAAATTATTGGACAAAAAATCACTCTAGAAGGAACAATATAAGTATGAAAGGTCTTCATAGATATTCACGTCGTGTAAGGCTTTCGAGCCCAAGCTTTCCTAGATATCTACTTCATCGAAATTCCAAGCGAACAAAAAATTAGTTAAGCAAAGGAGAATTGTGGTCTTCACATTCAGAAATGTAAATGGTTAGTACTTAACCAATAAAAAGAGTAAGAACATCCTTGAATTCCATAAAAAAAAAATACATCAAGTAATTTATTTTGCATGCAATGACGACATCAATCTAAAAAGCTTCGATATAGTCACTCCCACACATTTCGTGTACCAAAAGAAATGTAATTTGAAAAAAGTACAAACTACACGAAAATTACTGGATAAAAAACTCACACCAAAAGGAACAATATGAATATGAAAATTGTTCATAGAAATTCACCTCGTGTAAGCCTTTCGAGCCCAAGCTTTCCTAGATAGCTACTTGACCAACCAAAATTCCAAGCGAACAAAAAATTAGTTAAGCAAAGGAGAATTGTGGTCTTCACATTCAGAAATGTAAATAGTTAGTACTTCACAAAAAAAAAATAGAGGGGGAACATCCTTGAATTCTATAAAAAAAATACATGAAGTAATTTATTTTGCATGCAATGACAACATCATTTGCATCAATCTAAAAAGCTTCCATATAGACACTCCCACAGATTTCCTTTACCAAAAAAAATGTAATTTGAAAAAAGTACAAACAACACGGAAATTATTAGACAAAAAATCAGTCCAAAAGGAACAATATGAGTATGAAAGTTTTTCATAGAAATTCACCTCGTGTAAACCATTCGAGCCCAAGCTTTCCTAGATAGCTACTTGACCAAAATTCCAAGGGAACAAAATTATGGTCTTCATATTCAGAAATGTAAATGGTTAGTTCTTAACAAAAAAAAAAAGAGGGAGAACATCCTTGAATTCCATAAAAGAAATACATCAAGTATTTTTTTTTTATGCAATGACGACATCAATCTAAAAAGCTTCGATATAGACACTCCCACACATTTCTTGTACCAAAAGAAATGTAATTTGAAAAAAGTACAAACTACACGGAAATTACTGGATAAAAAAATCACACCACAAGGAACAATATGAATATGAAAAATGTTCATAGAAATTCACCTGATGTAAGCCTTTCGAGCCCGAGCTTTCCTAGATAGTTACTTGACCGAAATTCCAAGCGAACAAAAAATTAGTTAAGCAAAGGAGAATTGTGGTCTTCACATTCAGAAATGTAAATGGTTAGTACTTAACCAAAAAAAAGAGGGAGAACATCCTTGAATTCCATAAAAAAATGCATTAAGTAATTTATTTTGCATGCAATGATGGCATCATTGAATCAATCTAAAAAGCTTCCAATAGACACTCCCACACATTTTCTTTACCAAAAAAAAATGTACTTTGAAAAAGTACAAACTACATGGAAATTATTGGACAAAAACTCACTCTAGAAGGAACAATAGGAGTATGAAAGTTCTTCATAGATATTCACCTAGTGTAAGCCTTTCGATCCCAAGCTTTCCTAGATACCTACTTCACCGAAATTCCAAGCGAACAAAAAATTATTTAAGCAAAGGAGAATTGTGGTCTTCACATTTATAAATGTAAATGGTTAGTACTTAACCAAATAAAAGAGGGAGAACATCCTTGAAATCCATAAAAAAATACATCAAGTAAATTATTTTGCATGCAATGGCGCCATCATTTCCATCAATCTAAAAAGCTTCCATCATATAGCCCCTCCCACACATTTCGTGTACCAAAAGAAATGTAATTTGAAAATGGTATAAACTACACGGAAATTATTGGAGAAAAAAATCACACCAGACGGAAAAATATGAGTATGAAATTTCTTCATAGAAATTCACCTGGTGTAACCCTTTCGAGCCCAAGCTTTCCCAGATAGCTACTCCACCGAAATTCCAAGCGAACAAAAATTAGTTAAGCAAAGGAGAATTGTGGTCTTCACATTCAGAAATGTAAATGATTAGTACTTAAGAAAGAAAAAAAGAGGGAGAACATCCTTGAATTCTATACAAAAAATACATCAAGTAATTTATTTTGCATGCAATGACGGCATCATTTGCATCAATCTAAAAAGCTTCCATATAGCCAGTCCCACACATTTCGTGTACCAAAAGAAATGTAATTTGAAAAAAGTATAAACTACACGGAAATTATTGGAGAAAAAATCAGTCCAGAAAGAACAATATGAGTATGAAAGTTCTTCATAGAAATTCACCTCGTATAAACCTTTCGAGCCCAAGCTTTCCTAGATAGCTACTTGACCGAAATTCCAAGCGAACAAAAACTTAGTTAAGCAAAGGAGAATTGTGGTCTTCACATTCAGAAATATAAATGGTTAGTACTTAACCGGAAAAAAAAGGGAGAACATCCTTGAATTGCATAAAAAAATACATCAAGTAAATTATTTTGCATGCAATGACGCCATCATTTACATCAATCTAAAAAGCTTCCATTATATAGCCACTCCCACACATTTCGTGTACCAAAAGAAATGTAATTTGAAAAAGTACAAACTACATGGAAATTATTGGATAAAAAAATCACACCAAAAGGAACAATGTGAGTATGAAAGTTCTTCATAGAAATTCACCTGGTGTAACCCTTTCGAGCCCAAGCTTTCCTAGATAGCTACTTGACCGAAATTCCAAGGGAACAAAAAATTAGTTAAACAAAGGAGAATTGTGGTGTTCACATTCAGAAATGTAAATGGTTAGTACATAACAAAAAAAAAGAGGGAGAACATCCTTGAATTCCATAAAAAAATACATCAAGTAATTTATTTTGCATTCAATGACGCCATGATTTACATCAATCTAAAAAGCTTCCATCATATAGCCACACCCACACATTTCGTGTACCAAAAGAAATGTAATTTGAAAAAAGTATAAACTACATGGAAATTATTGGACAAAAAATCACTCTAGAAGGAACAATATAAGTATGAAAGTTCTTCATAGATATTCACCTCGTGTAAGGCTTTCGAGCCCAAGCTTTCCTAGATATCTACTTCACCGAAATTCCAAGCGAACAAAAAATTAGTTAAGCAAAGGAGAATTGTGGTCTTCACATTCAGAAATGTAAATGGTTAGTACTTAACCAACGAAAAGAGGGAGAACATCCTTGAATTCCATAAAAAAAAAATACATCAAGTAATTTATTTTGCATGCAATGACGCCATCATTTACATCAATCTAAAAAGCTTCCATCATATAGCCACTCCCACACATTTCGTGTACCAAAGGAAATGTAATTTGAAAAAAGTACAAACTACATGGAAATTATTGGATAAAAAAATCACACGAAAACGAACAATATGAGTATGAAAGTTCTTCATAGAAATTCACCTGGTGTAACCCTTTCGAGCCCAAGCTTTCCTAGATAGCTATTTGACCGAAATTCCAAGGGAACAAAAAATTAGTTAAGCAAAGGAGAATTGTGGTCTTCACATTCAGAAATGTAAATGGTTAGTGCTTAACAAAAAAAAAAGAGGGAGAACATCCTTGAATTCCATAAAAAAAACACATCAAGTAATTTATTTTGCATGCAATGATGCCATCATTTACATCAATCTAAAAAGCTTCCATCATATAGCCACTCCCACACATTTCGTGTACCAAAAGAAATGTAATTTGAAAAAAGTTTAAACTACATGGAAATTATTGGATAAAAAAATCACACGAAAAGGAACAATATGAGTATGAAAGTTCTTCCTAGAAATTCACCTGGTGTAACCCTTTTGAGCCAAGCTTTCCTAGATAGCTACTTGACCGAAATTCCAAGCGAACAAAAATTAGTTACGCAAAGGAGAATTGTGGTCTTCACAATCAGAAATGTAAATGGTTAGTACTTAACAAAAAAAAAGAGGGAGAACATCCTTGAATTCCATAAAAAAAAAAATGCATCAAGTAATTTATTTTGCATGCAATGACGACATCATTTGCATCAATCTAAAAAGATTCCATATAGCCACTCCCACACATTTCGTGTACCAAAAGAAATGTAATTTGAAAAAAGTATAAACTACACGGAAATTATTGGAGAAAAAAATCACACCAGATGGAAAAATATAAGTATGAAATTTCTTCATAGAAATTCTCCTTGTGTAAGCCTTTTGAACCAAAGCTTTCCCAGATAGCTACTCCACCGAAATTCTAAGTGAACAAAAAATTAGTTAAGCAAAGGAGAATTGTGGTCTTCACATAGAAATGTAAATGGATAGTTCTTAACAAAAAAAAAGAGGGGGAACATCCTTGAATTCCATAAAAAAAAATACATCAAATAATTTATTTTGCATGCAATGACGGCGTCATTTGAATCAATCTAAAAAGATTCCATATAGCCTCTCCCACACATTTCGTGTACCAAAATAAATGTAAGTTGAAAAAAGTATAAACTACACGGAAATTATTGGAGAAAAAAATCACACCAAAAGGAAAAATATGAGTATGAAATTTCTTCATAGAAATTCACCTTATGTGAGCCTTTCGAGCCCAAGCTTTCCGAGATAGCTACTCCACCGTAATTGCAAGCGAACAAAAATTAGTTAAGCAAAGGAGAATTGTGGTCTTCACATTCAGAAATGTAAATGGTTAGTACTTAACAAAAAAAAAAGAGGCAGAACATCCTTGAATTCCATAAAAAAATACATCAAGTAATTTATTTCGCATGCAATGACGGCATCAATCTAAAAAGCTTTGATATAGACACTCCCACACATTTCGTGTACCAAAAGAAATGTAATTTGAAAAAAGGACAAACTACACGAAAATTATTGGATAAGAAAATCACACCAAAAGAAACAATATGAGTATGAAAGTGCTTCATAAAAATTCACCTGGTGTAACCCTTTCGAGCCCGAGCTTTCCTAGATAGCTACTTGATCGAAATTCCAAGTGAACAAAAAATTAGTTAAGCAAAGGAGAATTGTGGTCTAACTATTTAGAAATGTAAATGGTTAGTACTTAACAAAAAAAAATAGAGGATCCTTGAATTCCATAAAAAAATACATCAAATTATTTAGTTTGCATGCAATGATGGCATCATTGAATGAATCTAAAAAGTTTCCATATTGCCACTCCCACACATTTCAAGTACCAAAAGAAATGTCATTTGAAAACAGTACAAACTACATTGAAATTACTGGATAAGAAAAACACAACAAAAGAAAGAATATATGAGTCTGAAAGTTCTTCATAGAAAATCACCTGGTGCAAGCTTTCCCAGCTAGCCACCTGGCCCTAATTCCAAGCAAACAAAAAATTTATTAAGCAAAGGAGAATTGTGGTCTTCATATCTAGAAATGTTAATGGTTAGTAATTAACAAAAAAAAAAAGATCCTTGAATTCCATAAAAAAAAAAACACTAATTACATATGAGGAGATTGTATACTGAAGGTGTATCCTTTCTCTGGCTTCTGAAAAGTATGCAGTGTTTTAGTGCAAGTGATAAGGTCTGTTAAAATCTTCTAGTGGATATAACCATTGCAAAACCAAAACAAAATCACACTAATTACATATTAAAAGATTGCAGAAATGGATATTTGATCAACATTCCGAACATTTGGCATTAAGCATGCATACTTACAAGTTGCAACACGTGCTGCAAAGTTCTACTTTTAAGCAAGAATCTCTCTAACTAACTTCCACAGTTCCACAAGCATGTCAAAACATATAGGCAATTCAAAACTTCTAAGCTTCAAGTAGTAATTACATTTTGTTTAGATAAATTATAAAGAACAGACAAAATAAGATGAGGACATTCCACCTTGAAAGCATAAGATAACTCAGTTAAAGCATGGCATTGTTTGGATTACGACACAAGTAACAGATATACCAACCAGAAATGATACAAGATATGTCAAGTTTGCACAGTGGACAAAAATGTCACCACTAAGAATAGTAAAAAAATTCTCGTCCATCTTGAAAATATAGTTTCTTCCATCATCTTGCAGGCTTGACATAACAGATGCCTTCTGATAGGCCCCCTTCTCTCAAGGAACTTTGCAAAATGTGTTAATCCAATATAAATCAAAATAAAAAGATTTTGAAATTTAGTTTTCTAGAATGTTGAAAGATAAAATTAAAAAACAATTAAAAAGAGTAAAATACCTGATTCGAGTCCGCCTGAGTTATCTTGCTAAACCTTTTAACTTAGTTATAAGATCAAGATAATATCATAAAAATTCAAATTAAACAAAACTTTGAAGCTTAATTCTCAAAACAACTCAATGTTTAAGAGTAAAACTAGATTTTTTTTATAAAAAAAAAACCAACAATGAAGAAAAAAGACACTACATAAGATTGAGATTATTTCATAGAAAGAAATGTAAGAAAAAATACAATTTTAAAGTCTCAACCAATAAGATGTTGAAATAAATGACATAAAAAGAGACCTGATTTTTTAAAAAAAGAAACCATACAAGGGATTAAAAAATAGTCAATTAAAAAAATATATATATATTAATTAAGAGAATAAACATAAAATTTGATAAGAAAAAAAAAAGCTACATCAAATAAAATAAGAGGGATAAAATTGAAAAATCCAACTAGTTAAAAAAATTCAAAGCAAAAAATAAAGATAAAAACAAATACTGAGGAGATTGGAAACAAAATGTTAGATTGTACGATAATTGCATTGTTTTTATGAAAATCATACAAAATGATATGACAATTTAACATGATTTATTTACATCCATAGCATTTTCGGTTGCGGTCCTCGCCAGCTTGTACTAAGTTAAGTGTATGTTTGAAAATGTGGTTAAAGTTGCTTTTAAAAATTATTTTCATTCAAAAATGAATCAAAATAATATATATTTTATTTTAAAAAAATTATTTTTGACACCAACATATAAAAATGATCTAAAATACTAAAAAAATTTACCACGCTCCTGTTATGAAAATACATCTCATTCTGCAATATCTAAAACAACTGTGCAAATAAGATTATCACATTATTAACAAGGGGAAATGGGGCACCTTCAAGTTAATCCTTCCTCAGATGATCTTGTTTCGAACATCCTCAAGTTTCTTGAGTATCTTCCCAGGAGTTCTGTCTAGCTCATCTGCATTTTTTCTCTGTGCATCAAGCGGCAAAGTTGGAAACTGCTCACATAGATCTCCATCAATCACATCCTGCAAAATTACCCCTGAGACTTGAGCATTCTTTTAGAAAATACCAGGTAGCGGTATGGCTCAAACAACTCAGTGGTTTTAGTAACATTTTAAATTGGTTTTGACAAACTATAATCAAACGAAACTATAAGTAATGACTTACCTTAACAGGAAAATAAGCAGACCTATATGCCATATGATCTCATCCACACAAAGGTTGGTGGTATTGTCTCAAATGCATCTCCAGGTGTGAAAAGAAGTCAACATCATCTCGAGAGGTGAATGGAAGTAGGGCCCCCACGCTCCCCATCATTGTCCCGTACATAATGCATTCTCCACCGCCTGGAATTAGAGATGCCTTCTACAAGCAATTAACCACATCACCAATATGAAACTGTACTATCTCCTCTACCTTGTTTGGACATCCATTAAGCTTTCCCTGCTCCCACTTTATCTTTCCGCCAGTTGGATCTTCTTCTATCTCATCACAAACATCCTGTGGCAACCTCACAAAGTAGACATTCCCAAACTTGTCTGCACCAGCCATGGTATCAGAATCTACATGGTATGATGCTGTAAGTCATCTTGGAACACTATCATTAAAGACAAAAAGAATAACTGGAGAATGTGAGAAGGCTTCTCTGTTTTTATTATATTCAACGTGAAAAGAGAGTTTATGATTACAAGTATATATAGATTTTTACAGCATAGGAAAGACATAAGACAGGAAATGTTACTGACAAGGTAACATATCTGTCATAATTTGTAGTTTCTATCTTAGTGTCTTAGATACCGTAGCGGTATGGCTTAAACAATCTATATACAACTATGAAAACCAAATACATTACTGAGACAAAAACGTACATGCAACAAATTGTTCCCGTTTGAAACAACTCGGTGGTTTTAGTAACATTTTAAATTGGTTTTGAGCAACTTTAATCAAATGAAATTATCAATAATGACTTACCTTAACAGGAAAATAAGCAGACCTATATGCCATATGATCTCATCCACACAAAGGTTAGTGGTCTTGTCTCAAATGCATCTCCAGGTGTGAAAAGAAGTCATCATCATCTCGAGAGGTGAATGGAAGTAGGGCACCCACGCTCCTCATCTGCATTTTTTCTCTATGCATCAAGCGGCAAAGTTGAGTATCTTCAACCACTGCTTACTTTGCTTTCTTGGCCATACAATGAATGTTTCCCTTGAGTCTTTGAAGTACATCTCTAAAACCAAACATCACCTTTGAAGATGAGAAGAATTTTTTTTCCTAATCAAGGTGTTTGTAATGCACCATAACAGAAAAGGTCCATAGAATGCCCGTGCATAAAAATGTCTAGCAACCACAATTTGTCTAGCTGATCAATAGAACTTTTGGTTTGAGAATCAAGAAAGAGAAATTTAAGCAGGAACAACGGGGGAGAAATTACCTGCAGGGCTCAGATTTAGAGGAATTTACACTCTGCAGTTCCACAATAGGTAGGGCAGAGGGAGTGGAGGTGGGGAATGGTGGCTTCCTGGTGGGAGATGAATGATTACTACCTACAGGGCTCATTTGGGTGGCCATGTCCCTTCTTGAAACAACACAAGATACATTGGTTGAAGCATGCAAAGAAAGAAAAGGTCAAAGAAAGGAATTAACAATAAGTAAAAGAAGGCTTTCCTACCAATTCATTGAGAGGGGGGAAAGGAATCATAAATTGCACAAAACAGAATAACATGACAAAAGATAGACTAAGTTGTATCTCCAAGTCAAAGAGGAAAGTCATGAGAAAGCCAAGATTATGAACAGAAAAACAGTACCCAGGACAGCTTCTTTCATTGACCACTACCCTAAACAACAGTTGATTAACATGCCATTCTGCAGAAGCAAGACAAATGTAAAAAAGGACTAAACAAATCATCACACACCAAGCATCAAACCAAGCTAAAAAACTTTAAAGGAAAAATCGCTAACTTCTTGTAGAATATCTTTCAAACACCTTGTGTGCAAGAGGCAAAGAACGCAGCTTAGACCAAACAGAACTCCTTACATGCAGATACACATGGTTTCAAAAATCAACTAAGCTCAAAATGCAGATACACATGCAGATACACACACTGTAGGAGTCTTTTTCAAACACTACATAAAGAGCTCAACAAACGAAAACCTCATAGGTGGTTGAAAAGGCATAAAGACCAAAATTGATTTCAAATAATCATATCACTCATGAATGAGAATAAATAAAACAGTGCCGTCAAAGAAATATATTGCAAAATTGAACTGAATCTTTTACTTTGTTAACTAACTTATTTTCTTCAAATAATTCTAAAAATCCAGAATAAGAGAGAGAGAGAGAGAGAACATGAATTACAACCACGGAAGCGAGAGATGGTAAGGTGCTCAAAAACAAAATCACATAGCTCCACGCAGCAAAACATATAAGTCCCTTTCTCACAACTAAACTAAAAACAACCATTAACATTGTCATTTCAATACAAGGAACATAGTGAGGCTCAACTCATGTTTTCTCAGAGCATCATAAGAATAAAATCTAAGAAGTTATGGCTGCAAGAAAAGGCATTTTGTGGAAAACAATTACCTAGAGGGATCACAATAAGAAAAATCAGAGATCAAAGGGATTGGATAACACCATTTCACAGAACACCTAATTGCCACTTGCAAAAATACGATCATAAAAACCCATTGCATAGCCTTCCGTTTCACAGGAAAAGAATTAGAACAGATAATGACAAAAGGATAACAAAACAGAGGCCCTGGCCCTATTCTTAGGGAGAAGAAATTCTACACTTGATCAAAACCCAAAAAATCGTATGGATCTTTCAATGGCGAATCAAAAAAACAAAACCAAGAAGATCCTGAAAATTGAACTGCTATTCTTTTTTACAAAGTTCACAGCATCGAAACACGAATCTTTAATTACCAAGAAAAAAAGAGAAGAGCAACGAGATAAATGAATACCGTTTGGTAGGCGTTCAGTAAGAGAAGGGGGAAGGTTGTATTGTTGCTGGCATGATTTGACTAGAGCCCGCCCGTATTCTTGGACCGGAATTTCCCATGAAGGATCTGAAACACTAAACCTGGGCAAACTGCCATACAAACAGAACGAACGAAAGAAAGAAACAAAGAAGAAGAAGACAGGAGAAGAAGAAGAGAGAAGTGATTTTAGTAGAAAAAATCAAAGTGATATTTCTTACATGTATAACGGTCGGGTGATGTTTTTTACATGTATAACGGTCAGGTATACAGTGGACCCATCTTTGCTATGCCTTTAAAGTTTTCCCGCCAATAAAAACAACCCCCTCAATCTTATTTATTCTCGAGGTGGGCATGCGCTATAACTCTTCGTGTAATCGAAGCACTTATATTTGTTTTTGAATAGCGATTCCCAACAAATCTTTTTTAATAATAACAAAACTTCTCCGGCTAGTTTTCAACTTGTGAAGCAGAGGTACTGTGACTTCTTGGAGCAAATTCAATACTAGAAATACTGGTAACAAATGGTAACCTTGAGTTACATTGCAGATTCTGGTTTGCAATCGTGGTGTTGTGTTGGGTTTTGCTTCTTGGGAGGTAAATTTGATGGAGTTGGGTGTGGCTTTTGCATTGACTGTTAGACCAGTCATTTATGGAAAGAATTCCACAACCAAATCTGCAGCAACAGCTCAAATCCCTCAAGATTCAACATGATCAACGTCCCCTTGAATCTCTCACTCCCTTGTATTAATTCCCATATAGCATGCTCTGCCATTCTGTACATTTCCATATTTAAACTTTATAACCGTTGTAATCTTCCCTATTTAGTCTAATGAAGAATGAAGAGAAGGCAAGTTGGCCTCTCGGTTTTCTCACTGTCAATTGCTGAGTTTGCTGAGATTTTACATGGTATCAGAGCCCTAAAGCTCACGCTCAAAACATTTTTTTTTCCAATCCTTGCTTCCGCACCAAATGGCCTCTTCACTTCAAACTCCTCAATTCCCGAAATTGGATGGCCCCAATTATCTCACCTGGAGGATCCAATTTCTTGTTTTCTTAAAGAGTCATGACATGGTTGGTCTTGTTGACAGCACCAACCCTGCTCCAGCCAAGACTCTATCAGATGGATCATTGAATCCTGCCTTTTCCACCTAGTCCAAGAAGGACAATAGTGTTCTCAGTTGGCTCTATGCCTCCATCACTGAGAAACTTGTCTCTACAGTACTCAATCTAGAGACTTCCAAACAGGTTTGGGATGCACTGCAAGCCCGTTTTTCCTCAACCTCAAGGTCTCGTGTGGCATTTCTCAAACGCCAACTGCAGACCATATCACAAGGAAACCGAAATTGCCTCTCCTACATTGAAGAGGCCAAGCTGTTTTCTGATCAACTCTCTGCTGCAGGTAAACCAGTGGACGAGCAAGATCTTATCTCTTACCTTTTGAGTGGACTCAAGCCACAATTTATGCCATTCATCACTGCCTTCACCTTTGCAACCCGAGAAAAAGAGCTATCACTTGATGATTTTCAGACCGAAATCCTTAACTTTGAAACGTTAATGGAAGCCTCAAACCCTGCCATACCCACTGAAACAAATCTTGCCTTTGCAGCCACCCACTCCAAATCAATGGCTCCAAAAAGAACTAAAGGACCGAGCTTTACAAACCCATCCCGATCACCCAATTCCTATTCTCGCTCCCCAGCTCATATGGGATTCCCAACAAACCCAACACAAATCATCCCGGTGACAACAGACCAACATGCCAAATTTGCACAAAGAAGGGACATATGGCTCTTGATTGCTACAATCGGTTCAATTTTTCTTACCAAGGCCGAGTTCCACCGTCTGATCTCGCTGCCATGGCTGCTGAAGGCAATTCCTCTCATACCCAACACATGTGGTATGCCGACAGTGGGGCTAATGCCCATATCACCAACAATACGGCGAATCTCACAACTTCACAGCCCTATGAAGGAGACGAAACCATCACCGTTGGTAATGGCTCAGGTTTGGTGATCCAAAATATGGGTACTACATCTCTTGCCTCAAAGAACTCTAATTTCACTTTATCTAATGTCCTACACTGTCCGAATGCCTCCTCAAATTTAATTTCTATTAATCGGTTTTGTTTGGACAATGATTGTTATTTTATACTCACCGGTAATGATTTTTCTGTGAAGGAGAACTACACGGGGCGACTACTACTCCAAGGGCAAGTTGAGAATGGACTCTATCCGATTGCGAATAATAAATATTGCTCAAATAAAATTTCCTGCTTTGCGGCTTCACTCGGTGTGTCAACCACACTCGACACATGGCATGATCGTCTTGGCCACCCATCTCAAGTTGTTTTAAATAAATTGGTCATGTCTAAATATTTAGATGTTTCCTCATCAAATAAATTAGGCTTTTGTTCGTCATGTCCTTTAGGGAAATCTAAACAATTACCCTTTAATGACTCGACTCGTCAAACAAATCGCCCTTTAGCACTCATTCATTCAGATGTATGGACATCTCCTGTTCAATCTATTGGTGGGTCAAAATATTATGTTATTTTTGTTGACGATTTTTCTCGCTTTACTTGGTTATATCCCATCAAATTCAAAAATGAGGTTTTTGATATTTTTAAAAATTTCAAAACTCTTATGGAAAATGTTTTTTCTTGTAAAATCCAACAACTACAAACCGACAATGGTGGTGAATTTACATCCACTAATTTTAAAATTTTTTTACAAGAAAATGGCATTTTTCATAGATTGACATGCCCTCATACTTCACAGCAAAATGGGATTGCCGAAAGGAAAAATCGCCACATAGTTGAAACCGGCATTACACTTTTAGCGCGGTCTCATCTACCCAATACATACTGGCCTGATGCTTTCCTAACATCTGTCTATCTCATTAACCGGCTCCCAACAAAAGTTTTAAATCATTTGACACCTTTCTACATGCTACATAAAACAATCCCCAAATACTCACATCTTAAAATTTTTGGGTCAGCATGTTTCCCTTTATTAAGGCCTTATGAAAATCATAAACTTTCTTTTCGAAGTAAAAAATGTATTTTTATAGGCTATGCAAACCAACAACGTGGGTATTGGTGCCTTGACTATAACACTGGTCGCATATATATATCACACAATGTTATTTTTAATGAGCAAGATTTTCCTGCAAAATGTGATACAGTCAACTCTTCTCCTGCCTCACCGAGTAATGTCTCCCCAGGTAAGATTTCTTCACTCTTTAGATCTCCACAAATTTTAACACCCACGTCACCTATTCCTGCCATTGATCTCCCTATCCTTGAGCCAAACACACCATCTACACCAAATCCTCTTCCCAGTACCCCACCTTCGGAACTCCACCTTCGGAACTCCAAACAGACCCATCACCGATCCCAAATTCTCACCAATCAACCGATTCCCCTCCAACTCCTCCATCACAATCTCATCCCATTCCAGAAAACCCAACACCACCAGTACAAAACGAACAACCCTCCAATCGAGCTGTCACTCGTTCCATGACCGGAAATTCAAAACCCAAATCCTTCCCCGATTTCACCTCTCTATACTCGACTAGACATCCCTTGCAGGTACTCTCCAGTGTTGTCACCGAAACCGAGCCATCCACCTACACACAAGCAGTCTCTTCTCCTCAATGGCGTGCTGCAATAGGGTCTGAGTTTGACGCATTAATGGTAAATGGCACTTGGTCCCTTTGTCCGCGACCACCAGGTAAACATATTGTTCGCAATAAATGGGTATTTAAGCTTAAAAGATTATCAGATGGCAGTATTGAGCGCTATAAAGCGCGATTAGTTGCCAAGGGGTTTGATCAACAATATGGCATTGATTATGCCGAGACCTTCTCCCCTGTGGTAAAACACTCTACTGTTCGGATAATCCTTGCATTGGCAGTGTCATTTAATTGGAATATACGTCAATTAGATATTTCAAATGCTTTCTTACATGGTTTTTTGGATGAAGAAGTTTTTATGGAACAACCCCAAGGGTTTGTAGATGAAAATCACCCTAATTATGTATGCCACCTGCACAAGTCCCTGTATGGACTCAAGCAAGCACCCCGTGCTTGGTTTCGTCGCCTGTCACAATCTTTATTAGAATATGGCTTCACCGAATCCACTGCTGATTACTCACTTTTCATTTATGCCACTGATTCTGTAAAATTATATGTGCTTATTTATGTTGACGACATCTTGGTCACTGGCTCTAATCAGCATGATATTGATTCATTTCTGTTATTTCTTAATGACTCTTTTGATGTCAAAGATTTGGGTGAGTTGAGTTTTTTCTTAGGTGTTCAAGCTAGCCGCGACTCAAATGGACTTCACCTACGCCAAACTCGTTTCATCACAGACCTCCTCCACAGCACCAATATGGTGGGTGCTAAGCCTCTCAATTGCCCAACAGTTTCTGGGCCGAAACTCTCCTCCACAGCAGGTGATCTCCTGGACGATCCAACTGAATATCGTCGCGTGGTTGGTGCCCTTCAGTACTGCACTATATCCCGCCCCGACATTGCCTATGCGGTCAACCAATTGTGTCAATTTATGCACAACCCAAGAGAGCCTCATTGGGTAGCTGTAAAAAGAGTACTTCGTTATCTTAAGGGGAGTATTGACTATGGAATCTACTTTACTCCCGGAGAGATAACATTACAAGCCTACTGTGATTCCGATTGGGCTGGCAACCCGGATGATCGTCGCAGCACAACCGGGTATGGGCTATTTCTTGGACAAAACCTCATCACATGGACAGCCAAGAAACAACCCATTGTCTCCAAAAGCAGCACAGAAGCAGAATACCGCAGCCTTGCAATCGTCACTGCTGAACTTTATTGGATACGAATGCTTATGAAAGAACTTGGTATACTATTGTCTTCCACTCCTACAATTTGGTGTGACAACATCGGTGCTATTGCTCTAGCATCAAACCCAGTGTTTCATGCTCGCACCAAACACATCGAGATCGACTACCACTTCATCCGAGAAAAAGTCCTCAACAAAGACATTCAAGTGAAGTATATCTCCACACAAGACCAGATTGGCGATGTTTTCACCAAGGGCCATACTGCTCCTCTGTTTATCTTCCTTCGGTCCAAACTAATGGTGATTTTACTCCCCATTACTTTGCGGGGGGATGTTAGACCAGTCATTTATGGAAAGAATTCCACAACCAAATCTGCAGCAACAGCTCAAATCCCTCAAGATTCAACATGATCAACGTCCCCTTGAATCTCTCACTCCCTTGTATTAATTCCCATATAGCATGCTCTGCCATTCTGTACATTTCCATATTTAAACTTTATAACCGTTGTAATCTTCCCTATTTAGTCTAATGAAGAATGAAGAGAAGGCAAGTTGGCCTCTCGGTTTTCTCACTGTCAATTGCTGAGTTTGCTGAGATTTTACATTGACCGGGGACCAAAAGCGTTTTCATTCGTGTCGAAAGATGAAGAAATGGTAGAAATCAAGGTTGGGGGTTAGGAGGGTAGGAAAGTGGTGATGAGAAAAGTAGTATACACTGTTAGATTCTTGAGAGAGAGAGAGAGTTGAATCACTTTTGTACACATTAATCAATGAATTTCAGCATCAGCGAATGCTCTCGTGATTTATATCAACTGATGAAGCAACATCCCATCCCTTTATTCAATTTGGTACTGATACAAATGGGGATGAGGAGTCAGGGAGATTTCAAGAGGCTTTGGGAGATTTCTTCTATCAATTGGGGTTATTCTTGGGCTGTTCCATTTCTTGGTTGGTTGGATTTTGGGATTTGTAGGCAAAATGAAGAGGAAATCAACGGAGATAGAGAGCGTGTTTAGTAGCTGGTGAAGGATCATCGACGAAACAGGCTCAATGGAACCGTCGGCGAGGAGGACAAAGATTTCATTCATGTTCTGCTTTCTAACTTGGATGGCGGCAAGGTCTCTGCTGATGACACAGAAGAAACTGCAATTAAGGGCACTTACCTGGTATGTGTCTACAATTTCTGCCATGAAGTTCAATGATTTTCAGCACCATAACTTTACCTCCAGAAACTGAAAAAACCAGTATCCTACTCTTCACAAGTGTGCTTCATGGGTGTTTTTTAATTGAAAATGTATTCAAACATCATCGTACTGCCATTAAATGCAATGTTTTTTCAGGATTTTATTATTATTATTTATATTAGTAAATCAAAATCATATGAAAACTAAAAACAGCGCCTGACGGGAAAAAGCATTTGAGCATATGACGGTGGGGTTCGGCAGAACGCAGAGGAAAGGCATTGATTATAACAGTCACAACCAATTCAAATCAGAGAGAAGGAAAACAAAGGCATAGAAATTAAGAGCACTTCTTCGATTGAATCCGGAAGAAAGTAAAATGATCAAGTTTGACTCATCACCAAAACTCTAATGACGAATCAGTGATAGACTGTGGCATGTGAAAACTGACAGATAATGTAGCAGAAATGTTGTCAGCAGTGAATTAAAATGGTGATGAGACACTGTCAACGTCTCTTTCTTCTGTTCCATGGTTTCAGATTCTCACGCAATCCTTATATGACATTGGTGACTCTTACATGGGCACTGTCTTTGATATTGAACAGCCGCGAAGTTCTTGGAATGGCGCAAGATGAGCTTGACACTCAAGTAGGGAAGCACTGGCAAGTTGACGAGATAGACATAAAGAACCTCGTATACTTCCCTGCTGCCCCGCTTTCAGCACCAAGGCAAGCCATGGAGGATTGCACGGTAGCTGGCCTCCAAAGCCCAGCGGGCACGTGCCTTTTGGCTAACCTGTGGAAGTTGCATCGTGATCCCAACATTTGGTCTAACCCATTGGAATTTCAACCTGAGAGATTCCTAAAGGAGCGTGCCAGTTTGGATGTGAGGGGTAAAGATTTTGAATACGTACCATTTGGGTCTGGAAGAAGAATGTGCCCAGGGATTTCCTTGGCGCTCCAGGTTTTGCACTTTGACACTGGTTCGACTGCTCCATGGTTTTGAAATGGGGACAGTTTCAGACACTCTGTTCGATATGAGTGAAGGCCCTGGAATGACTCTCCCCAAGGAAACACCATTGGAGGTCATCCTTCGCCCAAGGCTAAGCTCAAGTCTATATGAATGTTAAGAAGTTGAAGATCTTTGGGTGATCATTTGCTCAGGCTAAGAAGCTCAGTTTACGTGCATCATCATGCACCCATTCAATTCATAGGATTGATTAACATGTCATTTTCATTGCATCAAGAGATTCATATTTCCAAATATGATCAGCAGTGTAATCCATTGTTCTTGAATCTTGTATTGCAGTTACTTTTATTCACGTTATGAAAAACTTGTAATCAGAGCTAAAACTGCATAATGCGTAGCATTGACCAAAACATAATCTTGGTTGTTACGTGAGGAGGATAGAAATGAGTTGTCAAGTCGGGCCTCATCTGCATTCCAAAGGGGTTCATCAACTTTATTACCAGAACTGCTGGCATATATCATCAGTAAGAGATCAAGCCACACGCTGTCGATGTCACCTAGAGTGTAATGGCAGAAAGCGCATAAGTTTAACAGCTATGACAATCCAAGTCATGACAGGCATAAACATGCTCTGTTTGTCATAGAGGATTTTTCGTTGCTAATTATCATCAACAGATACATCCGTTGCAGATAAATTAGCAACTACAAATTTGCATCTGATATTATTCTTTGCAAACGGATTTTAATTTTATCAGCAATGGATTGGGTAGTTGTTAATTGTCTATTTCTTAATAGTGTGTGAAATATTCTCTTCTCAATCTTCATCGTGATATCAACTAGGACAGAAAAGGAAGAGCAATATGGCAAACTAGTCAAAGGTTATGACAAGGTTAAAAGATTCCTGGTACATAGCCTTCCTAACAGGAAGATGGTCTTTCATATTTGGGTCCAATTCTTCAGAATGCTGAAGTTTACAGAAGCTGAAGAAAAGGGAAGTACGAAAATTGAAAGTATCATGGAAGTATGTGACTTGAAGGTATCACGGATGAGCAATTCATGGGAAATCAAAATGTCCAAGACTGAAACTTTTTTCTCACGTATTCAGATACTTGCCCCTTCCTCATTTTATAATTTTCACCATTATCTCATGGTTTAATGTATAACAGAAGTGATTCATAATAAACCAATATAATATCTCACAACGCTCAGTTTTCCCCTTTAACTTTCCTATAATATCATACCAAAAGGTAGGATTGAAGGCAGGAAGTCTAGGAAAATAATCCCAAAAGAGGACCCGTATAGACTATAGAGAGAGCCCTATAAATGTTGCAAAACCCTAGATGCGTGATAAAGGTTCTGTGTTCAAGAATAATTTTTTAACGCAATTCAAATAAATGACGTTCAAGAAATTGCCCAGCAGATCATTGGGAGAAGAAGAACCAAACCACTTTCCTAGTTGGGATTAACTGAGACCCTGAACCCCACCCCCAAAGAAAAAGAAAAGGAATAAAACAGCCAGAAAGAAAGGAAGAGAGCCAGCAAACCAGCACATTTCATAAAAAGAAAAGTTCAAAAGCGAAATTACAGAAAGTTGAACTGAGATAGATTCAGCACAAAATATTATTGCATGAATACTTCGACATATCTGGAAATGAGAATGCCAATACAAATGGAAGCACCTTTCAATTGACACATGACATCATTATTTGAAACATTTTGTAAGAAAATAGTTGAGAAGGAACTTTGTATTGACAATGATTGCTCAGCTTACTAAATGGCAATCAGTATGGAGCTTTGGATTGGCAATGACTGCACAACTTTTAGGCAATCAGTATGCCTCTCTTATATAATGATATGATATTGTAACTTGGAAAGGAGACCGATGAGGGAAAGCCAAATTGCATCCCTTGGGTGTATTTGCAATCGGGAAGATATGCTTGTTTCACGTGTCATACCAAATAATTGTTCTCTGTTCAAAGCAGGCTCAACATCACTTGTAATTCCATCCGCTTTTAAATTCAAAGCCAGACAGCAGGACATGTTCACAAATAATAAATAAATTTAAAAGAACGCACACAGTGTAAGCATCAAAACCACCAAAAAACTGAAATTCTACTCGTACATTTATAGCTGTGCAACCTCCAAGCTGAAGTAGTTCATTCTTTATGAGCCCCCAGTTCAGCTTCAAGTATAATATAACAAACTAGTTAAAAAAAGGAGGTTTTCTGAACCGAGCCTTCAAAACTCTACATCCAGCATCATCGAAATGCGACAGAAAAGCACTTGCCTCCGTCGAAAACAAAGAAGAAAACCCTTTATGCAACACGGTTCTGTTATAACTGGCATATATTTAAATGCTGCTGTCAAAGAATTAAGTAATCAACTATGGATCGCAGATTCCGAAAATTCCTCAACATTCCCTATCCCTTCAATCAAAGATAAATAGGTGCTATCATTAGGAGTAATGCCTTTGCAAATCATTTCTTTGAGGAGCTGTGCAGCATGATCTCCTTCCTCGTTATTGCATAAGCCCTGTATCAGAGCATTGTAGGTGAGAAGTGTAGGGTTGAATCCTATACTCAAAATTTCATCTCGAACCCTGAAGGCATCCTTCATATCACCTCTCTTACTATACCCGCTTATTAGAGTATTATAACTAATATGGTCAGGTTTAATCCCCCTGCTCTTCATCTCTTCAATAAGCTCTCGTGCTGCTTCAACTTTTCCCTCCCTGCAACGTCCTTGCATTAGGGTATTGAAAGTTACCTCGTCAGGGACAACTTTCATTTGATCCATCTCCTTCAGCAATGCAAATGCACGTTCCATATTCTCATTTGCACAGTGACCATCAATCAAAGCATTGAACTTATGAGATCTGGGAAAATGCCTTTCCGGACTATCTTTTCAAACAAGTCATCAGCCTGTTTCATTCTACCCCGTTTACTCAAAACATAAATCAGCGAAGTATAAGTTACACGGGTAGGCTGAACCCCTTTGCTTATCATTTCATCATGGAGGGTAAATGCTTTCTTTACATTCCCACATCTACATTATCCATTTATCAGTATGTTATAAGTTATAGAATCAGGAACCAACCCCTTCTCGTTCATCTCTTTTATGATACCATCAGCTTCATCCATCTTACAATTCAAAAACAATGCATGAATCCCTTACCATCTTATCCTTATAGCCAAAAGCCATCTCCAAATTCCCTTTATTGCAATACCCATCTATCAAAGTATTATAAGTCACAGCAGTTGGACGCAACCCAATTTCTTTCATCTCCTCAAGCATCCCAGATGCCTCCTCAAGTTTTCCTTCCTTACTCATCCCGCTAATAAATGAACCATACGTGTACGAATCTGGTTTAACCCCCCTACATTTCATTAAATCAAAAATCATACGAGCACCTTCAACTCTTCCTCTTGAACAATATCCATGAATTATCGTATTATATGTAATAACATTAAGTTTAATCCCCAAGGCCTCCATGAACCCAATAAACTCCTTTGCTTTCTTCAACTTCCCTTCCTTGCATAACACATTAATCATTATATTAAACGTAACAACACTCGATTTAATCCTCAACTTAAACATCTCAGCATACAGAACCCATGCCTTCTCCGTCCTATTTGACTTCAAAAACAAACTCAACATATCATTACAAGCGTGAACATGAGGACTTACACCCTTTTCCTTCATCATATCGAAACACTCAAATGCATCATCACCTCTCTTCAATTCACAACAAGCCCTTATCAACAAATCATAAAGCACATAAGTTTTAAATCCTAGCACGCCCCTTGCAACTCCCAGCTCATTGAAAACCTCCCTGATACTATAAACCCCACTGCTAAATGTTTCTTTCAAGAGCTGCAACGTGGGTTTTGAGTTTGGTGCGTGAGAGATAACTGCCATAGCAAGACACTCGCTTTTGATATCAAGATCACGGAATCCAATATGGGTTACAAACTGGAAGGCTAAATCAGGGGTTTTATGGAGACTAGTGAGAGTAGTTGAAATTAGCGAAGGAGTTATTTTGTATGCAAGGTGTTTGATAAAATGCCACTGAGAAGAATGTACGGAGTCGAGTATTGCTCGTGGAGTTAGCTCTGCGGGAATGCTTGGAGACAGAGTTTGATTTTGTGGGTTATTAGTGTTTGGATTTGGTGTTGTTGAGAAAAATAATACATGGGAGTGACGATTTTTGGTGTTGTGGGAAATGGTGTTGCTGGTTTTGAGGTGGTTGTGTTCGGTGAGTTGATAAGTGAGCAGTTTGTGAGATTTCATGTTGTGTGGCGAGAGAATTGAGATTGTTGCGACCAATCTTGTTGCCAAAACTATAAAGAATAGAGAAGAATAGAATCAAGAGAAATACAAAACGCACGTATAGTCTATCCAGCAGTCAAGGCCCACGCAGCTCCACTTCAACCAGATGGGAGCTTGAGATTGAGGGGTCTTTTCGATCAGTAGAGATGAGCATGCGCAGGCAAAACATATATATTAGATAAATGTTAAAAGCGAGGGCAAAATTGATAAAATAACTTTTTTTAAATAATATAAATATAATTTTTTTATTTATGTATATTCTAATGATAAAAATCATTTAAAAAAGCTATTTTTTGTATATTATTTAAATATTTTGTATATAATATAATTATATAATTAATATAAATAATTTATATAATTAAATAATTATTTTTAGAGAACCTTCCAATATTATAATCCTCAATTTCACCTCCACCATCTGCAAAATTCACAGAAGCACTGCCAATTTAAACCATTGTTTCCAACACCCAGCCACATGAATCTTACCTAAATAGATACCTCGAAGATCAAGCTCCACAGCAAAAGGTTTCTCATTTAGTTCACTGAACACACGCTTGGCACGCAAACAATACCTACCAGCAATAGCAGCATAGTAATCTGGCTTTTCCATTTGAGGTGCTATAAATAGCAACTCATGTAAGAAAAAAATTATTTTAATTATCAATATAATTTTTTTTTTATTGGAGTGAAGAAAAGTAAACAAAATTGCTAAAAATATATTTTTTTATTTTTATCTCTTCAGCTGGTATACTCTTTGGACTTGCTCTTAGAAAGAAAGATGGTGGGATAAGAATTTGACACTTTTTGTTGCGTTGTCTCCATGTAAGTTTTTTATTATTATTATTATTATTATTATTATTATTGTTATTATAATTATTATTATTTATTTATTTATTTATTTCAGTAAGAAGATGAAGTAAATTATAAATTTAATAATAAATTATTTAATATACTAAAAGAGGTCAGAGTAAGTTATTGTGAATTGGGAGGAGAGTTACTGTGGATTACAATAATATTACTCAATTTTTTGATCGATTCGGGTCGTTTGGTTCACCGATTTACTGATTTTTTTGTTTTTACAGAGTACAATAACGATTTTGTCGGTCGAAAAAGACAAAAAAAACAGCTACTAGATGGAGGGGTTCCATGGTAAATGCACATTTTCAATCCGGTTCGGGTAGCTGGTTTTTTTATTTTTTATATTTCTTTGCACAGTAAAATAACCATTTTGTCCCTTAAAAAAGATAAAAATCAGCTCTGGCCGAGAGGGGTGCCACGGGCATTTCATATTTTTTAAAATGACTAAATACAGATATGCCCCCCCCCAATAAGACAAAAATGAAGAGTTGGTTGTAGAGGTGTCATGTTAATTTACCATAATTTTTTATCATTTCTCTCGGGTTACGGTGGGCGCGTGTGGCACACGCGGGCCACGGTAATCGTCTTCACGCCCTCTTCAGGCGGCGCGCGCGGCGGCGTCTAGTGTCAGAAAATGCCCATCTGGCATTTGCATGGATGCGTCGCTGTGTCCTCTACCTGATAGTGGGGCACACAGCATCTAATGGTGTCCAGCGATGAGCCAGTGGGTGGTTGAACGTCCCCCCCCCCCCCCTTTCTCTCTCCTCCAGCCTAAACTACACATCAGCCCCCTGGTTTTATTGTTATTTCATTTTGGTCCCTTCTCTTTGAATTGTGCTTAATGGTCCTTAATTTTGTTATATAAGTTTTGATTTGTTTCAATGGTGTCCTTCGATTGAAATTGATTATATATTAAATTTTCATTTCAGTCCTTATTCTTTCAATTTCCGGATTGCTTTAAAATCTCTTAATATTTTCGGTACAAAAGATATTTTTTTTTCAATTTTGTCCTTTAATTGAAATTGATAATATATTTTTTTCATTTCAGCCCTTATACTTTTAATTTTTTATTTTAATTCCTTTATTTTTCTAATATTTCGTAAATAGTCCTTATTTTTGTCCATGTTTATATATGTGTGCTTTAAGCTATGGTTTTTAATTTCTATTATTTTCTCTTTTATTGAGGTAGTATTTTTTAGTTTGTGTTTGTGATCATTTGAAAATTGATATTTTTGTTTTTTTTTCATTGTTCTTTCTTTTGGTTGTTTTTCAATTGTTTTTTTTTATTTTCACCTCAAATGAATTTTTTTTTAGCTAATAATTTTTTTTCATTTTTTGTTTGCTCTTTTGTTAAAGTGATTGAGCTTTTTTTTCTTTGATTGAATTTTTTCCCATTATTAATGCAATAATAATAATAGTTTTAGTTTTTTTTTGCTTCCTCTTTTGTTAATGTTTTTGATTTTTTTTCCTCGGGATAATTTAATAATTTTTATTGTTTAGCAATAATAGTAATGATATTTTTAGATATTAAGGCTTTGATAGTGCTGTTGTTATAAGAGGACGTGTTGATGTGTTTCATTATATCGAACCTTGCATGTATAGACGTTATATTTTATTTTTGAACTAACAAAATATATTAATTGTTTCAATCCCAACAATTTTAAAAATTATTTGCTCGGCCCGCAACATAGTGCGGGCAATTAACTAGTATATAACTCATTAGAAGGTTTTTGTATTTGAATACTCGATGACACATTAAAATAATGTCAAAATGCCTCATTAAAACATTGCAAAGAAAAATCCAATAAAAAAACCTAAATAAAATAAATAAATAAAAAGTATAATTTGCATTGTCTTGGCTTTTTTAGGGTCTGTAAAAACTCTTTTTATTGACAAGATATATGCCCTAAATACTCTACTTGAGATTCACAAAAGGAACACTTAGATTTTTTGGTCAATAATTGATGCTCCTCCAAAGTCTCCAATATTGACTTTAGGTGCTTAATATGGATTTGAAATGTAGAGTTGTAGATTAACACGAGCTAACTTGCCCGCGCGCTGCACTGAGTTTTTTTTATGTAAAAAACTGATTGATTTTGTGCGTGTTGTAATTGATTATTTTAATATTTAATTAGTAAAATTGTAATTCATAAAATCTGTTAGAAATGGGATTTTTACCGCCTAACATTGATTGAATGTTGCTACTGTTAAAAATATTTTGATAATTATTTAATTGGTAGATTGTACAATTGGAATCGAAAAAATTCTGTTAAAATGAGCCATGTGCTCCGTGTAACATACTTATTGATTGTTGTGTATGTTATATTTGTTTCATGAATTATTTTATTAGCAAATAATAAAATTACAATCGATGAATTTTAAAGCAGATAAGTGCTTTGTTTTACGCAGCAAACAATTTGATTGATAGTTTTGTTTCAACTACTTTGGCAATAATTTAATTGGTAGATAGCAAAATCGCAATTGATCAAATTGACTAGGGATATATTATTTGTTGCGTGCAACATACTAATTGTTTGTTGGGCATGTTTTAACTATTTGATAAATAATATATTTGACAGATAGCAAAAATACAACTGCTAAAATTTATCAAAGATTATTTTTTCAGATTTTTTCTTCATATTATTATATTAAAAGTATTTTAGAACACTAAGATTAAATTAATGTGAGATTTATAAGGAAAAAAGTCAGTTCATGTTATATATATATATATATATATATTAAAACGTTAATATCAAAAAACTATTACAATATATAATTAGTCTTTCCTATTTTTTAAGCAAACAATATCAAAAATAATATTATTATTATTCTAAATGTCTTATCGATAGTAAAATAAATACATATAAAAACATCATAATTTGAATTTTTTTAAGTTGATTATTTAGCTCAAATGTATAGCATTTTTTTTTTAAAATTAGGACCATTAACAATTTTGTTACATGTTACAAAATTTGGTGTTGGTTGTGGCGAAAGGTAGGGCACTTTTCTATTTTATTATTGTAGATAGACATCACAATTTTTCTACTTGTCTTGTCTACATGTGGTTTTATAAAACAATTTCGTCATATGAGATTTGAAATATCATACATAAAAAAAGACGCATAAGTTAATTTTCACAAAAATAATATTGACTAATTAATTTTTGTCACAATTATTATAGTTGTCATTATAAATATTATTATACATAATTAATATTCTAATTATTATTGATCATACTATCGATGACACAATAATTATTGTTAAAAAAATAAATTATTTTTTAAAAAGAATTATTCCTCATATTCATACATTAAAAGTATTTTAGAACACTGATAGTAAATTATTATTATTATTTAAAAAAAAGGAAATAGGTCATATATATATATATATATATATATATATATTAAGGCGCTAATATTAAATAAATATCCAAATATATAATTAGTCTCACATATTTATAAGAAAACTAATTTTACAAATAATCATTATCACTATTTCAAATGGTTTATCTATAATTATTAGAAATTTCAACACCCAACAATATGTAAAAAAAAAACAATTAAAAAACAAAATAAATATTATTAGATTTAAAAACATTATGTGACTTCAAGAATAAATAGAAAAAGAGAGAGAAAATAATAAATATCAATTTTCAAATGATCATCAACACAAATTAAAAAATTTATATTAAAAAATTAAACCTTAATAACAGTGGAAATAATAGAAATTGAAAACAAAAACTAAGAGCATGTACATATAAACATGGAAAAAAAAAATAGGAAGCACTTAAGAAATATATATTTTAAAATTAAAAAATTAAAATAAAATCAAAGATTAAAATTATAAGGGCAAAATGAAAAAATAACATATATAATAAATTTCATTTGTAGGACAAAATTGAAACAAATCTAAACTTTGGCTTTGAAAAAATTAAACAATTTAACACAAAACCGGAAATTAAAAGTCTAAGGATCGAAGTGCAAGTCAAATATATAATCAATTTCCATGGAAGGATACAATTGAAACAAATCAAAACTTTGATATTAAATATATTCAGGATTTCAAACCAATCGGAAATTAAAAGACTAAGAACCGAAATGAAACTACAATATAAAATCAATTTCAATTGAAGGACAAGATTGAAACAAATCAAAACCTATAGAACAAAAATAACGATCACACAAAACAATCGAAAGTTCAAAGATGAAAACCCAACAAACAACAAGGACTGGCATGCAATTTCGCTCGCAAGAGAGAGAAAAGGGGGGGAAAACCTTCAACCGACCACTGACACGTCTTCGGCCATCGTAGACCCCCACGCGCTGCCCTAGAAGGAAGAGAACATGACAAAGAATAATTATAGGAGATAGTAGATCATTTTTAGACTCCTTCCACATCGCATGCGTCGTCCAAAACCTGCGTGAGTGTGGAAATGGACAGCGCCTTCGACAACACGCCCACAATAATTTGGCAGAAAATATAATAAAAAATTGATAAATTACCACGACACCCTTACAAACAACTCAAGGATTTTGTCTTATATGTGGGTATGTATGTATTTGGCAATTTAAAAAAAAATTGTGAATTAACCTTTATGCCCCGGTGACAACTGTACATTTTTATCTTATATAAGGGTATTTCAGTATTTAGCCATTTGTAAAAAAAATGTGCAATAACCTTTATGCCCCCAACGGTAACTATGCATTTTTGCCTTATATGTGATGTGGGTATTATGGTTATTTTGTTGTGCACAAGAAAGCAAAAAATTGAAAATACCCCCGGACAAGGCTAAAAACACAATAAATGGAGGGGTCAAATGGTAATTTTACTATTCCAATTCATAGTGCCTTTGAGTCTAGATGAACAGTGCATATCACTGTTTAAACTCCCGATCTATCTTAGCTTTATACTTAATATCATTAAAAAAAACTAGGACAAAGATCCTAACACATTGTTTTTAGTGCTTGAAATGTAGCACGGGTATTAATAAATTTAAAGGGCATTACTCTGAATTTGTAATGCCCATAATTAAATAATAAGTAAATCATGTAGGTTTTTCACTGTAGCAGTAGATAAAATTATTGTGGATTGTAATAGTATAATTGTCGTTTTACCCGCAGTGTATAAAATTTGAACTCTTAAACTCGGGGGTAGTTTAGCCTTTTTCATGGGACCAGTAGGCATTCTTTGATTGTTTGGGGGTATTTGAGTCTTTTTCGAGGGTTTTTTTTATAGTAAAACTATGTTTTTTATCCATGACATCAAACAACAAATAGTAGAGTACCTGAGAGTATTTTTGATTTTTTACATTGTTGTGAATAGTAAAATAATCATATTACCCTAAAATAAGACAAAAAACAAGACTTTTCGGTGGGGGTGTTTTTGGTTTTTCAAATGTCTATAAATAGTACAAACACAAATATGCCCCCAGAAAAGACAAAATCCAAGAGTTGATTGTAAGGGTGTTCATACAATTTTATATTTTTTTATTATTTTTTTCTGCAAAATACTATTGGCGTGTTGGTCAGATGCGCCAATGGTTTTCTTCCTTACGCTCCTTATAGGCGGAGCATGCGGTGGTAAAAAATGTTCATTTGGCGTTTCACCAAAGGCATAGCCATGTCCTCTTCCTCATGGTAGTGTGCGTGTTGTCTCACGATAGTTGGAAACGTGATGGTGGTCGGTTGTTCTGTTTTTCCCCTTTTCTATCTCATGCAGCCTATATTAACGAAAATCCCCTTGGTTCATGGTGTTTTCAGTTCAATCCCTCCTCTTTGACTGTTTTGTTTGGTCTTTATTCTGTTATAGAAGTTTTGATTTGTTTCAATTTTGTCCTTCAATTGAAATTGAGTAAATATGTGGCTTTCATTTCAGTCCTTATTCTTTTAATTTTGGGTTTGGTTTTAAACCCCTTAATTTTTCCGGTAAACAAGTTTGGATTTTTTTTCAATTTTGTTCTTCGATTGACATTGAGCACCGGTCCTTATACTTTTAATTTTTTATTTGATTTTAATTCCTTTAATTTTTCCAATCCTTCTGAAATAGTCCCTATATTTTGTCCATGTTTATATTTATATGCTCTTAGTTTTGATTTTCAATTTTTATTATTTTCTCTTTTGTTAAGGTTATGTTTTTATTCAGTTTAGTCCTTAAATTTTAATTTGTTTTGGTGATTCATTTAAAAATTTATATTTCTTCTTCTTTTTCCCTTTGTTCTTTTTATTATTATTATTTTCATTTATTCTTCAAGTCAAATAATGTTTTTAAGCTAATAATATTTATTTATTTATTTTCATTTATTTTATTTTTTGTTTACTCTTTTGTTAAATTTTTTAGGTTTTTTTAATTCTTCAGGGTAAATTTTTTATTTCCATTTTTTATGCAATAATAATAAGAATTTTAGTTTTTTTTCTTGCTTGCTTTTCTAATAAAGTTTTTGAGTTTTTTTTTATTATTCGGGGTAATTTAATATTTTTTATTACTTTAAAAGTAGTAATAATAGCAAAATTAAGTGTTATAATCATGGTAATAATAGTGACATTGCTAATCATAATGATAATAAAAATTGTAATTTATTGTATTGGTTATGATGCTTATGGTGTTAAAAATTATGACTTTGATGATAATAATAACAATAAGTCATAAAATAATATCAACAATGACAAAAACAATTATAATAATGATAATAATCCTAATAATCCTAATTTTAATTTAAATAATATTAATAAAAATATTAAAGAAGATGGTAAACCAAGGTAGAATGGTGCTAGATTTTTTAACATGCAAAAAAAAATGTTAATGGTGCTAGATTTTTTTTATGATGATATATATCTAAACGAAATAATAAACCTAGGCATAATTTTTATTAGGTTATGTCATAAAAATTAATTATAGGGCAATTATTTGTATTTAGTACTAATGTTAAATAATATAATTTTAAAGAAATAAGGTAAAAAAATTAAAGATAACATTGAGTTACAGGATTTTAACGAATACATCATTGAATGATAAATTATTAGATTTGACTATTATATATAGAGAAGCTATAAAAAATAATTCTTAATAAATACAACATTGGATGATAAATTATTTCAATTGTTATTCTTATGATTGAAAGCAAAAAAAATATTATCCGCATAAAAAAATATTATTTGATTTGAAGAACAAATGAAAAAAATTATGTTATAGAATAATATAAATCATATTTTGAGGTCTCATCTAACAGCTTAAGATTTTAGGTAAGGTGATTTTTTGACATGGTACTAGAGTCTTGTCTACCTAACGGTCACAAGTTTGAATCTCACCACCCTCATTCTATTTGATAAAAAATAAGCATAAGGTAGTGTAAGCATGTGTAAGTTTCAAGTCCAAAGGGTTTTCACTTGAAGAGGGGTGTTAGAGAATAATATAAATTATATTTTGGGGTTTCACCCAACAACTTAAAATTTTAGGTTGGATGGTTCCTTGATATAAGGACAAAATTAAAGGACAAAAATAAAATTTGTACTATTACCATTATGAATATAATTATTATAATGACTTTGGATTATAATAAAATTTATTGTTTAATACTAATGTTAAGTCATACAATTTTAAAGAAATAAGATTAAAAAAAATTAAAAACAATATTGAGCCACAAAAAATTTTCAAATCATTAATTTGGGATATTAGATTTGAAACATTAACTGTAAAGAAGTTGCAAAACTTAATTCTTAATAAATATAACACCGTATGATAAATTACTTGAATTATCATTCTCATTCTCATTATTATGATAAAAAAATAAAACCAAAAACAATATTAGAACTATTGGAAAAAAAAATGATATAAAGAATAAATGAAAATATTTGAAGAATAAAATTAAAGGAAAAAAACAAAATTAGTATCATTGTCATTGTGAGACATTACCAGACTATCAAACACAATGTAGCCCCTATGTGATTTCTTTAAATTCTATCATCCTTCCTCCCTTCTTAAATGACAACTTTATCTTAACAAAATCAAACAAGATTGGTGAATACACTGTCAGCCAATCTACTCTTATCATATTTTCCTACACTCTTAAATCTGTTTGGAACTCATGTCCTTAGATTAGCCATCTAAGCATTGGACAATAAACATTACACTTCATCACACTGTCATTAACAACAATCACAGTGACTATCATTTTATTATTATCACCTTCTTCTACTTTAAGAAATTCTCTGGTATCTTCATTATCTCTAGTGATCATATTCAAGTTTTTTTTTGGCTACAATGATGGCTTGAAACAAGTTTCCCCCACATCTGTAACACTCTCCTAATTTATTTTATGCTTAAATAAAGAATATGATATTCTTTTGCCTCCTCCTCTTGCATCATCATTAAAAAGATTAAAAAAAAGGTATTTTAAAGGCTTTTACCCTATAGTTTTCCATTGTTAAAGCCAACAAATGTCCCATTTCTCATTGCCATAGCCAAAAATTGGATTCTTCCTGCCATCTAACTTGGTCAAAAGCTTGTTCCAATATTGAAGGTACAATTTATTGTTGTCCATATATGATTTATTTGAGTGTGTGTGCCTCATGTTTTGCTTCTATACCTAAAACTAGCATCAAAGTGAGAATGCAATAGTTCAAGGAATCATTGGTATCAAACGGGGGTACTTTTTTGATGATTCAATGTTTGATCATCATCTTGTTATTAGATAATCATACAACTTTTTTCACCTCATGTCCCTGTCTGTGCAATGGAAATTAATGTATGGGACTCAAAAAGCTCTTTCCTTTGGACTTCCACGTGGTCTCAGATTCGAATCATGTGATTGCTAATATAATGAGCAATAGACACTACTAAAAAAGGTAGCAATGGAAAAATCTTGTTGCTGATATTGCAACGAATTGACATCGGAGTATGTTTAGCAACTGATTTTCTGTTGCTGAACAATAATAATTTATTTCGAATAAAAAAAAGTATTTATCAAATCTACAACGAATAATCTGTTGCAGATATTTACAACGTGTGGGATCTTGTCCCATTACCTGAAGGTGTGAAACCCATTGGTTGCAAATGGATATTTAAGACCAAAAGGGATTTGAAAGGTGATGTGGAGAAGTACAAGGCACGTCTTGTTGCAAAGGGCTTTACACAAAAAGAAGGTATCGATTATAAAGAGACTTTCTCTCTGGTATCTTCAAAAGACTCTTTCAGAATTATAATGGCATTAGTGGCACATTTCAATCTTGAGTTACATCAGATGGATGTAAAGACAACGTTTCTATTGGTAACATTGATGAGACGATCTATATGTTGCAACCAGAAAACTTTGTGTCTGGAGACCCAAAGAATATGGTTTGCAAACTTAAGAAATCCATTTATGGACTTAAACAAGCATCTCGACAATGGTATTTCAAGTTTCATCAAGTGATCATCTCGTTTGGTTTTGAGATGAATTTGGTCGATGATTGTATATACCATAAGTTATGTGGGAGTAAATATATTTTCCTGTTTTTATATGTCGATGACATCTTGCTTGCCAGCAGCGATATAGGCTTATTGCACGAAACCAAGAAATTTCTAGTTAAGAATTTTGAAATGAAAGATCTTGGTGAAGCCTCTTTTGTATTAGGTATTCAGATACACCGAGATCGCTCTCGAGGTATTCTTGGATTATCACAAAAGAGCTATATTGAAAAGGTTCTTAAGAGATATGACATGCAAGACTGTAGACCAGGAGATACCCCTGTGGCTAAAGGAGACAAATTTAGTCTCAATCAGTCCCCTAAGAATGATTTTGAGAAAAAGGAAATGCAGAAGATTCCCTATGCTTCAGTAGTAGGGAGTCTAATGTATGTTCAAGTTTGTACGCATCCGGATATTGCATACATTACTGGGATACTGGGTAGATATTTAAGCAATCCGGGAATAGACCATTGG
This sequence comes from Salix brachista, assembly GCA_009078335.1. Taxonomy (NCBI): domain Eukaryota; kingdom Viridiplantae; phylum Streptophyta; class Magnoliopsida; order Malpighiales; family Salicaceae; genus Salix; species Salix brachista. The sequence continues at coordinate 5,467,276 of CM018589.1, read as the reverse complement.
AAAGCAGCTAAACGGGTCTTACGGTACTTACAGAGAACAAAAGACTACATGCTCACATATCGGAGTTTGGCTAATCTGGAGATCATTGGGTATAGCGACTCCGATTTTGCTGGATGCCAAGATAGTATGAAATCTACGTCGGGCTATATTTATATGCTAGCTGGAGGTGTTGTCTCTTGGAAGAGTGCTAAACAGTCATTTATAGCCTCTTCCACGATGGCAGCTGAGTTCATAGCATGTTATGAGGCATCCAATCATGGAATATGGCTGCGGAATTTTGTCACGGGGCTGCGCATAATGGATGATATTGAAAGACCACTAAAATTATTTTGTGACAATAAGTTGGCAATTTTATATTCCAATAATAATAGGAGCTCGTCGAAGTCGAAGCACATCGACATCAAGTTCCTAGTTGTTAAAGAAAGAGTTCAGAGTGGACAGTTGTCTATAGAGCATATTGGTACAAACTCCATGGTTGCGGATCCGCTTACTAAGGGATTGCCACCCAAAATGTTTCATGAGCATACTGCTCATATGAGTGTTTTGGCAATTGATAGTATTCAGTTTTAAAAGGAGTTTGTAATTTCAGATGCTTTTTATAATATAGACATATTTTCAGTTTATGGATATTTATGAGGTTATTTTCTGCAGAAATAAAGTCTTTGGTTTAATTCACACTCTGATTTTAGTATGGTTTGATCTCACTAAGGTTTAAGGGTGGACCGGTTGGAAATAGGCATGTTAAGATCATATTGCATGAAATTTCCATGCTACACATCCACATCATGATCCATGTCATTTAGTTGTATTGGCATACGTGACGTTTGATAGGTTGAGTTACGCTAATTGTAATGAAGACCGCTTAGATCCTATGCTGATATGATTACTGGACCGGATTGGTTATAGATACTGGTGTCTTTGCTTTAGAATGCCTCACGCTAATTGCTAAAACAAGGACTTGAACACAGAATCACTCTATGTATTGGAATCTCTCCGATTAATAATTCAATTGCAGAATCAAGGTTGGTCAAAAAAAGTGTCCCCATCTATTATTCAAGAACCCTTAAATAATAAAGAGGTCTCCTGTTTTAACTGAAAAGGAAATACTTAGAAACGTAGCTAACTAGGAAACCATAACAGCATTGATTTCCTGTTTTAACATAGAATTAATTGAAGCAAGATTAATACTAAAGAAAATAAAAGAAGCTAAATGTTGCAGCAGCTTCATCTTGGTTTACGGGACTGTGGGAGTTTCCTGTTCTGCGTTAAACTCTTGATTTGCATCTTCTACGTTCCTTGCTCCATTTGCATCAATTGCCAGGCCTCCCGCAGAACTTGACTCCGGCAAGTACTGACTGGTGTATTCCGTGAAGAGTTGTGGATGCAGACGTTTGATCTCCGATGCTTGTAACCAGACAGAATCAGATTGTGGACGACTTTTCCATTGCACAAGGAATTTATAATAACCCCCTCGACGAGTGGTTACGAACTGGTGGTCAAGAATTGCTGCAATTTCGTCCCTTGGTGCTGTATTTTCTGGAATTCGTGGTGTTTGTATAACGGCAGGAACTGGTTGTGTAGTCATGTTATCGACATCACCCTTGAACTCCGTAAGATCTTCAATGTTAAAAATTGGGCTAATACCAAAATCAGGGGGTAGGTCGATCACGTACGCATTGACACCTAACTTCTTTATGACTCTGAAGGGCCCTGCTCTTCGTGCATGAAGTTTAGTAAAGCTCCCTTGCGGAAAGCGCTCTGGTCGTAGGCGAATTAACACTAAGTCTCCTGCATCAAATTGTCTATCCTTGCGTTTTGCATTCGCAGCATCTGCATAAGAGGTAGTTTGAGTTGTCAGCCGTCGTTTGCATTCATCGTGAACATCTTGCATGTAACTGGAAAAGTCCAAGGCTGCTTCGCTTGCTCGGGGTGGTGACGGAAGAGAAGTAACATCAAGTGGGGCGTTGGGTCGAAACCCGTAGACCACCTCAAAGGGGGTGCAGCCTGTTGATCGGTTTACTGAGTTATTAAACGCAAATTCAGCATGTGGAAGCACCATATCCCAGCTGGTCCTGTGATCTGTAATTAGGCAGCGTAATAAGTTCCCCAAACTCCTGTTTGTTACTTCCGTTTGGCCATCCGTTTGAGGATGGAAGGCACTAGAGAACATCAATCTTGTACCCAATTTTGCCCACAATGTTTTCCAGAAGTAACTTACGAATTTGACATCCCTGTCAGACACAATGGAAACAGGAACGCCATGTAGCCGAACAATCTCCTTCAGAAATAGTGCTGCTACTTTAGTTGCGTCAAATGTTTTCTGGCATGGGAGAAAATGAGCCATTTTAGAGAAACGGTCGACTACCACCATAATAGAGTCGTGGTATCGCGCAGTTCGTGGTAAGCCAAGAATGAAATCCATGCTTAGGTGCTGCCATGGCTTGCTAGGTATGGGCAGTGGTGTGTAGAGCCCTGCTGGTTGTTTAGTTCCCTTGTTCAATTGACACACACGACACCTGTCAACCACCGTGTGCACATCCCGTCGCATGCGAGGCCAATAGAATCGATCAGCCACCAAAGCATAAGTTTTATCGTACCCAAAGTGGCCAGCTATACCTCCACCATGTAGCTCTGTTATCAAGAATTCTCTAAAGGATCCACGTGGAATGCAAAGTCGTGATTTGTAGAATAAGAATCCTTCCCGTAACACATACTCCTTCCCAGCTGTGTTATTGTGATCCGTAATGTTTTTACATACACTACCAAAGTCCTCGTCATTAGTGTATTCCGTTTTCATACTGTCGAAGCCTGTCACAGTGGCTGAAAATAGGTGTAACAAATGTGGTCTTCTACTCAAGGCATCGGCCACTTTATTTTCAGTCCCTGCCTTGTGCCTGATGACAAATTCGAATTGTTGCAGATAATCCACCCAACGAGCGTGCCTTGCATTCATTTTACTCTGGGAATTTAAATGCTTTAGCGAGTCGTGGTCTGTAAATAAAATGAATTCCCTGTGAATTAAATAGGGACGCCAATGCTTGAGTGTTTGTACCAAGGCGTAGAATTCCATATCGTATACGGAGTATCGTCGCCGAGTGTCGTTTAATTTCTCGCTGAAAAAGGCAATTGGGTGGCCTTCTTGACTCAGTACTCCTCCAATCCCCACATGGGATGCATCGCAAGCAACTTCAAAGATTTTGGTGAAATCTGGCAATCTAAGCACTGGTGCCTCCCCCATTTTCTTTTTAATCTCTGAGAATGCTTTTGCTGCAGCTGGGCTCCATGCGAAATTCTTTCCTTTTAGGCATTCCGTGAGTGGGGCCATTATGGTGCTGAAACTGCGAATAAATCGCCTATAAAATGTAGCCAGACCGTGAAAGCTCCTAATTTCGGATAGACTTTTAGGTGTTGGCCACTGCTGGACAGCTTGGACTTTTGCGGGATCAGCTTCAACGCCTTGATCGGAAATTATAAAGCCTAGAAATTTGGCACTCTTCCTCATAAACGAGCATTTGTCTCTATTAATATATAGCTTCTCAGCCCTGAGAACTCGCAGCACTTGTTCGACATGGTTTAAATGCTCCTGTTTGTTTTGGCTGAAAATTAGAATGTCATCGAAATAAACGACAACAAATTTTCCCAAGAATGGCTTGAGGACTTGTGTCATGACGCGCATGAAAGTGCTTGGCGCGTTGGTTAATCCGAAAGGCATGACTAGCCACTCGAATAGGCCATCTTTTGTTTTAAATGCTGTCTTCCATTCATCTCCCTCTTGAATACGAATTTGATGATAGCCACTTCGGAGATCGATTTTTGTAAAAATAGATGAGCCACATAGTAAATCCAGCATATCGTCGAGACGAGGGATAGGAAATCGGTACTTTACCGTGATTTTATTAATTGCTCGACTATCCACGCACATCCTCCAACTACCATCCTTTTTGGGGGTGAGTAATACCGGGACAGCGCAAGGGCTAAGGCTTTCTCGAATGAACCCTTTGTCCATCAACTGTTGGATTTGTCGACTAAGTTCTTCATTCTCCATTGGGCTCATACGATAGTGCGGCAAGTTAGGTAGAGTTGACCCGGGAATTAGATCAATTGCGTGTTGCACCTCTCTCATTGGGGGTAGTTGATTTGGAATATCATTGGGCATGATATCCTCAAATTGTTCCAGTATTGCTTCCAATTCTCCTGGAATGATGCCGTCTGGTTGCTTCACTTCACGGTTCACTACTAGCAGTACCAAGTCCTCCGTTTGTAACACTCGCGAGAACTGTCGTATGGTCAGAATTGAATTGGCCTCCTTCTTTGAATCAAATTCCGAGATTTGCAGAGGGTCTAACACGAATTTCTTTCCTTGGAATTTGAAAGAGTAGGTGTTAGCATAACCATCATAATAGACCCTTCGGTCATAAAGCCATGGACGGCCTAGCAGCATGTGACAGACCGTCATGGGGATCACGTCACACCAGGCTTCATCAACGTATTTGTTTCCCAACGAAAATTGAACCAGACACTGTTGCTTGACTAAGACTGAGTTAGTCTCATTAACCCAACTGATTCTGTATGGGGTGGGGTGTTTAACTGTCTTCAATCCCAGGCGTTCAATTGCAGCTTCTGAGACTACATTCATGTCGCTGCCATTGTCAATTATAACATTCAATGCCTTACCATTGTGTTCCATTCGAGTGTGGAAGATATTGGTGCGCAACCAGTCAGGATTAGCTTGGCATTCCTTCTTAGTCCCTGTCAATACTCGATGAATAACACAGCTAGGTAGATTCGAGGCACTCAAATGTTCCTCATCGCTGAAATTGTTTTCATTCAGTTCCTCTCCCTCCGTGTGTTCCTCAACAGTATCTTCTGCTATCAGTTCTTGCTCACAAATAAATGCCAATTTCTTGTCTCGTGTAGGACAAACGACAGCATAATGACCGAAGCCCTTACACTTATAGCATTGTGGGCCTTCATTAGGACCTTTTGCTCTTCCCTTATAGTCTCCGTTGGCCCCATTCCTTGTCTGATCTCCCACGGGGGGGGTTTTCTGGTTTGCAGAATTAAATTCTGATTTGTGCTCCCACGTTGTCATTCGTCTCCCAGTGGCAGGTCCAGCTTGTTTTTCCAGACGGAGAGCTAGCTGATAAGCTTCTTCCACGTTAATCAAGCGTGCAGTCCACATGTCTTTGCGTAGATCACTACGTAATCCTGTACGATATCGAGCTAGAGTTTGCTGCTCCGTTTCCACAATTCTACTACGCACCGATAATTCGTGGAAGCGATCTGTGAACTGATCAACACTTAGTGATCCTTGGCGGAGTTGCAACATCTCTTCGAACATCATCTGCTCATAATCAATGGGCAGGTATTTTTCTTTCAACCGTTCTTTCATCTCCTCCCAATTTGAAATTGCTGGCCTGTGTGTTCGGCGCAATTGCTCCTCCACGCTTCCCCACCATACTCGTGCATGACCCTTTAGTTTCATCCGAACATATCGCACCTTTCTCTCCTCAGAAACAGCAAACCAATCGAAATAATCTTCGATGGCTGTCAACCAATCCTCAAACGCGTGGGGCTCCAATTTGCCAAAAAAATCTGGCACATCCACCTTCATTCGTTTGGTTAACTCATCAAGTGGTGGTTGATGAACAAATTGTCCCCTGTGTCCAGCTTGCCTATGGTATCGAGCTTGATGTCCATAATCATCAAAGTCATGATTTTCCTCCTCTGCCTCGTGGACATCTTCTTCGCCAGCATTGTTCCTCCTTCCTCGGTGGTCTACTCTACGACCTTGCTGATTGGGAAGGTCATATTCCTCTCGAGCATAACGTTCCTCCATTACATCCAGGCGACGCATAACTTGTGCCATGACCGTGGCAATTTGATCAAGCTGATAGTGAAGTTGTGGTTGGTCTGAGTTTTGGTTATTTGGGTTTTCAGTGTTTGGGTTCTGGTGGCTTGAGGAAGAGTTGTTTGGTTCTTGGATAGTGGTGTTGGGGTTGGGTTGGGTCTGGTTGATGGGGTTATGGTTTGTGGGGATGGTATGAGTCGGGTTGGGGTTGATGGTGATGGGGTTGTTTTTGTTATGGGTGGATGCCATAGCGTATGAGTTGCCACTACGAGTAGTAGGCATATACGCACAGCTCTGATACCAAATTGATGTCTTTGCTTTAGAATGCCTCACGCTAATTGCTAAAACAAGGACTTGAACACAGAATCACTCTATGTATTGGAATCTCTCCGATTAATAATTCAATTGCAGAATCAAGGTTGGTCAAAAAAAGTGTCCCCATCTATTATTCAAGAACCCTTAAATAATAAAGAGGTCTCCTGTTTTAACTGAAAAGGAAATACTTAGAAACGTAGCTAACTAGGAAACCATAACAGCATTGATTTCCTGTTTTAACATAGAATTAATTGAAGCAAGATTAATACTAAAGAAAATAAAAGAAGCTAAATGTTGCAGCAGCTTCATCTTGGTTTACGGGACTGTGGGAGTTTCCTGTTCTGCGTTAAACTCTTGATTTGCATCTTCTACGTTCCTTGCTCCATTTGCATCAGATACATTTGTTAATGATAGCAAAGATTGAGCTCATTTTGGTTATATTTGCAAAACATAATTATAAGGTTATACATATAGCCCAAGTGGGAGATTGTTGGATCATTAATCCAACGTTGGGTTTATATGAGAATAATTATGTATTTATGGACTATCAAATAAGGTGAAGCCTAATTAAAAATGATCTGCTAAGTATTTTTAGGCAATTGAGTTTATGGTGTATCTAATAGGGTGTGGACCTTTAATGTGTAGAGATTAAAGGGTTATTCCTATTTTAGTGATGGGCTAAAATAGGAATACCAAAGGGTAGGAGTGTCAAAAGGCATGAATACCAAAAGGTACCCGGTTACTTATATATAGGGTCATGGTCCCCAGATTACGCGTGCTACTCATTCATTCTCATACTGACATCCCATTATCAGAGAGAAAATATGGCTAAGGTAGAGAGAATCAAAGGGCTCTCTAAGGTGAACGTGTTAATCTGGAAGGTCATCCGTACGACTCTAGATAGTGACTTCTGGATATGGATTCAGGTACGTTTCCACTCTATAGTTTATGCAGTTTATGTGTTCTTGATAATTCGACATGAACATCATTTCTTTATGCTATGAAATGCTAGATCTAACAAAATAAACATCACAATCATGAAAATATCCATCAACGCCCCTACTAACATTACCAATATTCTCACCTGCTCAACACTTCCTATTCCTTGTAGCCCTGAAGCTGAAACCGGAAGTAGTATCACCTTCACTGATTATTCATTAACTCAAAGTTCAGGAGCACTGCTTACCTTATCTGATATTGGTTACGGACCTATTATCAATAGTACTTGTCAGAACTTGAGTCTAGACCAATTCCAATCTTCTAATTTCCCTGGGGTCATGGATATCTCTGAATTTGGCGCAACTTCAATGAACACAACAAGGGTTTCTCATTGCCTAGTAATGGTGGTCATGAACCAATTAAGGTCTCACTAACCAATATCGATTCACAAAGGCGGCAAGAAATGGGAAGAGACACAAGTATAGCTGCTAGTACGATTAATTTGAACCCAGATGTCTGAGATAATCTCTATCACTTGTATGTAACTCAAGTCTGGAGGTTAGGTTTTAATTAGGCAAGGCAAATTATTTGCTCTTTGAAACAATCAGGACCTTAATTATAATTTGTTTCACTATCTTGCAGCAGATAGGAACATAATCAACGCAATGCAACAACAATTTAAGCGATCGAGGCAGTGTTTTTAGCTTCTTTTTTCTCCGGGGGTTTTACTCTCTCTCAAAGGGGCAGGTTGCGCATGAATGCGAGCGATGGCATCAGCATGCATGCCTGTTTCTGGCTGGATGAAAGTTGCATGGAGACTATTCAACGTCTCCTTCAACCACAAACAGCAAAAGACTCTCACGCACACGAGCTCCATGCTTGATGGCGCATCATCATCTTCCATGGCATGTGCCCCTTTCAAAGAGGTGACTTTAATAATCTAGCCATCATATTAACAAAAAGAAAAAACCCTTAATCACAAGCATCTTATCTTGTTTTTAATTTTATTATTCAATATTTTATTCATTGTGAATTGGTTATTATAATTTATTTTATTTTTTAAAGATTTTTTTTATATTTAAAAATAAAAATCATAGCATTTGATTGGTGTTTAATTCATGCAAGTGCTATTTTTGTTATCGTATCATTAAATAAAAAATAATTTTAAAATTAAAATTTTTAAGCCTAATAGAGTCCATGATCTGAATTGTGAATTTCATCAGTTAAGCTATGAAACTCAGGTTGATTTAATATGCCAATATGTCAATACTTCAATAAAAATATCATCTTAATTTATTTATTTTTAAGTCAAACCATTCTTTTAACTATCATTTGGAATGCCTTTGAATCCACCAAGCCAACTAAATCACCCAGAGTCAACTCTTATGCAAGTTAATTTTAAACACAAGTTAGGAAAGGAGTTAAGTTTAAATATTTCAAAGTTTACTCGCTAAATTGGGTTTCATAACAATCCCAAATAGTTTCATTTTAAAAAAAATCTATCTTCCAATTTTTTTCTTGCAACTGAATCCTTTTTATTCTTCAACATCTGGTTGATTTTGAATGGTGTTAATAATTTATTTTGGATTGCTTTTAACAAGGTTATCGCAAACTCAAATAAATATCTTATAATTTGGTTATTGCCTAATTTTATGATTGTTTATTTTTATTATCATATCATTAAGTAAAATATTGTTTTTAAAAAAAAAACGTTGTTAAAGAGTCTATAATCCAGTTTGGTGAATTTAACCACAAAGCTTGAAAAAATTTAATATATCACCTTTTCAATATTAAAATAAGATATCATCTTTAGATCTTTTCAAAGTCAAACCACTCTTTTTATCAATTGTATGAGTTGTCTTTGGATCCACGATTTAATTTGAAACTCAGGCTAGTCAAGAAGTAAAGTCATTTTTTTTTTAAATTTGACTTGAATGTTAGGTTTAATAAGAATGCTAAAATTCCTTTACAGCCTAGACTTTTTTAGGCTCAACAAAATCTTGATCCAACCCACAACGTCATAAAGGCCAGGAAACTAGTTGGCAACTAAACTTATAGTCAAGTCTATATTATCCTAAACTTTCATTCAAATTAAGCTTAGGATTTGTTTGTTTATGTAAAATATTTTACATAGAAAATGTGTTTCATATTTTCTTGTGTTTGTTTCTAAAAGTTATATTATTGAAAAGTTTTTCATGTGTTTATTTACTTTAAATTATTTTACAAAAAACACTTAAGAATGATAAATAAAATCAACCATCAAACTTAGGGCATGTTTGGTATTGTGATTGTTGTTGTGGTTGAAGTTAAAAAAGCAGTTTCATGAAAAGCACTTTTAGTTGCGGTTCATAACTAAAAATGAAGTGTTTGGTTAAAATTATGATTGAGTTTGAGGTTTAATGAAAAGAAGTTTCGTGTGTTTGGTTATCATGTTTTTCATATTGTTGTCAACTTGTGAAATTAATTTAAAACACACACACACACATATATATATATATATATTAAATATTGTAGATTTAATAATACTAATAATAAAATGTATTTAATAATTCAAGTAAATTAGACACCTGTTTTTATTCCCATCAAATTACTTGCAATTCCATCACGAACTAAATCCATACTTGAAGGCCTATGCGATCTCTGGTTATTTGATCGAGGAACAATATCTAGTAAAATATCATTAGGAACAACATCTGCAATCCATACTGAGTTTCAGGATCTTTATCTACATGTTGTAGAGATATAATTTCAAGCCCAAATTCAGTTGCAAGTTTCTGAATTTCATCAAGGGCTCAGCTGATCTTCTCAACTTTTTGACCCATAATCAATTGAAAAGAAATAGATTTGTGGAGTGAAAAGAAGTCACACACCTTTCCCTTTCATCAGGGTTGATCTCTATCTACACATTTTTTTTAAAAAAAAATATGATTTTTATATTTTTTTTGAAAAATCGAACTGAGCATGACCCAACTAAATGGGTCGACCCAGCCAAGGTGGGTCAAAAAGACCAACCCTGCTGGACTTGGGTTGGGCCAAGAGCAGATCTAGTCCAAGAGTTCAAAAAAAAGAAAAACAGGTTGCTGCATTGCTCACGTGTTGCATGAATAGTGTAGAGTGAATTAATTCACCCTTGCACTGTTCATGTGTTACATAAATACTAACAGGGTGGTCGGTCGATGGTGACAAGAGGCTCACTTGCCGCTTTTATCGGGTAGAGGAGGCTGGGGTGATTTTTCCTGTGGTTGTGACATCGGAAATGGTGGCCTGTGGTGGCCGGGAGAAGCGTCGAAAGGTTTGCGGAATGGTGGCCTGTGGTTGTGTTGCTGCTGCTTGATGTCGGAGCTATAGGAAAAGACTGGACTAATGTAGGTGCTATCGGTGAAGAGGAGAGGTTGCTGGTGTCGAAGGAGCAGGTGGTGGTGGTCATCAGTGACTGCTTCTACTGGAAGAGAGAGGGCAACCGATTTGGCTGTTTTGAGAGAGAGAGAGAGTTGCCAAGGCTGTCGGTGTTTTTTTGTGATTGATACGATAAAAATATCATTCTGGTGTATGTATTATTCTCATGCTCTCGTCTGCGTCTCCTCCCCCTCAGTTTTTTCAGTTTTCTCCCTTTTTTCTATTTTTATCCCCATTGTATTATTTTGTCTATCGTTCTCGTCATGCATGAAGCAACTTAACACAATTAGAAACACAGTTTTAACCAGTGTGTCATTAAGGGCGAAAAGTATCTAAACAATGCTTTTCGTAAATTGCGGTTCAACCACAGTTTTAAGTAGGACCCACGGTACAAAATTGTGGTCAATCCTTTTACCAAACATTTTGGCTCTGTGCTAAGCCTCAACCGCAGAAGCCACTGCATAGTCAAACACCCATCTTCTCCTCTTTCACCATCACCACAAAACCTCACAAGCATCTCCCTCTCCTTCTCCTTCACCACCTCCTCTTTCAACATCACACCACCTCTTCCATCATTAGCATTCACTACCATCATCATTATTTCATCATCTCCTCCTCTTCCACCACCACTATTAAAAAATATTTTACATGTGAACTACTATATTGAAAAATATTTTTCAAGTAAACATTGAAAAATACTTTACATGTAAAATATTTTATAAGTCTAATTGCAAAATATTTTATGCAAATTAAATGGACCCTTAGACTCTATTTTTTTTAATTTGACTATTATGATTTTTTTATGCAAAATATTAAATGAAAAGTATTTCTTTAAACACTTTTGGCCTAACTTTTCTAGTGATGTGAATCTCGTGATCACGTGGTCACGCAACCCACAATCAAGAATGAGATCTGATCCCGAAAAGCTAAAATAGGTCTGATAGGAGTGTGATACAATGGAAACCTGCCCCAAGGCACCAGCACTACTAGAATGAGTAGAATGACACCACGAAGCCAGATAATCTTTAATAAGTCGGATTTAGTCTTTTCAAGAACTAAAGAATGCAAGAATCACTCTCACATAAATTGAAAATTTCAGAATTAAAATTCATCAATGGATGCTGAAATTTAGCTAACATGAGTTTAAATAGTCTTTTAAAAACTAACTCTAATGGACCTCTTATGTGGACTTAAATGAGGTCCAATCAAAACTGAATCAAACCCTAAGTTGGAAAGCGCATGACTTAATCCAAACAAGCCTTGGATCCTAGCTGAAAACAAAGTCTTCATTAAGCCCAAACAAGCTTTGGGTTGTAGCTAACAGAATTAAATAAAGCCCATAAGGCTTTTTTTATAGTCTTCCATCAAGCCCATTAATCCCATGTTGTAGTAGGATTCTTTTGGCTCTTTTGTTGTCCTTACTTCATGGCTCAAATAAGGTTGTATTAGACCCCTCCTACACATGGATAAGATGTATTAGGGTCTCCTCTTGCTACTCCAATGGTCCTTGCAATTCTGACCTAGTTGAAACTTTCAAAACTAATGCATTCATTGGCTCTTTCAATGCATTTGTCTTAGACCGCGTCATTGGATCATTTGGAACATGTAATGAGTCATTGTTGGTGTTTCTGGGCTGGTCCGCATCACTTTTCTATTATATATTTTTGTTATTCTACTTTGGTATAACTGGTGGTGATAAATGGTTGTCAGTCTATTTTCATCGATCAATTTTAATTGCTTAAATTTTAGTCTTGTCTACTTTAATTCATCCATTATGTATTTCAACATCTTTAGTGATAGAATCTCTATTTCCAAGGGCTTTATCACCTTCACCCATATACAAAAGAATATAGGGTTGCACTTGTAGAAGAATTGACTGTGGTGTAGTACACGTGAAGTGTATATGGAAGCATCTCATGTCAATCCTTGTAGGTGACTACCAACTTCTGAATGATCTTATTTAGATTTTTATTAGTTATCTCAGCATCTCCATTCATTTTCTATCCATAAGGAAATTCATAGTTATTCTTTTTAAAGTCTTTTCATCTGTCTTAGAAGCGCCCCCTAAGGATTGGAGAAACCTTTTGATGTATGATACCATGGTTTCCATTTGGTGGTTCTCTAATTGTGCAGTAAAAAGATTGGAAGTTTCTGACTTTGATGTTTATTAGTTAGATCCTAGTCCCAATAATGGTTTACATCATCAAAGACAAGGTTGCCAAGGCATTTGCAAATTGATTCTTACCTATGCTTATATTGGTGAATTTTATTTCTTTAAATGCATTGGTTAACTTCAGGAAATAATTATGATATGACTTTAACTTTTTATTCCTTGTTTTCCACTCTTTTTTACATACTAGATGATTGGCAGATAATCCTTGAAAATCTCAAGTTTTCTAATTTTAAGTTCTAAAGTAACCTCCAAACCAATAATATATAGGCTTCATATTCAATCATGTTATTGGTATATTCAAACTACAATTTTACTGAAATACAGTATTGCTTTTTTTTAGGAAGATTGTTATTGATTTAACTTCATTTTCTAATTCATTTATTGCCTCATCAAAGTGCAGGTCCACCAATCATTCACCCTACTGTTTATATATATATATATATATATATATATATATATATATATATATATATATATATATATCAAAGAGTTTCCCAACAAATAATTGTTTTGTATTTTTTATTTGAGGACTTCTCTAGAAAAGGATTCAAGGATTGCAACTTATTAGTGAGATGAAAAGCAAATGATTTTTGGTAGAAATGCACAACTCAAATTTGTTGGCTAATTATGATTTGTTCTATATGGTTATTAGTTACCAATTTAGGGCTAACATTTCTTTCTTGTTGGGAATCAATCAATACATATGAATTTATGTTTGACAAAATTTGGTTTTTATAGATTTAATTGAAGCAATTTATTCAAATTTTCTTTTTATAATCCTAATAAAGATGTCTCTATTGCTTCCAAATAATAATAGTGGTGGATAATTATAAGAATTTGGTTTTTGGATCTTTTGTTTTGTTTAATCAAGTTAGATATAAAAGTTGTTTCCATGTTGGATATATTTGTTTTCTAGAATAAAATATATTTAAATAAATAAATTTTAGAATCAAGATGACTAAGCTATTTGAAAGAAATTTTAATATAATTTTGATTGGCATTAAGTGTGAAGTATTTTGTTTGTGAAGAAATATGGGACTATCTATCTTGTCACTTTAGCAAATTTCTTGTATAGTTATGTTTGGAGTTGAAAGTATTGATAATATAATGATGATACCTATGTGTTTTAAAATTGGATACTCTTATTATAGAATATGATTTATTCATGGAAGTAAATATTATAACTATGGAGGTTATAAAGCATAATGCTATTTGTCATAATCTATTTTCTCGATCATTCCCAAAAAAAATAAAAAAAAAAGGTTGATGTCGTGAAAAAAAATCAAATTGAAAATTTTGAATGGATTCGAGAGCCCGGTCGTACCTCTATTGTGCCCAAAAATGAGAGAATGTAGATTCAAGGCTTAAAAAATTATTTTTTGATAAATTTGCATAACAATTAAGTTGAAAGGCATAATTATATTTTATAGACCAATTTGATTTAATTATAGACCAATTTAAAGTATAATTATATTTAGGTATTAATTTACGGTCCAATTGAAGGATTTAATTAAGTGTAAGGACATAATTATACTTTAAATTGGTCATATTAATATTATTAAGAGCTTAATTGATGAAAAATCAAGTTCGGAAGCCTAATTCGGGTTTCATTGAGAATATTGTAATTTTGAGAGATCAAATTTAATTTTTTCCAAATTAATTGGATGAAATCAAGGGTGAAGCTGAAGAAAATTGAAAGTTAATGGCAATTGAGGGTCAAATTGCATAAATCCAAAATCAAGAACTAAAGTAAAAATGTTGTGTAAAGTTAAGGTTACTATTGAAATTTTTGATAAAATTACATAATATTAAAAGTTTAAAGACAATTAGGAGCGCAATTAGAACAATCATAAATCAAGGAACCAAAGTGTATTTATGTCACTCTACAAGATTTGCAGGCGTGACTGCACTATTCAATGGCTTGAATAGTTCATCCACGCTATTGCAGAAGTCGAAGATATCACATGTATCTACACATAATGAGCAATCGAATTGTAATTCTCATTCTGTATATACTAAGAAGAGAAACACAAAACAGGGGAGAACGGGAACAAAAAAGAACAGAACAAGGGGGAGAAACAGAGGGCTAAGCACAGACACAAGGGAATAGAATAAAGCAGAAGAAGGAAAGGATACCAAAGACAACACAAAAAATAGTTGTGAGAACCTACTGAAGCCATTGACCCAATCTACTTCATCCCTGCGCTAGCAACAATGTCTCCATCTTCCTCAATAGTCTCAAGTCTTTCCTTCAACACTGGTATCGCACCCCATCGCGAGAGCGCGGCGTCGTGGCGACCCTCCCCGTGAGCGGGGGATTCAATGTAAGGGTCTAATCTTTATTTTCATGGAAAAGGGAGTCGCCACCTAGTATTATGGTCACTAGGAAACCTAAAACTGGTCTTTCAGAGATTCTAAGGTAAGAGACTGGTTGCGTAAAGGGAACGTTTTAGCACCCCTAATACGCTCTACCTAAGATAAGCTGCTTGACGTTTTGGTTTGTTTATGATTTGTTATGGTTTTGATCTTTCAAAGAATATGTTGGTTAAATGATGATGGTGTGTTATCCCCGGCGAATATTTTGGATATTAACCCCATAGGATTTATTTATCCAAACACCGACAGTGAATAATAGCATAACATCCCCGTCGAATATTTTGGATATTGACCTCTTAGGATTTATTTATCCAAACACCGATAGTGAATAACAACATATTATACCCGCTGAATATTTTGGATATTGACCCCTTAGGATTTATTTATCCAAACACCGACAGTGAATAACAGCAGATTATCCCCGCCAAATATTTTGGATATTGACCCCTTAGGATTTATTTATCCAAACACCGACAGTGAATAACAGCATATTATCCCCGCCGAATATTTTGGATATTAACCTCTTAGAATTTATTTATCCGAATACCGACAGTGAATAATAAATTCCCAAAAATAAGATTTTGATATTTTTGAAATATTGGTCAATACCCTTTGGATTTTTACAAACATGTTGTAAAATCTCAAAATGCAAGAAATGATTTTTCTTTGCGAAATCCATGCTAAAACACATTTTGTCTTCAAACTCCAAGATAATATATATTTTTGAATGAAAAAGAATTTTCAAAAAAATATGCTAGTGTATTTGCCGTATGCAAGAAAACAACACATTTTTGTATGCAAGAAAACAACACATTTTTGTATGCAAGAAAACAACACATTTTTGTCTTTTTATAATTTCCTTAAAAAAGTATTTTTTTATTTGCAAATTTATATATATTTTTTATTTCTTTTTTGGTGGGCTGACTGTCAGCCCACCTAAAATCGGGCTGGGTTGTCAACCCAGCCCACCTTGCCTCAGGCTGGGCTGTTAGCCAGATGGCTAGCAGCCCAGCCTCCATCTGGACTGGGCTTCCAGCCCAGACGGGCTGGAAGCCCGTCTTTATCAGGGGTTAGTTCGGGCACAAAGCCTGGCCCGACCAGCCCACGCGGGGAGTGAATTAATTCACCCCGCCTGCAAAAATAGAGACAATGAATAGTAACATGGCAAATTTTGGAGTGTGACGAATGGCGTACCTGTTAATACCATTAGGTAGAGGAGGTCGAGGTGGTTCTTCTGGTCGTGGTGGCATCGGAAATGATGGTTTGTGGTGGCCGGAGTGGACGTCGAAAAGTGATCGGCCTGCGTCGCTGCAACGGCTACAGCTGCTGCTGCCTTCGCGTAAAATCATGGATGGGCTGCTGGCGTGGAGGGGGAGCTTCTGGTGATGACGGGGAGGTGCAAGGTGGTCGGAGTTGGCGGCATGAGTTGCTGACCGAGAGGGAGAGAGAGAGAGAGAGTTTTCTTTTTTTAGAGAGAGACAGAGTCGACTGATCGAGAGAAGAAGAAAAGGAAGGGAGTTGAATCTGTCAGGGCTGGTGAAGCTGTCAGGGCTGGTGAAGAAGATTACGTGAATTTTCCCTCCTGATTCTCTGTGTTTTCTCTGTTGTTCATGATTTTTGCTCTTCTCTTTGTCGATCTTCCTGTCCTCTGTTATTTTCTCTCTTCTTTGTTTTTATTCATACTTGTCCCCTTCTCTGTTTGTGAATTCTCTCTGTTCTATTCTCTGCTCTCTACGTAAAATACTCTCCTTTCATCTCTTCTCGATCCTCCCTTTCTCTCTTATTTTTCTCCCCCTCCCTCTGTTCTCTTTTCTGGTATTTATAGCCATGCAAGGCAACCCTTCGGCTGCCCATAGCGTGCAGCGAAGGGTGCCGCCGCCTGAATATACAACATGCTTGAACATGCAGTGCAGGCATGCCTGAACAGTGCATTTTTCGAAATATTTAGGAAGGTGAAAGTATGATTTGGTCCTCAATTTATAATTGTTTGCTTAATTGCACCCTCAATTGAATTTAAACTTTCATTTTTTATGCAATTGCATCCCCGTTAAAATTTCGAGAGTAACCTTAGCTTTGCGCTCTTTTTTTATTCTTGTCCTTGGTTTCTAATTTGTGCGATTTTAACCCTCAATTAACCATTAACTCTCAATTCATTCAACTTGGCCCCCGATTTCGCATAATTGGCTTGGAAAAATTCAAATCGGTCTCCGAAAATTTCAATCTCATCAATTTCAAGAACTTGATTTCTCATCGATTAAGCCCTTAATAAAATTAATTTGGCCAATTTAAAATATAATCAAATCCTTGCACTTAATTAAATCTTTCGATTGGACCCTAAATTAATTCTCAAACATAATTATACTTTTAAATCGCCCAACGATTAAATCAAACTGACCCATAAAAAATATAATCATATATGTTGACTTAATTTTTACGCAGATTTATCCGATAATAAATTACTTTAGCCTTGAATCTGCGATTTCCTTCATTTTGGGCACAAAAAAAGGTACGATCGAGCTCTCGAAAACATCCTAAATTTCACCTTGATTTTCCTACCGACACCAGCCCCCTTTTATTTTATTTTTTTTGTTTTATTTTTGGGTAGTTTTGGGGAATGACCCAGAATTGGGTTATGACAACAGGCAACATCAAACTCCTCATCCCCCCTTCGTTAGTCATAGTGTTATTTCCTCCTCTCTAGCTACCAGCCACGGTTCAAGACCAGCATTTGATAGCCATAGTTTTTAAAACTAGCCAACAACAATCTCATCGTTCCTCTTAGCAGCATCTGAACTTCCATCCCACAACCACCACCACCACCTCCTTGGCACTGACGATAGCTCTTCGTATCCACCGGTAACAGCGACAATAGTTTTATCCTCTAGTGACAGAACCAGCAGAGGTCGTCTCCTCTCTCTTACAGCTGTAACCTTCCATCGCCTCCTATGACCACCATAAGCCACCATTCTCAGTGCCATCACACCACTCGCAGAATAAGCCCGACCTCCTCTATACGACGACAATGATATGTAACCTCCTCTTTCTCCTGCATCAGTTATTGTTCATCATGCAAGTGAATAGTAGGAAAGGTTGGACATTCTGTCCAACCTGACCCAAGAAAGATGGGATGAAATGTGTAATGGCCTAGAACTTGTTTTTTGGGTACAAATTCCCCGATAATTCACACCTGATGTTTATGTACATATATTTGCATTCATATACATCCATCACAATGCATAACATATCATCAATAGATTGAGATAAAGGTCCTCGAAGAGCTCCTTTCCATAAAATCCATACCACTCGACTCTGCCAAAAAAAGTATGGGGGACAAAGAACGTGCACACCGTGATGCTCACTTTCAAGAAAGGCTAGATGCTTTGAAAGATGGGGTAGCTCGTCTTACCAACTTGCTTGAGCAAGCATTAAAAAATTCCTCTGACAAGGGTCCTTCAACTAGATCTGCAACAGCTGCTCAAACACAAGCAATCAACCACCCCGAAGAGATAATATGAGAAAGGGTTCAGGATCCTTAGCAATATTCAGCTTTTGTACAATTAGTAGTGCCAAAACCTACACCAACCATAGTGGTTATAGAAACATTTGTCAATGAGTCCCACAATAAGCCATCGGAGGACATCGATCAAGATAAGATGGCGATGTTAGAAGCCAGGATAAGGGTTATTGAAGGGGTAAACCTATATGACCCAATATAAGCTGCATAAATATGTTTAGTCCCGAATGTTATAGTACTAGAGAAGTTTTGTGTTCCTGAATTTATCAAATACATTCGGACACAATGCCCTGTCACACACCTAAAATAATGCTATAAAAAATAGCAGAATTAGTACATGATGAAAAATTACTGATGCATTTTTTCCAAGACAGTTTGAGTAGGGCAGCATTAAATTGGTACATGAGACTAGACAACACCAAGATCCGTAGTTGGAAAGATTTGGTAGATGCTTTCATCAAGCAATATAAGTACAACATGGACATTGCTCATGACAGAACAAGTTTGACCAACCTGGAGAAAAAGAATAAAGAAAGCATAAGGAATATGCTCAAAGATAGAGAGATCTTGTTGTACAGGTGCATCCCCTACTTCTAGATAAAGAAATGGTAACCTTATTTGCTAACAAACTCAAGGCACCATACTATGAGAATGTGATGGGTAGTTCAACACAATAATTCATTGATATTATTGCGTAGTTGAACGAATAAAACAGGGAGTTAGGAGTGGTAGAGTTTTTGTATCTGTGGAGAAAAAGGGCTTTGAAGAAAAGAGGAAGGAGTTCCACTATTTTGAAAATGCATACAGGGATAGGAAAAAACAATTTCAAATTACCACAACCCTATTGCCAACATCAATGTTCAAGCCAAAAATTTCCTGAAAAAAAATTACCAGAAAAATATAGAACAACTATCTCCGTTATCACTTCCTTTAAATGAGATATATTAAAAACTGCTAAGCATGAGGTAGATAGTCCCTAAACCTAAGGCACCTTTGCAGCCACCTTACCTCAACTAGTATAAGCCCGACCTCACCTATGAGTACCATGTCGGTGCCGCAGGGATGACATTCATACTTGCAATGTCTTCATGAAGAAGCTCATACAATTGGTTAAATTTGAGTGGATAACATTAGAGGAAACTCCAAATCCTCCACCCAATTAACCTTTAAGAAGTCGAATAGTCGCTTGGAGGAAATGACGAATCAAAGAGGTGTGCCAAGTGTCCACACCATTAAGTGACTCTTACAAGAGCTTTCGAAAGGGAAGTGCACCAGAATCATAAGATGAAGTCTGATTATGTCTACACATTGTGTTTTGGTTGACTTGTTTTAGTCTTATTGGCAAATTTGCTCATAACGCCACAAGACTCTTTTTTGTTATGCAAGCCTTTTTTTCCAATAAAATCATGTATTTTCTTATGTTTATAATGTGTTCTTACTTTTTGTTTAAATAACACAAGCATACCTTATACCCTTTCATCTAAATTATACATGATCCCATGATTTTATAAAGAAGTTCTGGCAAATCAAAGTCTAATACAAAGGAAAAGTCAAATTGATGTTTTTTTATCAAATGAGTTCTCAGAATTCATATGATTCCTTGAAAGCTGATCTCATACCTACAAAACCCCACATAATAAATCTAAGGTCGTAGCTAAACAAATAGTCAAAAAAAATCATTTCACATGAAAAAGCAAAGCTTATCGATTCTGGATGCATGTTTTTGAATTGAGAGAAGCCTATTTTTTCCACGTATTCACAAGTCTTAAATATCCCTTGCAGTCCCTGTTTGAGCCTAATAAGTTTTTTTTTTATAATTAACCCTGACAAGGATCACGTCCTACACTAGGAGGCAACTGTGAGGATCAAAAACACTTTTAATCTTTAAAATAGTCCTCAATGACAAGAGATGCATAAACAAAGATGGGGGGCATAAACATAAAAAAAGGGTTGAACAAAGCAAAAATAAATAAAATGAATGATGGTGCTAAAAACCCATGATTAAAAAATCAAACAAAATACTAGAGGGCATGTTAAGTCATTATGCAAATCATTTATGAGGTTCCAAAGCCTATGGACCAAAAGGAGCTCTAAGAGTAAGCACTAGTAATCCTTAGTCTAGAACCCTTAAAAATCTTTTGAGCCTACAAATATCTTTTTTCCCGTAGTCAACATGATGCAAACCTCGTGAACACGCAACCCACAACCAAGAATGAGATCTGATCCCAGAAAGTCAAAAATAGGTCTGACAGGAGTGTGATACAATGGAAATATGCCTCAAGGCACCAAACACTATTGTAATGAGTATAATGACACCACAAAGCCAGTTAATCTTTGATAAGTTAGATTTAGATCGTTCAAGAACTAAAGAACGAAAGAATCACTCTCACACATAAAACTGAAAAATTCAGAAGTAATATTCATCAATGGTTGCTGAAATTTAGGTTATATGAGTTTAAATAGTTCTTGAAAAAAGTAACTTTAATGGACCCCTTATGTGGACTTAAAAGAGGTCCACTCAAAACTGACCCAAAACCCCAAGTTAGAAAACCCATGACTTAATCCAAACAAGCCTTGGATCCTAGCTGAAAACAAAGTCTTAATTAAACCCAAACAAGCCTTGGGTTATAGCTAACAAAATTAAATAAAATCCATAAGGTTTATTTATAGCCTTCCATCCAGCCCCTTAATCCTAGAAACAAAAGGAAAAGATACTCACCCATGTTGTTTCCAAGTTGTAGTAGGATTTTTTTTTATCTCCTTTGTTGTTCTCACTTCATGGCCCAAATAAGGTTGTATTGGACCCCTCCTGCACATGGATAAGATGTACTAGGGTCTTCTCTTGATTCTCTAATGGTCCTTGCAATTCTGACTTGGTTGAAATCTTCAAAACCAATGCATTGAATGTCTTTTTCAATGTCTTTATCTTAGATCGGGTCATTGGACCATTTGGAACATATAATGGGTCTTTGTTGGTTTGACATATAAGACATGAAACAACACATTCTCATCAAAAGCAACATAAAGCCCGACAAGGAGATCACTCGAATTCTTTCATGAGCAAGTTTGTTTTAAACAGATATCAAAATGGTCTATGCTCGAAATGATTTTGAAATCCCAAAAATATTACATGAAAGCAATCTTTGTAAATAACCAACATTTTTCCTACAAACACTTGAAGCTTAAAACACTTATGGGGCATTACTAGACTAAGGGGCAATCTAAAGATACAATGAAACTTGCTCCACCATTCCTTTTGAGAAAAGATAGAGGATGTCAAGCAAAATTGAACGTCTTTAAGCAGGGGGCATGTGGATATGGTGAAGATTTGTCATCTCTAGAGGTCAAAATCATAAGTTGTGACTCAATTAAGCAAAAGTGAGAGGCCACTAAAGATAATTACAGAGATACAAACTCCATAAAAGAGAAAACTATGGAAAAAAAAGGACCTATATTTCTCAGGTAAGTATACATGCATCATCATGCATTGCATCCCCACTTAGAATCTAAAAAATATTTTGGAGAGATTGTAGTTTACAAACCTTTATTCATCATTTTTTTGTACACCTTCGAGCTCTCACCTCTTTTATTTCCTTGAGTGCGCATGTGAGTCCTCAATCAAACAGATAAGGTCCTTTTTAGACCTATCTCTTTCCTATATTTAGGTGCGCTTTCTAGCCATCAATTAACTCAGATAATGTGTTTTTCAACCCTATTTTTCCTCTTTATCCAAGTGCATTTTTCAACCATCAACCATCAATTAAAATAATACTCTTTCCAACCTATTTTCCCTCCTAATTTGAGTGCGTTTTCTAGCCCTATTTCCCCCCTCTTTGAGTACATTTTCCAACTCTCAACCATCAATTAAGAAAGTGCATTTTTCAGCCTTCAACCACCAACTCAGACAGTTTGCTTTCCAGCCCTTAACCATAGATCCTAGATAGCGCACTTTCTAGCCTTATCTTCCATGTCGTGAAATCGTTATCACCATCTTTTTATTTTTACATGAGTAGGTCACCCATTATAATGAGACCATCTTCACCATTTTCATTAGGAAAGGTTGTCTATTACAATAAGATTATCCTTCTGTCTTACCATCTCCATGACTTCAACTATGTAGGTCACCCATTACAATGAGACCATTTTCTTGTGTCTTTCACAAACATCATCATCTTTTTATCCTTTGTATTTAGGCCTGAATTTTTATGTAGTGCACTTTCTAGCCCTATCTTACTGTTTCTTTCTGAGTGCACTTCATAACCCTCATTTTTACTTCCGGATGGATAGACCATTTCTTGGTCTGGTAAATCCATTCTCTCTTTTCTTTTTTTCTTTACAACGTTTGTTATCTAAAGTCTCTTACAAGTCTTTATTCGTAAGTATTGTAAAGTGAGGGGCAACTATTATAACCCTTTTTCTAGATCATTTACTAAAAAATAACAAAAAATAAAATAAAAAAGGTTGACATGGTGAAAAAAATAAAATTATGAATTTTACACTGATTTGAGAGCCTGATCGTACCTCTATTGTGCCCAAAAAGGATGGAATGCAGATTAAAGGCTAAAATAATTAATTATTTATATTTTATAGGCCAATTTCATTTAATTATAGACCAATTTAAAGTATAATTATGTTTAGGAATTAATTTAGGGTCCAATTGACGGATTTAATTAAGTGCAATGACATAATTATACTTTAAATTGGTCAAATTAATTTTATTAAAGGCTTAATTGATGAAAAAATCGAGTTTGAAAGCCTAATTCAGATTTAATTGAGAGATTGGAATTTTGGGAGACCAAATTTAATTTTTTTCTAAGTCAATTGGATGAAATCAGGGGTGAAATTGAAGAAAATTGAAAGTTAATGGCAATTGAGGGTCAAATTGCAATAAATCTGAAACCAAGAACCGAAGTAAAAAGGGCGCGTAAAGTTATGGAGGCTATTGACATTTTGGCAGGGATAAAATTACATAATATTAAAAGTTTAAAGACAATTAGGAAAGCAATTAGAAAATTCATAAAATCAAGAAAATCAAAGTGTAATTGTGCCACTCTGCAAGATTTGCAGGCGTGACTGTATTGTTCAGTGCCTGAACAGTACAGGCCCGATGTTGCAGAAGTTGAATAGATCACATGTGTCTGCACGTAGTGAGCAATCAAATTATCATTCTCGTTCTATAAATACAAAGAAAAGAACACAAAAAAGGGGAAAATGAAGAGAAAAAAACTAGGTGGTGACTCCTAAAAATTATAATTGTAATTTTATGATTATAAGAAAACTCCTTTCCTGCGCGTCGTCTCTCCTTTGGGAATGGTAGCACGCGAGAGGAGAAAAAATTGGTTGTCGTGACACTATTGATGTGTGATATTTCTAAAATTGAGCTTATGAATTATATATTTTTAATATTTTATCACGTAAAGTGTAAAAAGCGAGTTTGTTTATTGTTTGAAAATATTATTCTTTTGGAGTGGTTTTTAAATAGCACAATAAAATTGATTGTTATAAAACTAAAAAATAACCCATAGTTATTTTATTTGAATGTTTATATCTTACGTTTCTACCTTTTAATTTGTACCTGTATTTTTGCCAATTCTTTTTAGATGCAAAATATATGCATTATTTCTATTCTTTTTATAAATAATATGTAAATGCTATTGACTAATCTTCTTAGTTTTTAACACTAAGTTATGATTTTCTTGTTTATGGTTTATGATATAGGCATCAAGACTACAAACTAGTGTTGTTAATTTTGTTTTGTTTCGGTCGAAACGGCCAACACATTTTGTACTAGTTAAAAAAACAAGATAAAACAACGCAGTTTTTACCTCGTTTAAAATTTCAGCTTGTTTTGGAAATTCTGCCCAAATTTCAGCCAGAATGTTCGGTTTCGTTCTACTCGTTCTGTTTTGGCCAAATAGTGTTTTTTTTAAATACTAAATAATTTTACAATATCAATCATATCTCTTAATTCGACCGTTAGATTGAGATGCAATTTTACAAGGAGTCTTTTGACATATTTATATATATTATATTAAAATTTCATAGCAATCAGGGAATGTAATGACCTTGCGAGATTCATGATGACATTCTTGTAATATTATACATGTTCATAATTTTATTTAGAAAAATCATTGTATTATGTCTTTTTTAGATTAAATTGCATAATTCTAAATAATTTTATTTTTGGATTTGAACTAAGATTAATTTTTGAATTAATATATTTAATTATATATATATATATATATATATAATTACATAAATAGTACAACCCTGAAACGACGGAGCGTCAAAACACTTCGAAATCGAAATATTCGGTTCCAATTGAAAAAATAAAGCACCAATTATAACAGAATTGACAACCTTACTACAAACTATGGTTAAGATTTTTCAATAATGATTATGTGGATAAACATTTTACATCTATTATATTATTGGAAAAAAGTCATTTATGAAAACGATTATGAAACTATGAAAGCTGAGAATAGAGTTATAAAGGAGGTGAGTGTTTAAATTATTTTTTAATTTTTTTACATGCTCCTCTCTTCTCAACTCTCACTCTTAAACATGTTATGGTGTGTGCGTTCTTTTTCTAAGCATGCATTTAGTAATTATAATTAGTATTAGGATATTAAGATGTTGGATACTTTCTCAATTGAATTTAAAATCTTATAATGTCATTATGATGTATCTTAGGTTTGGTTTTTTTCTATAATTTTTACATGTGGATAGATATTTTAGCTCCTTTATTTACAGGCAAAATGTAATGCACCTTAGAGGAAAAGCAAAATCAAAGGTAATAATTAGGTTATGAATGAAGTTGGAGATTACAAACAAGATGCTAATGTAATGTTTGTTACAAGAGTCTCTTTGATAATAGAGTTTTTTATAATTGTTTCTATGTTACTTAGGTTTATAATAGATTTAGTTGTATCAACTATCATGCGGTCATTTTGGGCCTCAACATCCACTTTTGTATTTGTCAATTGGGTTTTATAGCATTTTAATTCCTTTGTTTTTATGTTGCTAGGTATTGTAGAATTTATTCCTTATCTATTTCTTAGGTCAACTTCTTATTTGCTTAGTCCCTTTTAGGTTGATATATTTTTTTAAAAATATGATTATTCTTTTTTATAATGATCCTTATTCTTTTCAAATAATGAATAAATTTTTTTCATAATATATTTAATTACAATTAAACTTTCTTTTGAAAAACAAAAGGTTCACAGGAAGAAAATTATTTTCATGTTTTATAATATATTTCTGTTTGATTTAGTACTACAACTATTTTTTTGTTGCTTTGGTTTATGATGAACCAACATGAGTTAACTTGTCAAACTTAACCTAAATCATAAATCTAATTGTGATCAATGACTCTATCTCCTTAAACTATGTTTTATTTCATTGAGTGATAATAAAATATATATTAATAAATAAAAAATGATAATAATGGGCTATAAAAAAGACTCCTTTAATCTTATTAGAGTAAAATTAAAAATGTATTTAATAAAAAATATCTAAAGTATATTCTTAATTATTATAAGAATTTAATAAAAAAAATATATCTAACATATTTTAAATTAAATTTAACAAAAACCCAAACAAATAAAAAAAACAAAGCCAAATTATGCTTTGCTTTAGGCCTAGCCCGACATAACTATTCACTAAACAAACATGCTAAGGCGTGTCTAGGTGTTTTTAAGAAAAAACATTAGGAAAATATGCATTATTTGTCCAGTTGTTTTTTTAAAAAAAAAAAAAAACAATATATTGTTTACTTCTTTGGTTTCCGATCATTGATGAGGTAGTTGAAAAATTCGGTTGAGTAATTTTTAATCAAAGAAACACAATTTTATCACACAAATTATTAGGATTTCTTTTTAAATATTACTTTTATATCAACATAAATTTCTATTTTAAAAAAGTGGTTCTTAAAAAAATGTACTTTTAAAATATGATTCTTAATAAAAGAAAAACACCAATACAAAAAAGAAATAAATAAATAAGGTAAGAGAGTTTTGATTAATTTTTTTCTTAGATTGAGATTTTTTGTGGATATTTATTTTAATATCTGGTAGTTTTTTACTCAAAACACGATATTAATAAAAAAAAATGTTTTTTTTAAATAAAAAAAAATGCAATAATAGAAAAGTTGAAAATTATCAAATAATAATTGCCTTTCTTATTATAAATATCTATTTTTATCATAATATAATAAAGAAAGGAATAGAAGGCTCTCATTTGGTGACCCAAATGAGCTTCTCTGTCCAAGCCCAAACCGTACTGATTTTCTCGCCTGGACTTTTCCATTTTCCTTCACTCCAATTATAACTACAGTAGCTCTCTCTCCTCTCCCACTCCTTTTCCTTTTCCAAGTGAAAAAAACAAGACCCGGTACAGGTGCGTTCAAAAGTAGAACTTGATGGTTCAATTGCATGGCTTCCTCCTCTTCTCATCAGACTAGCATTCCTCTCCCTCCCGACCCCGGTAATTCCTCCTCCTCCCCTCTTACCTTTTTTATTTTTATTTTTATTTTATTTTATCCATTAATACCTTTTTGCTTACGATTCTACGTTATTGTTATTATTATATAAGTTGAACGTGATCAAAATGAATTTATGATTATTTAGTTTTAGCAGATAAATCACCGATTAATTAGAGGCTTAATGGACATAATTTTTATATATAATAAAGCTTTCGATGTTACTGGTTTTACAATCTTATTGATAAAAATTGATGCAAGCAAAGCAGGTGGTGGTAAACCACTAGATCATGAGGTTCCGATCCATGTTGTGACCGAGTCTTCTCAACTTCCGGCCGAGTTCCTTAACCCTTCAGCCGCGAAGCAATTGATCATCGGGTTTGATTGTGAGGGTGTTGATCTTTGTCGCCATGGAACTCTCTGTATTATGCAGGTAAACTAATGAATTACTCTTATTCTGCACCCATAATAAATGGCATATCCACAAGTTTATAATTTTGGCAGCTTGCATTTCCGGATGCTATATATTTAGTCGATGCCATTAAGGGTGGAGAGTCTCTCATCCAAGCATGTAAGCCTGCGCTCGAGTCTAGTCACATCACAAAAGTTATCCATGACTGCAAACGGGATAGCGAGGTTTCTAATTGAACTTGTTCCATTCTATTCTTCACCGTATTAGTTTTTTTGGTATGCACAATTACCAACATTTCGTATACATAGTTAAATATCAATTGTTATTTTGTAGGCATTATTCTTTCAGTTTGGCATCAAGTTGCACAATGTTGTTGATACCCAGGTGAGTAACTGATAGATGGAACTGATGTTCTAGTCTGGGATTTCTTTCGGTTTTGCTTTAGGTTTGCATTGCTATCTCTATTAACTACTTTTAGCAAAGATTGATTATAATTGATGCAGCTATGCATCTCTTTTTGTTTTCTGAGTCAGCATTTGAGTTTTCACTGTCATTCAACCGAAATTGCATGTACTGGCAATAAGAAATATCAATCCGGAGCTGTCATTTTAATATGCATATGTATTTGTCATTTTGCATGTAGATTGCTTATTCTCAGATAGAGGAGCAAGAAGGACGGATTAGACTGCCAGATGACTATATATCATTTGTTGGCCTCCTTGCAGATCCACGCTATTGTGGTATTTTATATGTCATTGTATTCATTTGTATTGTCGGTTTCAGGTTATATAACTTGATTTTTGTGTGAATATATTCTGTACTTGCTAAAAACTTTTGATAAAACATTTGGATGATACCTCCCAAATCTTGTCTCCTTTCCTGCCTTCTCTCATGCTAAAAGACTAGAGTTGCATTAATGCCTATAGTTTAACTTTGCTTGTGGGTGTGTTTTGAAATTTCAAAAAGAAAAAAGAAAAATGAAAGAAAGAGATTGGGAAAAAGGCCTTATGAATTTTTTAGCATTCAATTGGAATCATATTGCAACGAGCTGACGTGGTTAAATTTGTTTGGGATTGAGAAGTAGCTCCTAGACACAATTCTTACTATGAAGAGGCTTCTGACTTTTGTAGGGACAATTTTTGTTAACATCTGCATCATAAGAGCATTTAGCTTCATTATCTATGTGCTATGTTTGCTTGTTTGGTGGGAATGCTGTTGTATGATAGTTCCTCATGATTACTTTTGATTAACACATACTAGGAAAGTTGATAAATACTGCAACCTTATTTTCACTACCCTATCATTTCCTAACTGTTTGCGCCACTTGTTTCTGCTCTGTAATTGAAAGTGGATTCCATATGAGAGTAATATTTGAGTGTTCTTACTTGACTTGGTAAGTAAAATTGATGCAGGACAACTTTAGATTTGTGTCCTAAAAAGGATGCATGATGAGATAGATTTAGAGAAGGAATTTAGGAAGAAAAAAAAAAGGTTATCACCATAGCTGTCAATAGTAACTGAGGTTACTTTTGCATGAAAGGAGGAGGAGGAGGAGCCTAAGCCACGGCCTACAAACTAAAGCAAAATACTCACAATTACACCATTCAAGTCCTTTCCATGACATAGAATATGTCTCTTCATATAGGCACCAAAGCCCATAATAGTACTAAACTGAATGGAAATAGAAATTTGAATAAGAAAATGAAAACCTCAAGTAAAATGAAACTCCTAATGATATTCTAGTCCCTAAATAAACCATAATTGGTAAAAAATGAATTCCTGATAGGACTAGGTTTACAGAAAAGCTAGAATAGATTGCAAATTAAGATATTTAGAAGCTTCTTTGTCTTGGTTACATCATAAACCTTCAAACCACAGTAAAGTTTTTCTGCAACAATTACTAATGTTCTTTTTAGAAAGAAAAAAAAAAGGAACAAATTTATTCTCATCAGCGTGCTTTTCCTTTTAACTGGACATACTTTGTGGTATCTAGATGGCAAGAAAATTGTGACCTTTACCTTGAGGATTTGAATGCAGGCATATCTTATCTGGAGAAAGAAGAGGTTCGTGTTCTCCTCCGACAGGTTAGTTTAAACATCTGACATGGTCACTATCCCTATCTCGGGTAAAGTGGAGAGAGCTATATAGGAAAAGTTATTCTCTGCTGCCTTTGTTTTGTTTCTATAAAACATTTTGGTGTCTAGGGAAATTAAACTAATAAGTGGTGCTAGCCAGGAACATTTCCTTCTGCTCTTTCTGTCTTTGAACATGTTTACCTCTCAAGTTTGCACCCCTAAGATGCTATCCTTCTGTTGGTAGATTGGTGAAGAATGCTTCTGTTTTACAATGTAGAGTTGTGTGATGTGCTGGCATTTGGCATTTAGACAAGTGACTGCTTTACCATCTGAACCTCACCAGAGAGTTAGACCCTTGCCCTGTTAAATATTACTGGCAAGTGAGGGTGTTTCGTATCTAATGGTTAGTTGAAGGTACAGTAGAAGCCTTCACAAGCTATGAGATCATACCAGTGACATTAACGAGACATAATTAGAGTTTCCATACTTATTCTCATCCCATGAAAAATTAAAAAGATATATAGCTCAACATTTTGTTAAGAGATAACCACCAGTATTTTTACTTCATCAAAAACTTTGTGAGTTCTTGTAGATATTTGTACATTTTAACAATGATCAATCAAGTGTATTTGCTGAAAAGACCCTTTTGATCACTGATAAGCAATACTGTTCAGAATGGTATTTTCAGAACAATTGCACTTGATTAACCAATTTTTAAGATTTGAAATTATTCAAATAGAATAGAGGAAATCAATTAGTACTTTGGATAAACTACAAGAACCAAGATTGTGGTTTTCTCTTTTTATGATTTTGACTATGCTTTTTTCTTTTCTGCTTTTGTGTTTATTTGTACCTGCATCTTCTCTAAGAGTATCAGAGAAATTTTTCCAGCTACTGCACACCCACTAGGCTGCAACACTAGTGCGTGGTGTCTTACAGCTAGTGTTTCCTGACATTATTTTATCTTTCCATTGTTTTCAGGATCCTATGTTCTGGACATACAGGCCATTATCTGAAATGATGATACGTGCAGCTGCTGATGATGTTCGCTTTCTTCTCCACATCTATTATAAGATGATGGAAAAGCTCAATCAAAGATCTTTATGGTATCTTGCAGTTCGTGGGATGTTTTATTGTCGATGTTTCTGCATCAATGAGAATGATTATGCTGATTGGCCCCATATCCCTCCTATTCCAGGTTTTATGTTTTACCAACTTATTAGTGTACATCACTCTTGTTTCCCAATATTCTAGGAATTTGTTTACCCAACTCCTTGAACTTCGTTCATCTGCCTTGTTTATTGTTGCTGTATTAAAAAAAATACTTAAAGATAGAAACGGTGCCAAACTCGTTAAATAGGAGAGTTTGGCATTACACTGTATCTGCTATAACTATGGGTTTCCATTGATGGAAGCAATGGGGAGGATTTTCAATTGAGGTACAATGCATGAATGTTGGTCTAAATTTTGGAAAAAAATGGATCATGTATGAGCAAGCTACCACTACTCCAACGGTGAATACATGCACCCTAAAGTAAGGGTGAATAAAGATACAGTGACCTATTCTGGATGGACTTTGTTTAGGAAAGTATACGGTGCTTTCCTTCTTAATTGAATACTGATATAATTGTGCTTTCTCCTTATAGATAACCTCATCATTGAGGATACTGCTCCTGAAGAGGAAATCCTCTCTGCTCTTGATGTTCCCCCAGGAAAGATGGGTCGTGTTATTGGAAGACGAGGAGCATCCATTTTGTCAGTAAAGGAATCTTGCAAGTACGTCTCTCTCCTCCCTCCTTCTATCATGAACTTGGTGTTCTATATAATCAATCTGTCCTGTTCTTTAATTTCCCGCATGTGCATTATTTTGCAGTGCGGAAATTTTCATTGGAGGTGCAAAGGGTCCACCTGACAAGGTAAGTCTATCATACTAATGTTGGTAACTGCCTGCCTGGTGATCAACTTAGCGTTGGACAAAATCCAGCTAACTTAGAATTTAAGTCAATGCAAAATGAGACCTGCTTTGAGATTTTTGTATTTAACCACAACAAGAAGTGTTGGAATCTATTTGTCAATTAATGTGTTTTTTTTTTATCTAAAGAAAAGTAACCTTATTAGATAGAGACTTAAATAACAAAGCCATAAAAGATAATCCATGATTTACTTAATATTTATTCATTGCCATCCTCGTGGGTAAATGTTGATTATTTTCATGTAGGTATTCATAGTAGGACCAGTGAAACAGGTGAGGAAAGCTGAAGCCATGTTGAGGGGGAAAATGCTGGATATATATTAGGGAGCTGGATATGTCATGCTCGTTCAACTTATCTTCGGTGTAAGAATGGCAAGTGTGAGACAAATTTTGCCTTCTTAAACTTCCGATGCATTGCCTCCCTATAATGCTAATTTGTTCAGTGATTTGCGGGTTTCATGTGGTTTCATACAATTATCTCAGTGTCTATATTGCATTTAGAGGCAAGTTCAAAGGCTAATAATTCCAAAAAACTAGAAATTTTGGTTGCCAATTTAAGGATGGCAATTATCAGCCACGATCTTACCCCTTTTCACCTGCAACTGGGTTGTCTTTTTTCCAAGTTCAAACTGTGATGTTGGGATTGATTGCAAATTCCAAAGGTTAGCCATAGGATGTTAAATTGTCTGCATTGAATCTAGTACACATGGTGAAAAGGCGTTAACCAGTCAGAGCAGCCAACCTTCATCATGCACTAGTTCCCTATTGAAACGGTTTCTCTCTGGGCGAAATATGTCAAGAGTGACGTAATTTTCTATCAAAACCCACGATTCGTTTTCATGGAAAGTTAAATTCTATTATTTCTTTTTCATAAGCAAAGAAGCTACATGAAAGGTGAAGAAAGTAACATTATAAATTTAGCATTGTATAGTTATATACATAGTTATAAGATTCATTCAAGTTCAAGGCTCATGCTGTGGTTGATATTGGTTGAAAAGGCTCATTTTGAATTTCTTTTGCATCAGCAAATAGGATGACAACTTAAGGGACCTTTATGTAGCCAGTCATTTCTTGTTTTGATGGTCATTATGACCACTGGAGTATTTTGATGGAGAATTCTTGCATTCTAAAAAATATTGGGGCCTGATAGAAAATGGCTATGTTGAGACAAGGAGTGACATGGAGCAGACAAAAATGCAACGAAAGAGGATAAATGAATTGAAACTGAAAGACATGAAAGTGAAAAATCAACTTCTCATTGCCAATGTCTTTTCATCTTGTTCTAAACATAAAATTCCATCTATACTGTAAATACGCACATTATCTGAGATTTCTCTATCTGAAATATATTTTATATTCATTGTTATTTCTTCTCTCATTTTCTTCTGTTTACAATAAACATCATGAAAAACATATTACTTCACAATGATGGGTATGGTTTTTATATCGTGTTGCAGGTAATGCTTATAAATTACATTTTGAGCATATAAAAAGAAAGAATTACTCAGAAAAATGCAAGATTAAACACAAAAGCTCAACAACCTGCTCCGGTGAAAGGAGGATGAGATTTTAAATATTAGTTAAATGATTAATAACTATAGTGTCGAGAACAGATACGATTTGATAGATTAGACACATTACATGCTATATTATGTAAATTATAACAATCATGATGAAATATAATAATTACACTAAGAAACTAGTAATTTAAATGTTAAGTCAAATCACTAATAATAATTTTGATATTTGGAGCATCATGTTAGGCGGTTAGAGTTATACTTAATCTTCAAATATAAATCATTCAATTTTTGTATTGATGATAAATTAAATTATTTAATTCTATTCTATTTAGAATTATGATTTATATTTAGATCAACTTATTAGAAAATCTACTGGGTCACACATAAAAATTATTGGTAAGAAATTAGGATGACTTGACTATAAATAAATTTTAGAAATTGAGGGATATAATATAATTAATAAAAGGGATTATAATCTTAGACTTTAAAAAATCAATTAGAGACTTGATTGAATAAATGTATAAAATCAAACTCAAATAATGTATATGATATTATTTAAGGGTCAAATTGATATATTTCCATGTATAGGGTTCTTAGATTTTTTATATAAATGAGATGTTATACCCCTTATTTTTTGTACATTAAGTACAACATTACAATACAATACTAAAACACCTAAATACAAAGAAAAAAAGATAGTACTCCAAGGTATAAGAATCTCTCTCTCTCTCTTCCAAAAAGGTTCAGGAGATATCTTACTTGTGGTTCATATAATTTATCATTAGAGACTAGATACTTGAACGAATTACGGTTTTTACAATCCAACCTTGAAGTAATTATTCAAAGATAAAAAAAAAAAAAGCTTGTAATCTTTAAGTAATTTTCATATAAAACCTAAACAACTCTAGATTCGTCTAACAAAATCCTTAAAACTCCTTAAACCAAGTGATAACGAAGCCTTTATTAGACAACTATGGTTGTTGATTGTATGCTTTAAATGTTATTAGTATTAATTAAGAATTAAATTCATGTGAAAAATTATTTTTATCTTATGGCTCTTTTTTAACAAAATATTTGGCTAATATTCTGGTTATATCTATCTAGATTTTATAGATCTAATCGAACCCACTACATGTGGTAGCTTAAAAAGAAAAAGGGGCATAATTTATGATTGTACCCCTAAGGTTTTATTTAGGGTCTTTTGAGTTTAATATTGATTTTGTATTTTAATATTAAAATCCTAAATTTTAATTTGATTAATTTGCTTTCTATTTGCAACAAAATGAAGGTTAAAACACTTTAATAGAATTATTTTCTAAAAACAAAACTTATCAATATCAATATTGATTTTTTTGTACCGGAATATAATCATTTTTTCTCAATATTGATTTTGAGAAAAAACATTGTTTTCGTCATTTTTTTTATGAATTTCAAGGATTAAAATATGAATAAAAAAAGTACATTTTAGAATTTTCTATTGGGGGCCATCATAATTATTTGGTTCTTCTGAATTCTCGAGTGGCAAACTCATCGTCGTATTTGGGTGGAAAGGCACGTGGGATTTGTGGATTGGCTTGTGAGAAACGATCACTATTTTCTGTACTTCCTGCAAGAGACTTATGGCGTTTTTTAAAGTGTTTTATTAAAAAAATGTTAAGAGTTTTGTCTTCACACAACATGATGTTATTAACTCCAAAAAAGTTTAGGGGTCTCACTCTCCAACTTATACAACTTTAATTTATATTTTATTATTTAATATTTTTTTCAAGTAGTTTGTTTTATAACTCATTAAATTAAAACTAAAAATAAAGGGAAAACAATAAAAGCCTTAAAAAAACAAGGAAAAATAAAATTAATTTTTTATTTTATTTTATAAACTAAACAAAAAACAATAAAAATAACTTTTCCTTAAAACCTCCAACATATCTCCAAGTTGAAAAAAATCATCCTAGAGTTTAATTGCATTGATCTTGTGGATCTCTAAACAAGACTCTCCAATCCTTTTTTGTTCCTTTTTTTGGTGTATAAAAATCTTAAAATTTATATAAGAAATAATAATTAAATTTTTTTATTGGTTTTTACAGTAATAAATTATAAACCTCAAAGTAATATGTGTGTAATATCCATGTAACCAATTTAACATATTTATCTTTGTGATATCAGTAAATTTAAAAATCAAAATGATAAATATAAAATAAATCAATAATTGTTTTTTGTTGAACACCTTCTATATTATCTTTGCTTTTAACCTCTAGTTTATCAATAATAATATTATTAATAATATCACTATTAAAATAAAATATTGCTTATCGGTGAAGAATTCTGTATCTCATCAAAAAAAAACAATAAGAACTTAAATAAACTAGAAAAATATTATTAAGTATATATTTTTATTTTTTTTAGCCAAGTAGAAAAAAAGTTCCTTGAGTATCAAAATGTTAAATGAGTTGACTAGTTGCATATCTCATGCATCCGGGTACGCTTATTGGGTGCGGTGCTGTGAGAATTAATGTTGAATTTCTCTGTCGGTAAAATGTTTTGTAGAAGACGAGGAGGACGTGAATAAATAAATAAATAAATAATAGGGAATAAACAAAGAAACCTAAGGATTTTCTGACGGTATAAGATGCCCGGTATTTCAGCCGTTATGTTCAACTATAAAGGACCGGAAAGATCCCCGACGAAGCCAAAGCTAAAGCCAACCCTCCCCTCGCACTTCCATCGTGTGATAAACATTCTTAAAACAGCTCCACATTTCAATATCATCAATCCCCCACCTCTTCCCTCAATTTCACTCAATCCTATGTATATAAAACTTCCACT
The DNA here is from genome assembly GCA_009078335.1 of Salix brachista. Taxonomy (NCBI): domain Eukaryota; kingdom Viridiplantae; phylum Streptophyta; class Magnoliopsida; order Malpighiales; family Salicaceae; genus Salix; species Salix brachista. The sequence continues at coordinate 5,431,431 of CM018589.1, read as the reverse complement.
CTCTGTATTGTCCCCCGCTCTCTTGGAGTTAGAGAGACTTTGTGTTCTCTTTTGCCTACCTTTCTCAGCCATTCTCTCACAAAACTCAATCTTGCCGTTATTGAAGTGTCCTTTTGACTTTGTTCATTTTGCACCACTGATTAGTTACATGGTATGTCCAAATTTTGATACTTTTACCCCTCTTTGTGATCTTGATTCAGAACCTTTGATTTGTCTAAAACCCCATTCGCTGCAAACTGAAATTTTAACATGGTATTATCTTTTGAGGTATTTTAGGATAGGACCTTAGATCTGTATCTGTATCTTAAACCTGAGCTCACTGTTTCTCTCGAAAGATGCAATCTTGGAGTTTTGGGGTTCTTGCTTTGGAAAGAAAAGTTGATTTCTTTTCTAGCTTTTTGAGGTTTAAGCAATTTTAATGCATAAAGGGTGTTGCTAGATCAGACCCAGAAGGTGAATTCTGATTATAGTGCTGTTATAAAGATGCAATCAAGAGTTGTTCCATTAGAGGAAGAAAAGGACCCTGCAGTTTCAATCAAAGCAAGTCAATACAAGCCCTTTCCATTAAGGTTACTCCAGTTATTTTTGCTATTTTTAGCTCTATGTATCACCTTCTCAATCATCAGTATGTATACAATCAAGCGCTCTGGAGTTCAGACTGCAGGGACATCTGTTATGCCTGCTTTTAAGCCTTGCTTTGAAGAACCGAATACTTTTGATCGATGGATTAGGCGTCCATCTAACCTGCTCCATAAAATGAGTGATGAGGAACTCTTTTGGAGGGCTTCATTTGCTCCCCGGATAAAGAAGTATCCCTTAAAGAGAGTTCCAAAGATTGCGTTTATGTTTCTGACAAAGGGGTTATTGCCTCTGGCGCCTCTTTGGGAAAAGTTTTTGAAGGGGCATGAAGGGCCCTATCGGTCTATATTCATTCGTTGCCAACATTTGAAGTCAAATTTCCACCCTCTTCAGTTTTCCATCGGAGACAAATCCCAAGTCAGGTGTGCGAGTGCCTACGTTAAACATCCTTATTTTATTTCATTCAGTGTTCATTGTTATTTAAGAACTTCATCTTGATATTTGTTTGATGGTTGAGCTATTTGTAAATGCTATTGCTGTAGTGCTCCATATTTGGGTTTTATTTTTGGGTTCTAGTTGTCTGCAAATAGCTACTTTAGTTTGCTTACGATTATGTAGTGTGGCTTGACAATTGTGATGTCTATTTGGTTCTTCATACTTCTTAAACGTGGATCTTTGAATAGAAAATTTTCCACTGCTCAAAGCACTATCCTTGAGAATAATTGCATGTTCGAGATAGACATGCAGCTTTCTAGCTTTTGGATTCTCCATTTGTCTATTTTTCCTCTAACGCTTATTTGAGGGCTTCATTTGCTCCCCGGATAAAGAAGTATCCCTTCAAGAGAGTTCCAAAGATTGCGTTTATGTTTCTGACAAAGGGGTTATTGCCTCTGGCGCCTCTTTGGGAAAAGTTTTTGAAGGGGCATGAAGGGCCCTATCGGTCTATATTCATTCGCTGCCAACATTTGAAGTCAAATTTCCACCCTCTTCAGTTTTCCATCGGAGACAAATCCCAAGTTAGGTGTGCGAGTGCCTACGTTAAACATCCTTATTTTATTTCATTCAGTGTTCATTGTTATTTAAGAACTTCATCTTGATATTTGTTTGATGATTGAGCTGTTTGTAAATGCTATTGCTGTAGTGCTCCATATTTGGGTTTTATTTTTGGGTTCTAGTTGTCTGCAAATAGCTACTTTAGTTTTGTTAAACTTTCAGTAAGTATTTAAATCTTCAATGTATTCCATTCAAGGTTACAGTGCATGTATTTATAGTAATAAATACACTAAAAACTAAAAAACACACAAAACTCACCTAACACTAAATTACAAAAACAGTTATTCTAATTTACAAAGCTTAACAGTTTATATTCTAACTGTAATATTTAACACTCCCCCTCAAGTTGGAGCGTATATGTTTATCAAGCCCAACTTGTTAATTGCTCCATGAAATGTCTTTCCTGAAACCGCCTTTGTGAGTATATCCGCTAATTGATCTTCCGACCTTACAAACAGAAATTGTATAATTTTCCGATCAAGGTTTTCTTTAATAAAGTGTCGATCGACTTCGACGTGTTTGGTATGATCATGTTATACAGGATTATGCGCAATCTCGATAGCTGACTTATTATCACAGTGTAGACCCATAGATGTCTCATACTCAATTCCCAGGTCTTGTAGTACCTGTTTAATCCATAGCAATCCACACACACCATGAGACATACCCCGGTATTCTGCTTCTGCACTTGACCTTGCGACTACTATCTGCTTCTTACTTCTCCAACTGACAAGGTTGCCTTCTACTAATGTAAAATATCCTGATGGTGATCTCCTATCAGTTTGATTTCCTGCCCAATCCGTGCAGAATTATTATCATTTTCCTCCAATTTGAAAATATCTTCGTTCTCTTCATTGTTACTCTCCCCCTTAATAGAAGGCCCAGGAACTCCCCCTGAATAATAGGGTTCTGATTCTCGGAATGATACATCCAAGGGTACATGTAACTTCTGATGGGAAGGGTCATAACACCGATACCATTTCGGTGTTTCTTCGTTTGTTTGAGTAATACTGGCACTGTAGCCTCCGGGGATAAAAAGAAAACTTCGATTCGAACAAATTCGTAGAGAATTTCAGATTCGCTCTGATACCATGTTAACATAAGTGCGGTCCTCTAACCCTACATCCTGATATGTGTACCAAATATCATTGTTCCAATCCGGTTAGCGACCAGCTATCGCAGCGGGTTGAAAGGCCGCTACTCCTTCTCGGACTTCCTCAGGTGACGACAATGGTATGATGAGGGAGCGGATGTCAGTGTACGTCATAGTTGCTGCCCTCTTGTAGCGATCGAGTAGTACCGGATTTGTAGCACATCGGCCCACACCAGTTATGCTCATTCCTAATGCAGCTGGTATGAGCAAGCGTTGGTCGTTACGGAGGTACTCTACTGAATATGTGTGAAACCAGTAGTATACTAACTCTCATACATCTTTCCGAGCATAATTTCCAATGGCTAATACCAACGACTTAGTAGATCGCATCATCAATGACGCTGCAACGCGGGAGAAGATATCTAATATCGTAGCAAACCCGCAATAGCGCCTATTGAGGATTTATCAATTCTAGAAGACTCCGAGCTGCAATATGGTGACCTTACGCATCTCTTGACACTTGCAGTCAATGGGAACGTGGCAATGAAGGAACAAAAGGTAGTAGTAGAGTACCTCCGAAACGACCACCGCTTGCTCATACCAGCTGCATTAGGAATCAGCATCACTGGTGTGGGCCGATGTGCTACAAATCCGGTACTACTCGATCGCTACAAGAGGGCAGCAACTATGACATCCGCTCCCTCATCATACCATTGTCGTCACATGAGGAAGTCCGAGAAGGAGTAGCGGCTTTTCAACCCGCTGCGATAGCTGGGCGCTAACTGGATTGGAGCAATGATATTTGGTACACATATCACGATGTAGGGTTAGAGGACCGCACTTATGTTAACATGGTATCAGAGCGAATCTGAAATTCTCTACGAATTTGTTCGAATCGAAGTTTTCTTTTGGGTTTCGAACCAGAAAGGAAAAAAACTTCGATTCGAACAAATTCGTAGAGAATTTCAGATTCTCTCTGATACCATGTTAACATAAGTGCGGACCTCACATCCTGATATGTGTACCAAATATCATTGCTACAATCCGGGAAGGGCCCAGCTATCGCGGCGGGCTGAAAGGCCGCTACTCCTTCTCGGACTTCCTCAGGTGACGACAATGGTATGATGAGGGAGCGGATGTCATAGTTGCTGCCCTCTTGTAGCGATTTGAGTAGTATCGGATTTGTAGCACATTAACCCACACCAGTGATGCTCATTCTTAATGCAGCTGGTATGAGCAAGCGGTGGTCGTTTCGGGGGTACTCTACTACTACCTTTTGTTCCTTCATTGCCACGTTCCCATTGACTGCAAGAGATGCGTGAGGTCACCATATTGCAGCTCGGAGTCTTCTAGAATTGATAAATCCTCAATAGGCGCTATTGCGGGTTTGCTACGATATTAGATATCTTCTCTCGCGTTGCAGCGTCATTGATGATGCGATCTACTAAGTCGTTGATATTAGCCATTGGAAATTATGCTCGGAAAGATGTATGAGAGTTAGTATACTACTAGTTTTGTGCCTGTCGGGAAAATGAAGGAACAAAAAATAGTAGTAGAGTACCTCCGTAACGACCAACGCTTGCTCATACCAGCTGCATTAGGAATGAGCATCACTGGTGTGGGCCGATGTGCTACAAATCCGGTTCTAGTCGATCGCGACAAGAGGGCAGCAACTATGACGTACGCTGATATCCGCTCCCTCATCATACCATTGTCGTCACATGAGGAAGTCCGAGAAGGAGTAGCGGCCTTTCAACCCGCTGGGCGCTTCCCGGATTGGAGCAATAATATCCGGTACACATATCAGGATGTAGGGTAAGAGGACCGCACTTATGGTATCAGAGCAAATCTGAAATTCTTTACGAATTTGTTCGCATCGAAGTTTTCTTTTTTTTCGAATCGAAGTTTTTTTTTCTTTCTGGTTCGAAACCCAGAACTCGAATCTGCACAATGCTTGTTCATCAAGCGTACTGTTCATCGAAACTCAAATCCAGAAATTCGATTGCTACAGTGTTAGTTCGTCAACAGGTACTGTAGAATTCAAGAGCCAAAATCATCATTGTTCATACACAAAAAAAAACCCAGAAAACCACCTCGATTTTCCCGGAAAACCAAAACTTTCCCGGAAACCAACCCAGAAATCACCCATCAACCCCTTTCTACCAGAAATCACTCATTTAACCCCGAAATCAATAGCCATCTGCTTGAGGGTCACTGTGAGAAAGAACACTTGTATCTGCGTGCTCTTACCCCTTCTACAACCCAGCTTGTAAACCCAGAAGACTTTGTTCAACCCGTAAACCCAGCTCTAGCAACTAGGTGAAGCAATGTCTGCCAAGATTGAGTACAGGTGCTTTGTTGGCGGCCTTGCTTGGGCCACCACTGACCAGATCCTCCACGAGGCTTTTAGCCAGTATGGTGAAATCATCGATTCGAAGATTATAAAGGATCGTGAAACTGGGCGATCTCGAGGTTTTGGTTTTGTGACTCTCGGCAATGAGAAGGCAATGAGAGATGCTATTGAGGGGATGAACGGGACAGACCTTCATGGCCGTAATATCACCGTGACCGAAGCTCAATCCTGTGGAAGTGGTGGAGGAGGTGAGAGACAGATGGGTCACAAAAATGAGAGAAATGAAAGTGAAAGGCAAAGGCTTAATTCCGGTTATAAAAACCCGGGTGGGCTGGTTTGTTTTTATTGCGGTGAAGTGGGTCATTCGAAACAACAATGGTACAACCTACAACGAATGTCGTTCATTCAGGCACAATTGGTAAAACTTCTGAATTTTTTATCTTGAAATGTATTTTGTATCTCGAATCTCGAAGTTTTTATCTTGAAATGTATTTTGTATCTCGATTTTTTTTATCTTGAAACGTATTTTTTATCTCAAATCTCGATTTTTTTTTTCCTTTGATTCATATTTCCTTGAATCGTATTGATCAGAGCGAATGTTTTATCTTGAAACATATTTTGTATCTCGAATTTCAAATTTTTTATCTTGAAACGTATTTTGTATCTCGAATCTCGAAGTTTGTATCTTGAAACGTATTTTTTATCTCGAGTCTCGAATTTTTTTTTTCTCCTTTGAATCGTATTTTTTTTCTCGTATTAAAGGTCCTGATGCACAAACCAATTTCACAAAACCTCCGGTGAGCAAACAGCATACCCGAGATGCTAAGTGCTACTTTGTGGTAATTGATATATTTAACGGAAAAAGCTTGAAGATATTGTTCCCTCATCTCACAACTGTGATGTTCCCCATGTTAATCGTGTTGATTATCAGTTGATTGATATCTCTGAAGATGGTTTTGTTAGTCTTCTGACTGCAAATGGAAATACCAAGGATGATCTGAGGCTTCCCACTCAGTCTACTTACTCAGATTAAAGATGGGTTTGGCGACGGGAAGGACCTTGTGGTGTCTGTCATGTCTGCCATGGGAGAGGAGCAGATCTGTGCCCTTAAGGACATTGGCCCTAAAAATTGAATATGATGCTATAGCAGTAGCTATAGCTGATGGCGAAGCGAGTTTTATGTTGCTAACAAGGATTTTTATCCACTATGCGTTGTGTACAACAAACTTATAAGATGGTATTTTAGCTACGAAATTGAAACTCGCAAGGCTTGTAATGGAGGAGGTGGGAAGGACCCCGGAAATGCTGATTCCCTGATGAAAGGGAACTTGTGGAATCAGCAGGTTGGAATTTATATATATAAATATTTCTATTTACACACAAAACTCACCTAACACTAAATTACAAAAACAGTTATTCTAATTTACAAAGCTTAACAGTTTATATTCTAACTGTAATATTTAACAAGTTTGCTTACGATTATGTAGTGTGGCTTGACAATTGTGATGTCTATTTGGTTCTTCATACTTCTTAAACGTGGATCTTTGAATAGAAAATTTTCCACTGCTCAAAGCAGTATCCTTGAGGATAACTGCATGTTCGAGATAGAGATGCAGCTTTCTAGCTTTTGGATTCTCCATTTGTCTATTTTTCCTCTAACGCTTATTGGAGGGCTTCAGATATACTTGTTATTGGATGTTGAAACTTTTTTGGGTTCTTAGTCGAAACAGTTTAGGATTCTCCATTCTTCATTCCAACATTCAATACATATTTATACTTGAATTGTTCAAATTAGTATTGCCTTTTTAAAGGATACTTTGTGTTCTTTTGGGTAAAAGGGAATTTTCATGACAATTAACCTGCGAAAGCATACTTTTGAGAACATTCATAGGAGTGATATTAGATTTCATATACATTTCTAATGGGATTTGCAATAATTTGTGTGAAAGCCTGTGGCAATCCCACCATGAGAAAAGTGCCTAAACAATTGCTCTGTTTCAACAGATAGCAAGGTTGAAAATACACTCTTTTACTCTTGTATTATTACACAATTTATATCCAGCTAGAATAGATACAGGACTCTGGAACAAGACTGCTGGAAATTACTTGTGTGATGGGCAGTTGCAGACGAGAATGACTTGTACACAAGGGAATTGGGAGTGTTTGACATGGACTAAAGCATTATATATAGTAAAGAAAAGGGGTTCTGATGTTGCTGGAATATATAGAATACCTTTAGTGACAAGTCTGAGAGTTTGATGGGCTACCATAAGATGCCAATGCCTGGGTTAAAAATTAGCTTGAAAATGCCAAGGCTTAGAATTTTGCATACAAATGTTTGTGGAAGTATTTTGGTGAAGTTGGATTGTAGGAGAGTTAATCTTAATTGAGAAACAGCCGGTAAAATGAGATATACTCTGCAATATTGTAGTAAGATAGAAGGTTGTAACAATTTAGGTTGTTGATTAATGATTGGTGATCTTCTTTAGGTTATATTATACATGCAATAGTCTTTCTAGCAAGACGACTCATGATAACTTGCTATCTTCTGCTTAGAGTCCAACTCCTATCTTGCACCTTAATGCTTCAAATTCGTTCTTTTCTCCTCCATACCTATTCCTTCCTTGATGCCCATATCTAAGCTTCAAAGCCATACCTCGTCGACATCTAACAATGAAAACAGATGAAAGAGCAATAGCTGATGAGGGAATGGAGCTGGCTAAGCCCATCAATTGGTACTCCATTTGATGGGTTCCTACATACTCTTTTTTCTCTTATACACTAGTTGAAAGTTATCTTTTATCGAACGAACCAGGTTAGAGTCCCCGGAGCTGGTTGGAAAAGAATTTTAAATATGTTAAGGTTGAATTTCTGAGCAAAGCTTGGAGTTTGTGATGTTGAAGACTTCATACGCAGCTATGGAAAAAAAAATGGAGCCATGTTTATTCGTGAAGACTTCATCACTTTGAGTCTATTTCAAATTGTCTACTACCTCTGGTTCCTTGCTTGCTGAAGGTAGTCGCTTCATATCTTCTTAGTTGTTGTCTTTTTAATAATTTCTCATCCTATTAACTGTCAAAAGAACTCTTTCATTGAAATTAAATTATTACACGAGCAAGATAATCTCTTACCATATTAACATTCTGCACATAGCTTTGGTTTTCAGGCAACGTCTTTTGTTTCTATTAGTTTCATCGAATATTTGACTTGTGACCGTATAATACAAGGAAGCTTACATTTTTATCATGTGCTTTCCCAACACAGGTTTCTGAATGGGGTAAGATGAGTATGTGTGATGCTGAACGAAGACTCCTCGCTAATGCCTTGCTTGATATCTCGAACGAGCAGTTCATTCTGGTATCTGAATCTTGCATTCCTCTCTTCAACTTCAGTTTCGTGCATGGATACATAATGAGATCCAAGCATAGCTTCATCGGTGCATTTGACGACCATGGGCCATATGGGAGAGGACGGTATAATGAGAATATGGCACCTGAGGTGAATATTACCAGCTGGCGTCAAGGGTCTCAATGGTTTGAGGTTAACCGGAAGCTTGCCGTCAGCATGGTGGAAGATACTACATATTACCCAAAATTTGAGGAATTCTGTAGACCGCATTGTTATGTTGACAAGCATTATTTCCCCTCCTGGGTGGACTGGTCAAGGGGTGGGGCTCACCCAGCTACCTTCGGAAGAGCTGACATAAAAGAGGAGTTGTTCAAAACGATTCATGAAGATAAGCGGTGCATTTACAGTAATCAATCCACCTCAATTTGTTATCTTTTTGCGAGGAAATTCGCACCGAGTGCTTTGGAACCTCTGCTACACATATTATCACGAAACTCATGGGGATTTTGATAGATGAACTCAACCAGACAACTATTAGCAGCTGAGAATGGCTATGTTCATTAGATGTTTGGTCGTTTTTCAGTCACCATCCAGGTTGGTTGGTTCGGGGTGCTTCGTGCTCGGAAAGGGAAATGGTTAATTGAAACACAGGGACATGGGGAGCCTTTCACGTGAGGTATGCCCTTTCCTCGTGCACAGAAGAGGTGTTGCTAATGCCATAAGCATGATTTTATCATTTTTTATATGGTATGGCTCTGCTTGGTGTGTGTGTGTTTCATTGTATAAATAAATGATGGAAGAGAAAATCAAAATCTAAGAGAGGTGATAATAATATTTATGCCATATAAATATTTTTCCTTCTTTTGTTTCTCTCTTGAAAGTAAGCATGGATAGTCATTAATAGATTAGGTTAATTTAATATTTTGTCTTGGTTTCTTTTTTATTTTATTTTTTATATATAAAAAGGGGGGCCTACATGTATATTTATCTACACAATAGGATATCCTTCTTCTATTCTCAAGGTCAAAATTTCAATTCTAACTTGCTAGTCTCTCCTACAATGTTTATAAATATTTGATTTTATTAAAACATTTAAGTGGGTGCAATCTCCATTTGAAATATTTATATGTAAAAATAAAACAATCCTCCTTTTTCTCTTGATTTTGATTTATAGTGAATTGTTTTTATTTGTGAAATCAAGTTAAAATTCATATGTTCCTACAAATCAAAACTAGACCTGTATTGGAGAGCAAGATTTTGGGGTTTTTTATTTTGAAAAGTATATTTAATTTGTCTTCAAAGTGTTGTTGAAAAACTCTTATGAGACATTGATGCTTGATCTAACAAAGCTTCATTTCTTGTAGACTTCAAGCATGAATTAAGTAGGCTTGTAAGCTTTGGATAGAGCTTGCTTACTTGAAGAACTTGTCTTGGGACCAATAAATATATAAAAGGCCCATTTATTTTTCATATCATTTATTCCAATTTTCATACAATGAAAATAAAAATGACACATTATAAATTTTGATTGGTTGAATTTATTTATTTTTGTTTCTAAGAATGCACCTAGAGACAAGTTCCAGGAGACTTGAAAATAAGTAGGCATGACTAAAAAAATATGATTAAGAGAGTTATACTTTGAATATATTTTTATCCAAATTAGTACATTGTTGCTTTCAATTTCACAAAAGTTAGAACCTTTTAACTAAAATTGGATTTGATCATTTTAAAAACTCACAATAAATTAAGATAGATATTTTTATTTTAAATATAAAATATAATTGTCGAAACTAAAAGTTTAGGGACCAATTTTGATTGAAATTTATCATATTAAATGATAAAATTAAAGTTTGATGCCTAATTTAAAGCAATTATAGAATTTAGCTTAGACGTGTCTTGTATCAATGAATAGTGCTAACAGCTTTGAGGAGCCTATGAGACTTTTTTGTTTGTCAAAATAGTTATTGTGAGATCTTGTTTCAAAGGTCTTGTCATTCTAAATCTAATACTGCAATCCATTTATGATTTCACCTAGTGCTTAACGAGTTATAGTTGATGAAAGATATTGGTTCTTTTTTTCTCCTCTTTGTTCTCTTACCTCCATTCTTCTTTCTTTTCTTTTCTGTGTGATACAAGGTTAAAAATAGAAGAAAAAAAATAAGTAAACGTAAAATCAACCTTGTTCAATTGAAATAGAAATTTGTTTTTTCAATGATACAATAATCCACTGACATTAGGATAAAGTATAAATATAAAAATAAAAAAGAATTTTATTTTTTTAGCTCTATTTAAGTTTCAACAGTCTTAAGAGAATTTTAACACTTAGTTCTCCATTTAAATAAAAGTTTTTGGTTTTGATTAATTAGTTAAGGCTCAAGGCTTATTTCAACTTAATTATTAATTAGTTTTTAGTTATGCCACAATGCTTGTTTGGGTCCATACTTTCAAGTTTATTAGTATAAATTTCAGGTGGGTTTTATAAGTGGGTCAATTTAGCTAAAACAGGTAGAACCATCAAGTTTTTTGTTTTCAAGAGTGTAAAAACTCTTTGTAAAGACAAAATACTAAAAATTAATAAAAATATTGTTGTCGAATGTATTCAACTTGTGTAAGAAGAATTCATGCATTATATTATTCTCTAATGAATTAAATTGACTTGACAAAGATTAATTGATTTTGTGATGTCTTTTTTATACTTTCATTCTCGTATAATTGTATTCATAAGGTGAGAGATTTTATTCCAAAAGTGTTAATGCTTTGAAATACGTTTTATTATATCACACTTCTATTAGATCCATTTCAACGTTTTAGGATTCCTCATCAATCTTATTGTGGATTGTATAACCACGTAACTACGAAGTTTTCATAATCTAATCCTTGCAAAGACATGCAAAGTGAAATGAAGATTTTCCTTGTCTACACAATGGCAAGTTGTATTTAATGATCCAATTGATATATACAACAAGAAGTTTTAATGCATGTCTTTGCAAGGAATAGCATATAGATATCATACAATAATGCATGCTAGTGTAGAAACATAAAATTAAGACATTTTTTCACATGATCCCACGACAAAACTATATTTTTCATCAAATTGGAAGATTAATCAAAAACATTATCACATCTAATCATGTAATATTACAACAAATGAGAAAGCAAGGTGAATCTAATGCATGTCTACCCGAGTTTAGAAGCGCTTTAAAAATATATTTAACATGAAAAAACATTAAATTAATATATGTTTTCAGTATAATGGTTTTGAAATGTTTATATAAAAAAAATAAGAAATGTTTTAAAAAAACATATATACCAAAATATTAAACACTCGTTATGCAAAGATAACATTGAAGAAATTGGAATAAAGCTACGGGAGTTCTTATCCAAATCAAGTTCTTCGTAAGCATAATTTACTTTTAGTACACGGACAATGATTAGTTAGAGCATCACCTATCTACTTAAATCGAAGGGGGTTATAAGTGAAAGAAGTGGAAGGTATGTGGTTTAGGAAATTCACCTAAAAATTGAGGGGAAATAAAAATGACTGAAATTTTTTACTCTTCATTGTTGGTGAAAGGTGGCGATTTACACGGCAAGGCACTACAGACATTTTTCTTACATCCTAGAAAGAAAGGAAAAAAAATCCAACGATGATTTGTTGTCTATCTTCTTCCTAGAGAAGGCTAAGGTTATCTGTTCTACTCAGAGCCAGAGTCCATAGTTCCCATGGCCTTCAACCCTCTCGGTCTCTGCATGGAAACGAATGGGATGCTAAAATAGATTCATGTGGGCTTGAAAATAAATATTGGTCGTAATTTTGAGTACCTTCTTGGTGATCTTCTTCTCTCTGACTTCATAACGTTCTACTGTCAAATCACACAGCCATGCTCCGGGACTCACAAGCTTTATATGCAGCAATTTTCAATAAGCAAAACCAGAGTGAGATTGAGTTTACTATTATTTTGATATATATTAAATACATAGTCTTAAAAGTGTATAGTTTTTATAATGGTTTTTTTTAGAAATACATTAAAATACATATAAAAAAGAATAAATTTAGCAAATCTCAGAACAGGGTCTCAATTGACAAGGAACCGTTGGTTCATGGTCATACTTGATTAGACATTTGATGACACGCATATAATTGTTCAAACACTGCTCATAATTTCAACACTTGTAATTACCACGTACCGGCAATTTCTATTTATTTATTAAAATGAGAATTCAGAAACTAGAGGTGCTAACAAACTTAGGTCATTATTAGTAGTTAGACGAACACCCATGGCTTGACTGACACGTACATTACACGCTTTCCTGGCTTTTCCAGGAAAAAACAAACCAAAAAGCAGACCAAAATCTCGTAAACCCTAAACTTACAATCGACGGGATCCTTGAAACCCGTGTTCTATTCTTTTTTCCCAACCCTAAGAGCCACATATTTTATCCTTGCCTTTACGAATGTTCGGACCTCCCTCTAAATTGCATCACTTTCCTCCAATTTTATCCTTTGCAAGGATATCCAAAATGTGTCAATTTCAATCCCACAAAAATAAATTAGCATACAACTTAGTCCATGAGACAGTATATACTATTATTGATCATCTGATAGTTAAGGGGATTTGTTTTTACTTTCATAATCTTCATGTAATTAAGAATTTAATCAAACATGGATTAAAAAGGAAAGGAAGGAGATGGGTCTTACATTGAGGGTGCGCTGAATGAATTTGGCTCTCTTTTTGGGTCTCTGAGGCAACTTCGACCCTTTAAAGGCAAAGAAATCTTCCTCCTTCTCCTTATTAGTTAAGGCAATAACAAACTTTGGTGGCCAAACTGGTGGTTGTGCTTCTTCTCCACTTCCCCCGGAAGATGATCCTCCTCCTTTCTTGCTATTCGAAGATGCCGCAGATTTGTTATTGTTATGATTTTCATGGTTGCTGCTGCTATTGTGGTGGTGGCGGGTATGGTGGTTGCTACCTCTCTTATCGTGCGCACCCTTGTCTGGTGAAGAAATCCTTCTCAGACCACCACCGTTGCTTCGGTCTCCTCTCATGGCACTTGAATTCTCCGAATTCCTATTGAATTAACAGCACAAATATAGACCAAACAGCATACAAAACAAAATTAGATCATTTGTGACATGGCCAGGAGATACCATAAAAGTGATATCTGAAGTGTGTTTTTTAATGTAAAGTAGTAAGAAAAAAAAAGAGAGGAGAGGTTTGAGGTGGGTGATGGTGTAATTACGAGAATAACCTTTGGGGATTTTAATTGATCTCAGATCGGGGGATTTGAAAGGAGAGGGTTAGATTAGACACCAGCAGCAGGAGGTGTGGCGTTGTTTAATTTTTCTCCCTTTTTTGCCCTTCGTCTATGAAAAGTTTTAGATATTTGAGAGAGTAGGGGAGATTCTATTCTATTCGTGCTCTGATCCAACATGAACAGCTTGTCTTTTTAGATGGTTTTGTGGCCGTTGGATTTTGTTTTTTGCTCTTTTTTAGGGTTTAAGACTACGTTTTCAGTAGAGGGTTGGAATGTGGGATGAAGTGGACCAGATTCTTGATCTTTCTATGTGTAATCGGACGGTGGCTGGTGGTGCTTCTTTTAAATAAATAAATAAATAAAATATGGTGAGGAGCTATCCTTTCCATAAATCCAACCAGCCCCATGCTGTTGTGGATCAGAATGTGAAAGGTTATGATCAAGAAAAGATAAACCAAGCTAGAAACTACAACAGGAAAAGTCTTTTATTATTATTATGCATGCTATTTTGGACCAAATAATTCCTTATAGAAGCATAAAATCCGTGTCATATTTCTAAAGTTTCCATGCACCTCAATTCTTCAATCACCACCAATGTTCGGCTGTTTAAAATCCTAATCCACCCGTTACATTAAAGTACCATGTATTCGCCATCACCACACCGGTCAGGACAGGTGTCAGCTCAAGAGTTAACGGCACCAACAATGTGTGCCCTTTTCTCCATTTCTAGAATAGCCATCTAAAAACGCATGTCAGGCTTGTACCCTTATCCAACAGTGTTTGTACTCGCAGGTCACTGAACCTTCAGTGATTGTAAACGTAACTCTTTATTTGAAAATAATATTTTTTATATCTATTATTTTTTAAAAAAATATTTTTTTTATTTTATTTTTTACTCCAAATTATTTGTATATATATATATTTTCATAACGTATTGATGTTGTCAAAAACAAAATTTAAAATATTATTATAATATACCTCTAAATTAAAAACACTTGAAAAAAATAGCATTTACCATAGAAAAAAATATATTATATTCAACAATAACATCTACAAAACACTAGGATACCAATTTTCCACTGAAACTCCTACAGTTTTTGAATGTTTTGAAGTAAGAAAATAGATTTATTGAGATAATTAAAGCTTTTTTTTATTAAAAGAACTTAAAATAATTAAAAATAAGCTTTTAAGGATCCAAAGCATTGGACCCCAACCTATGCCACCTTTGATAGCAGGATTTTTTTACCTGTACACTATAATTAAAGCATCTTCAAGAAAAAAAATGATTTAAAGAAAAAAAATGATTTAAAGAAAAAAAATAATATAATTTTTTAAATAGTATAAATATAGTATTTTTTATATTTATACTCCAATAGAAAAAAATCATTTTCAAAACGACTTTATATATAATATATATATATAATATTAATATAGTTATTTATTAATAACAAATAACTACTACAAGTACAGTCAAAACGACTTTTTTCATAGATATATATTAAATAATTTTTTGGCTATTTTAATCAAACATGTAGGAATAATTATTGAACTTAGAAATACTATTTCAGTTTTTCAATATATCTCTCCCCTTGAAGCTATGAAAATAAAAAATAAAAGTTGATTTTTTTATCCTTTTTCTTTATCTTTTTTTAAGCTCTCCCTTTGGAGTTGTTCTTAGAGCAACTGCAATGCAAAATGCTATTTTAAAAAACTAAATTGATAAAATAGTTTGTTGAATAGTGCAAGTATAATTTTTTAAACTTTTAACTTCTCTACATGAATATGCAAAAAAAGTTGCTCAAAAAACAAAATACTATTTTAGCTATTAATATAATTATTGCATTGAAGGAATAAAAAATATGTTTCCAAGAGATGTGACGTGATGGCAAAGAGTTGAAGATCTGCACTACAAGTCTCGAGTTCAAGTCAAGACATGCGTCTCTTGTAAGAGTTTGGAACAACCAGAATTTTACTCGCTCACTTGAACCCTACAAAATATATTTTTTAAGGATAGAGTTTCCATGAATAAAAAAAAAACAAAAAATAGATACAATTACTAAAAATAACTTTAACTCCTCCAGCACGTTAGAATTGCTCTTATTTGGGATAATAAAAAAAAAAAAAAGAGGAGGAGGACATCACATCTTCCACTTTATCAGAGAAAAACACGGGGGAAGAAGCATGTGAGCTAGGCCTTGTATAGGCCAACTCACATTAGGCTTCTTTGCACTGGGCCAAGAGTGCAGCTCACTCATGCCTAGGCGTCCTTTATTTTTATTTTAAAAAAACGTTAAATTAAAATATAATAAATTATAATATATTTAAAATATTAGATCATTAAATATCATTATTTTCAAATAAAACTACAGTATTTTTAGTCATATTAAAAGTTATTTCATTTATTATTATTTATGAATCTAATATGCAATTTTTTTAAAACAATTGAAAATAAAAATTTATTTTTTAATTTAAATCTTTTTTTCATAGTTTTCTAAAATTAATTATTCTTTTCTTTCTTCAATTGGACATGATTTTCAATATTTGTTTTTTTTTTATCAAAATCTACTTTTGATACAATATAATATATTTATTTAAAAAATATACTTCTAGTTATTAAAAAACACATTAATAAAAAAAATTAGCTCTTTAATTTTATTCAAAAAAACAGACTACTAATAAATAAATATTTTGGTAAAAAAAATGCATGTATAAGAAAAGAATAATTGTCTTATAAAATATTTTTTTTCATTGGAATTTGAATCATACCTTTTATACAAATATCTATTTTAATTATTTAAAACATAAATAAAAATAAATGTAAAAAAAAAAAACTAGTATTAATCAGGGTTATTGATACCGTTTCGTTTCGTATCAGGTAAAAAAACGAGACAAAACAGTGTGATTTTTGTCTCATTTTAAATACCGGCTGGTACCGGAAATACCGGCCGAAACACCCCGGAATCACTCCGGGTGTTCCATTTCGGCTGAGGGAAAAAATTAATTCCCAGTTTCCCACACCTCCCCCGCCCACTAACATATGATATATATATATATATATATATATATATATATATATATATATATATATATATATATATATATATATATATCTCCCGCCCACCTATATATATATATATATATATATATACACTATTGTTTATGAGATGTGTTGAAAATGCAAAAATAAAAACAATAAAAACTAAAAAATATATTTAATTTTTTTGCTTTTTAAGTTTTTTCACATATATAATTAATTATATATATAATTAATTAATTATATATGAAACGCTCCGAAATCGAAACGTTTCGTACCATTAAAAAAAACAAAATGACAATCGAAACGATATTGACAATCTTGGTATTAATATCATATGTAACCTTAAAGGGAAGGTGAAAAATACGAAGACATAACTCATGAATTAGATGTGCACGTCAAGTAAGTTAAATAAAGTAAGTGACTAACACGACCCAAGATGCATCGCTGGGCCAGCCCACAACCCTATCTATCCTCCACCCCATCCCACAACCCTACGTAAATCAACACGGCAACACCCCCACCACATAAGCTTAAAAACTTCCTCCATCGCATCCAGTAAGAGTAAAAAGTTAATGTTATATTCACGAGGTGTAGTGTAAAAGGGATAGATCTGTACCTATCCTCCATCCAAGCAACACTGTACAAGTCACCAAACAGGTTTCATATTCCGGGGGAGGGCTAGGATTCTCTCCAGGACAATCGGTTCCCCAACTGCTCTCGAGTCCACTAACTCAGACTAACCCGTAATTATCAAGCTTTTATAGGTCCCAGATGCATGCTTCTTTTTTAAGACATCAATCAAATCATCGGCATAGAGGTAAGGATGGGTAGGCATCCTTCAGTCCACCTTTTCTCAGCAGTTGATATGCCTGACAAACATCTGCCTGAACAAGATTACAAAGCAAAAATACCAGCAGGGCAGTGGCTCAGTGATTGATGGGGCACCCTTCTTCATGCGAGTCCCAGTAGAAATGGGGTTGGAGGTTATTATCTTCATGATTCTCTGATCCATCCCTATACGGTATATCTGTCATCCCCGTGGTGCTTTACATGTTCATTGAGGCATGTTTATTGAGGTTGCAGAATGTTCAGTGAGCCCGGAGAATAGTCGAGTGTGTATAAGTTGACCCAGACACCTAGTAACAAAAAAAAAAAAAAGATTACAAAGCAAAAATACAACACACCTACTTATCCTGAAAAATTACCATCATAATAACGCAGAATATAAGAATACATGTAGCTAGACTACATTACGACCTGATGCCTGTAATTCCAGTAACCGTTAGATCCCGCATGCGGGATCGCTCATCTAGTTCCAGTCGAATCATCATCACTATTATCATTGTTATGGAAAAACCTGGAAGCCTCCGATGGCAATCGAAGAACGTCACCAACGGTGTCTCGGCCAGCTGCGGCGATACCACAGAAAGAAATGAGAAGAAGAATTGCGCCGGCGGCGAGCCCCGTCATTGTCGAATTTCCGGTTAAAAAGGATGGGGTCTGATCGGTTGGTGAGAGAGTCGTGGACTTGTATGATTAGATGTGGGTATGTTGGTCATTCAAAAGGAATAGAATCTTTATACTCGGGTGGGTCCTAAGGAATCTGACGGCCAGGATTAGGTTGATTCTACTTATAGGAGGAATCTTGTGATAAGACTACGGTAGACGCGAGAGTGGGCCTAGAAAACAACTGCTGTGTCCTGTGAGTGACAACGTCCTCTATTTTCTCGTGTATTTATATTTTATACACCCCACTAACTTAAATAAAAATAGGGATAAAGAATAAAAAAAATCATAATACATAATTTAATGATCGGGCAATAGCCCTTGTGGTCAGCGTCATTCATCACAAAAGTAGATGGGTTCGTAGTAGAAGATAAATCATTTATGAGTTGATGTTTGTTTATGTAAAATTTAACATGAAAGGACTCCGTGAGATTGATGCATGATTTTTTTAAGGAAAATCACTTTCTCTCTTTTATTTTTTATTTTTGTATTTAGTTTAGAATATTAAATATTTTATTTTTTTCAAGTTTATTAGGGTTTTTTTTTCCTTTTACTTTATTTTCAAGTTTTCTAGTTTGTTTTTTGAGTTTATTTATGGAGTTATAAATGTCTTAAAAATAAGACTACTTCAGGTGGCGAATTATTGAAAAATAAAATTACTAAGACATGTTCTATGACCTATAGTTTGGGGGGTTTAGCCTTGTCTCAGGTTTCATATCATTGGTCTAGTATTTTAAATAAACCTTAAACCCATCATTTATTGTTGATAAAAAAAAAAAAAAAAAACCTTCATTCCACACTTCATGTTCAGGTTGCATTCGTGTAATGGATCATATGCCTCAAGCATGTCAAATGAATTGCATGGGTCTAAAATATTTTTTTAATTTCGTACTTTGATGGTATTCTATTCTTATATTAGATGACATGTTGGATGAACTGTATGAGTCTAAAATATTTTCAAAAATTAATTTAAAAAGTGGTTACTATTAAATTAGAATGAAAGAAGAGGATGAATGAAAAATTTCTCTTAAAACTAAATATGGTTTGTATGAGTGGTTGATTATGTTTTTTGGACTTTTTTACTAATTCACCTAGAAATTTTATGAGATTGATGAATCAAGTTTTGCGTGCTTTCATTGGTGAGTTTGTAGTTGTCTACTTTGATGATATTTTGATTTATAGTAAGGAGTTTGATGAGCATATATATCATTTGATACAAGTTCTTGATGTGCTTAGAAAAGAGTCCTTATCACTAATTTGAAAAAGTGACTTTTGCATGGATAAAATTATTTTTCTTAGATATGTTGATAGTGAAAAAGGTATAGAGATGGGCGAGGCTAAAATATTGTTTGTTCTGCTAAAATATAATCATGACTTAAAGATGTTGTCCCATGAGTGTATTTTGATAAATATTATAAGAAATACACGCCACCAAAAATGACCATGGGGCAATCTGTTTTGAAGCCCATTAATTTAAGTTACACTTGAAAGCATGGATGTGAATTAAAAAAACATCATTAATGATTACATTGCATTTCTTTTCATGGGTCGAGAGGAATTTATTGATAATAACACTAAGCGTACAAAGATGAGTTTTGAGTTTATGATAACATATGAACATTGTTTCAATTAAAGGCAACTTCGTGGCTGATTGAAAGTCTAGGACAAGGTCAACATTAGAAAACTAAACTTTTTGGTGATTTTCAACAGAACGCATATAAGTAATTAGAGAACAATTCTTGAGAATCCAAGAAATGGATGGTTTATTAAGTTTTTTCAATAATAAAGCAAGTGATACCACACTTGTGGGCATGACTAGGCTTGATAAATAGTGAGAATAATCATTATCGCGAACAGCCTAGGATGCGCATTGCATTTACATCTGAATTGATGAATAATATATAATAAACTTCAATGAGCCGGTGACACCCTATAATGATGGAATATAAAAAAAATGGAGGAACCTGTATTTCAAAGCAAGCAAAGATGATGCATGTATGTTATTTAACCACAAAACATTATATATATGTTTTTAAATTTTCAAATAAGATCTTCATTGAAATCCAACAAGATTGGCTGCGATTGTTTGGCATGTGATTTTCGAATTTTTGGGGATTAGATCAGCATAAATCGGTGGATGGGGTTTAATACTCGGTTCTCGATGGTGTTCACTAGTTTTTTTTTTTTTATTGTAAAATCTCTGCATTTTCAACGATTCATGTGCCCACTGCACAGTATATACCGGTTCTCAAGGTTTCTCAATAAGAAATCTGAAAACAGCCGACAGTGTTACAACATTATGAACATAGGCCGCACGAAAGAGGAGACAGGGGCGGCGCTCACTATTACAAGACAGTGGCTAAAAGATGAAGTCAGACTGCTGTTTTCTCTTTTGTAGGAAGAGGCAAACCGCCGTGCAATCATCCACTTTCGAAGAAGTAAACTTCCTTTTCCATGCAGCCGTGGCAGCCTCCACCACCGACTTTGCCGCATCCAGTTCGCTATCTGCCGTCGAAATGATGGACACCACTTCTTTGTTGCTAAGCACGTCCCACACCTGAGAATCAGGAGGCAAGCAACGCGAATCGGGAATTAGTACTTCACCATTGAAAAACATAAACAAAAAGATTCCGGCGGTGGCTTACCCCGTCTGATGCAAGGACAATGAACCGGTCCCTGGGAGTTACTCTGTGATAAGAGATGTCTGGTAATGAAATTATGCCGTAATTTTTTAGTAGAAAGTCTCCGAAAGCTCGAGACATGGCTAGGCCTGGAGAATCTTCATGAGGTAGCCAGACTCGATGGATGTGTGGCTCTTCCTTCAGAGCAAGTACTCTGCCGTTACATTTCCTTATTCTTTCTGCTTCGCCTGGATTATAAGAGGATCCATGAGCGAGAGGATAAGTTTGCATAGGATCATAAAAAATTGTCTGAAAGGATGTCTTACCTGGTACTCCAGGCTTCAAATCTGTAGTTAACTGAACCGGCATGATTCCATTCTGATCATTGATTCTGCCCAGCACTGCTCGTGAGTCTCCAAGATTTGCTATAATAAGATCGTCACCCTGATTTCATTTGTCCAGACAACAAACACAAGAATGAGACAAGAAAAGAAGGATTTGTCTGCTGAAACATAAACCAGCTAGCTTTCTTACCTGTCTTAGAACAACCACCGCAGTGGTTCCACTGCAGGAGCAGTCAAGACTTCCCTGGAGCTTGATCTCCTTGTCCATAACCTTGAAGGAACTAATACAGGCCTCTTTCCATTTATGGAAGCTCTCACTCGGCACCGACCCATCATCTGCCCTCTCGCTGCTGTGGTCTCTAGCAGTCCTCATCTTCGATGAAGCATTCTTCTGATTTAACAAGAGCGATGGCAACCTGTTTCTCACAATCTTGCTCACTATGTGGCCATTCTTTCCATGCCCATCAAAAACTCCACAGAAAGCACCATGCTCTCCCCCGTAGCCCTTTAAATAGAAAAGATTTCAATCAGCAACAAAACTTTAATTTAAACAACAAAAGGTGAAATAAGGTGAAGGATGAATCGCATCAACCAACCTGGTGAAGAACAGCAGCGTCTTGATTCACTCCTTTGCTGCCTTCTTTAGAGTACAGAGAACCAAGCTTCTCGATTCCATGAGAGACAATATGTTCTTCAAGGCCATCATCTGCCTGGTGGATCTCTGAAGATGCAGATGAGATGCAGATTCCCATTTCTCAGCTTGCACAAGTTTTCTCCGCCAACTTGTTACAAATGACTTGTGAATGTAATGAAATTCGTGCTGGCTGAATAATAATAATTATATTATCTATAGAGCTTCGAGTGGCTCCCAGCGAGCTGAAAGCACAACCTGCTTCAATAATTCACTGTTTTCTTAATTGTTGGCTATTATTTTAGACCACCCCAAGATTCACTAAAGGGGCATGTGAGGTGCAATCTTTTAGCACCCACTATTTCCGGTATGAAACTATTCTTTAATGTGTACCCAAATGTTGACTATTCAACAACCTTCTTCACAAAGTAAACGATTTAATATTCAAAGTTTATATTAAATGATAAAACTAAAGAAAATCCAAAAAACCCGGAGAGATTATTAAAAAGAAAAAAAACTCATTAAAAAATTGAAAAAGAAAGATAAAAAAGTGGCTAAAAAAATTGATTATATGATAAAAATAAAAATAAAAATTGATTTATCATTAATCCAATATTGAATTATAAAGTTAAATAAGAATATCATTTTAAATAACAAAATTAAAAAAAACAACATGAAAATTGATCTATCACCAGCTTAATACTAACAATAAAACTCAAGGTTGTCAATACCATTCCGGTCGCCGTTCCGGTTTTTCTATTGGTACTGAACGTTTCGGTTTTGGAGCATTTTGGTGTGCCGTTTTGGGGTTGTATTATTCATATATAATTATATATATATATATATATATATATATATAAATTAAAATATTAATTTAACAAGCATAATTAAAATTCAAGATAAATTAACTTTAAATTATACAATATAAACACAAAATCAAACAAACATAATCTCAAAATTAGAAACACAATCACAAGTTAATTAAAACAAGGAGGATTTTAAGGCCGGAACGGCACACCCGGAACGGTACCGAGACCTTCCGGCCGGAATTTGACCGGTATTTCCAGAATGAACCTGAATCAAAATCCAGACAAACACAACGTCGTTTTGTCTTAATTTTTTTAATGATACGAAAACATTAAGATATTGATAATCTGATAAAACTTCATATCAAAGAACTCAATTTATATATAAAAAGGCAAAAAATACAAATTATTAAAAAAATAGCAATATATTTGAATAAAGATTAAAAACTGAACATCACAGCAAGAAAGTTGGAGTCGATCCATGCTCTGAACGGTGCAGTGCGAGCCGTCCTTGAGCTCATCCCAGCATGCTGTCCATGTCAGAATACATTGCTTCCAAGGGGCAAACAAAAAATCAAGGTCAGGCCCCTGGCCAAAGCAAAAGTTGAAGGAAAGATGGAGAGACTTTTCACGTATATATATAAAAAAATACGGAGAGGATAGCTTGGAAATAGTCAAAAAAGAAGAAGAAGAAGAAGGGTAGTTTAGACAAATTCATCAAAAGATGCAATCTGCTGGCAACTAGCAAGCTGTCTAAATCATAGTTTTACAGAGAGGAGGGAATCATGCTTTTTAACACCTTACAAACGAGCCTCAAGTAATGGTGCAGACTTCAGAGATCAATCACACACGTCACGCCGTTTTGTCTAACAATCATGACCGTACAAACTGTGGACTTTCTTCGAAGGTCTTTCATCAAAAAACATAACTAATGACTTCTAACTTCAGTTTAGTTGTGGGTTCTGCTCCCAATGATGTGGGTCTTTTCTTTCAACGCAGTGCCGTTGGCCAACCACTATTTAACTCTACGTGATTGGAAGCTTGAAAAATACCATATGCTTTTGGAACTTTAATGAAACAAAAGGTTCTAGATTATTAAATCCTAATATGATTAATAAGATTGTAATTTTCTAGTAATGATAATTATTATGAATGAATTTAAGTTCTAGATTTTTTTTTAAAAAATATTTTTTATTTCTTTATGTAATTTATATTATTTTTTATACATTTGTTAAAAAATTATCATGTCATGATTTTTTTTATTACAGATTTTTTATTTCTTTATATAATCAATATTTTTATTTTTAATTTAATTTATTTATGAATATTTATTTCAATCATCTTTAATATTTATTCAAAAAATCATATTGCTAATAAAAAAAATGATATGTTATTTTAAAATAGTACTTGGACCAAAATAAGAATTTTTTTCTAAGAAGATTTTTTTCTCTAGAATTTAAATATTTGTTTTTCTTATAAATATTTATTTTAATTACCATAGAACATCCAAGATGTCATTTCCAATAAGTATTTTTTTTTTCATGTTATCTTATTGATGAGTCAATATTTTTGTGCTTTGAAAAAAATACAAAACCATAAATAAATTGTTAGCTCAATCAAACACGAATTATGTAGAGTGCTAGATCCAAAATATTTGAGTTAAGTCATGAACTGAGCCTAAGTCATTGTGAGTTTGCAAGATATCAGACCTAATATACTTCGGTTGAGCCATGAGTTAAGCCCAAGTCATTTACTTGAGCTCAACTATGAGCTAAGCCTAAGTCATCATAAGTATGGTTGTTTTGAGCCTAAGTCACTGTATGTCTGACAAGACACCAAACCTAATATATTCAAGTTCCACCATGAGTTGAGCCCAAGTCATCATAGATATTGTCATAATTTATTTCTGGGTTATTCTCCAATATTTATTCAAAATCAAATAAAAATAACTAAATAAAAGGGGCTGGTGCTGGTAGAAAAATTAAGGTGGAAATTTTGGACTTTTTGATAGCCCAATCGTACCTTTTTAGTGCCTTAAAATAAAGGAAATGCATATTCAAAGCTAAAATAATTTATTATTAGATAAATATGCATATAAATTAAGTCGTAAGACATAATTATATTTTTAAGGGCCAATTTAATTTAATCATTGGCCAATCTAAAGTTTAATTATGTTTGAGAATTAATTTAGGGTCCAATTGAAGAATTGAATTAAGTGCAAGGACTTAATTATACTTTAAATTGGTCAAATTAATTTTATTAATGGCTTAATTAATAAAAAAAAATCAAGTTTTTGAGCTTAATTCGGGTTCAATTGAGGAGATTGAAATTTTCGAAGATCAAATTGATTTTTTTCCAAGTCAATTGTTTGGAGTCAGGGGCAAAAATGAAGAAAATTGAGAGTTTAATGGTCAATTGAGGGTCAAATTGCATAAATCTGAAACAAAGGACCACAATAAAAAAAGGAGCGCAAAGTTAAGGTTGCTATTGAAATTTTTGCGAGGATACAATTGCATAAATTTAAAAGTTTAAAGCCAATTAGGAATGCACTTAGAACAATTACAAATTGAGAGACCAAAACGCATTTGCACCCCAAAGTTTGTAGCACACCACGGTAGGCACGTCGTTGCTGGAGGTAACCCACCGCTGCATGCAATGCTTACCTCATGCGCCTATAAATTGAACAAAGGCCATGGGGAGAGGCGGAGGAGACACACAGACGGGCAATGACGAGCAAATTTGCAGAGACCACCATGTTTGAAAAAAGCTTGCACACTAGCATAACAAGTTAACAGTCCCCCTTCCTATTCTCATCATCAGCAACCTCTCACCACAGTTGAACCCAACAGCAACAACAAGCCATGCAACAATCGACCCTCTCTCTTGTCTCCCTTTGCACTTCGGTATCTCCGACCACTAAGCACCACAAGCGTCCCTCGGCACCCACAACGCCAGCTAACAACAACGACAACTAGCCTACCTTCCTAACAACTCCCCCTCTCTCTCTCTCTCTCCTTCCTCCCACAACAACTCTTTTTCTCTCCTCTAGCAACCTCTTTTGATGTCTCTCCTGGCCACCACAGATCACCAATTTTAAAGCCACCCCACCAATAGAACCACCTCGCCCTCCTTTATCAGGTGATAGTGGCAGGTGAGCCTTTTGTCTCCCTCGACCAACCACCCTGTTAGTGTTCACGTAACAAGTGAACAATGCAGAGTGAATTAATTCACTTTGTCCATTCATGCAATACGTGAACAGTGCAACAATTGTTTTTTCTTTTTCTTTTATGTTTTGGTTTGGGGTCGGACCTGTTCTCGGGTAGCCCAGATGGTTGGGCCAGGTCCGGCCCAAGACCAACAGAATTGAGCATTGGGGGCCAACTTGGGTGGGCCAGTCCATTTAGTTGGGTCAGGCTAAGTCTAATTTTTTTAAAAAAATAATATAAAAAAATTGCATTTTAAAAAAATATAAACAAAAAAATATGTTGTTTTCATGCATACGACAAAATTCCAAGGTTTTTCCAAGCATATTTTTCATAAAAAACAAATTTAGTTTATTTCTCATGTTTTGAAATGAAAATTCGATATCGTAACTGATTTATGATTATCCATTGGAATTTGATCAAAATATAAAAAAAATAACATTTATTTTATTTTAAGTGTCGAGGTGTAAAATTACATTGTAAAATACACCCGCATATAGTAAAAAAAAGGTTTTAAATGCAATGTGAAAATTTTTCAAACTTTAAAACAGTTAGGTTTTTGACTTCCTACAAAGTAGAAATTCCGTCCTGAAGAGAGATCAACTTCGAGCCTTAAAAAAGACCAAGGAATAAAAAATCTAAGTTAGAAAAAAAAACAATCAAACAACAATGCAATTTATCTTAGGTAGGGTGCACTAGGGGTGATGCGTCTTCCCTTTACACAACAAGTCCTTTTACCCGGACTCTCACAGACCATTAGGTTTTCTAGTGATCGTAATACCAGGTGACGACTCTTCACAATTATAGTCATAACTTTACGATTATAAAACCTTTTTTTTACGATTATAGTCACAATTATAATCATATTTGTTTTTCTTATAAATATTTATTTTAATTACCATAGAACATCCAAGATGTCATTTCCAATAAGTATTTTTTTTCATGTTATCTTATTGACGAGTCAATATTTTTGTGCTTTGAAAAAAAATACAAAACCATAAATAAATTGTTAGCTCAATCAAACACGAATTATGTAGAGTGCTAGATCCAAAATATTTGAGTTAAGTCATGAACTGAGCCTAAGTCATTGTGAGTTTGCAAGATGTCAGACCTTATATACTTCGGTTGAGCCATGAGTTAAGCCCAAGTCATTTACTTGAGCTCAACTATGAGCTAAGCCAAAGTCATCATAAGTATGGTTGTTTTGAGCCCAAGTCACTGTATGTTTGACAAGACACCAAACCTAATATATTCAAGTTCAGCCATGAGTTGAGCCCAAGTCATCATAGATCTTGTTATAACCTATTTTTGGGTTATTCTCTAATATCTATTTGAAATAACTAAATAAAGGGGCTGGTGCCGATAGAAAAATTAAGATTGAAATTTAAGATGTTTTCAAGAGCCCGGTGAAGAGCCCGGTCGTACCTTTTTGTGCCAAAAAATAAAGGAAAATGCATATTTAAGGCTAAAATAATTTATTATTAGATAAATCTGCATATAAATTAAGTCAAAAGACATAATTATATTTTTAAGGGCCAATTTCATTTAATCATCGACCAATTGAAAGTATAATTATGTTTGAGAATTAATTTAGGGTCCAATTGAAGTATTTAATTAAGTGCAAGAACTTAATTATACTTTAAATTCTTCAAATTAATTTTATTAAAGGCTTAATTAATAAAAAAATTCAAGTTTTTGAGCTTAATTCGGGTTCAATTGAGGAGATTGGAATTTTTGAAGATCAAATTGATTTTTTTTCCAAGTCAATTTGTTTGGAGTTAGGGGCAAAAATGAAGAAAATTGACAGTTTAATGATCAATTGAGGGTCAAATTGCATAAATCCGAAACCAAGTATCACAATAAAAAAAGGAGCGCAAAGTTAAAACTGCCATTGAATTTTTTTGCGAGGATACAATTGCAAAAATTTAAAAGTTTAAAGTCAATTGAGGGTATAATTAGAACAATTATAAATTGAAGGACCAAAATGTATTTGCATCCCAAAACCTATAAAAGGCCACTGCACGTACACCACGATAGGAGATAACCCACCGCTGCACGTAATGGTTACCTCATGAGCCTGTAAATAGAGCAGAAGCCATGGGGAGAGGTGAAGGAGACACTCAGATGGGCAACAACGAGCAAATATGCAGAGACCACCGTGATTGAAAAAAGCTTGCATAGAAGCATAACAAGCTACCAGTCCCCCATCCTCTTTCTCCCTCATCGGCAACCTCTCACCACAACTGAACTCAACAACAACAACAAGTCACACAACAGGCGACCCTCTTTCTCTCATCTCCTTCTGTAGCTTCAACAGCTTTGACCACCAAGCAACATTGACACCAATAACGGCAGCTGACAGCAGCGCCAACTAGCCTGCCTTCAAAGCAACTCCCTCCCTCTCACAACAGCTCTCTTTCTCTCCTTCAACAACCTTTTCCAACGCCTTTTCTAACCACCACAGACCACCAATTCCGACGTCACCACCACAAATAAAACCACCTTGGCCTTCTCTATCCAGTTGCAGTGGCAGGTGAGCCTCTCATCTCCCTCGACCAACCACCATGTTATTGTTCACGTAACACGTGAACACTGTAAATTGAATTAATTCACTCTACATTATTCATGCAATACGTGAATAGTGCAATAATTTTTTTCTTTTTCTTTTCTGTTCTGGTCCTAGGTCGGACCTGTTCTAGTCCTACCCAAATGGCTGGGCCAGGTCCGACCCAAGTCCAACATAATTAGGCCTTTGGGGCCAACTTGGGTGGGCCAACCCATTTAGTTGGGTCAGACTTAGTCTAATTTTTTTTTAAAAATAAAATAAAAAATCATATTTTAAAAAAATAAAAAAATGTGTTGTTTTGGTGCATACGAATAAAGTCCAAGTTTTTTCAAGTATATTTTTCATAAAAAACAAATATACCTTATTTTTCATGTTTTGAAATGAAAATTGGAATCGTAACTGGTTTACAATTATCCGTTGGAATTTGGCCAAAATATAAATATAAAAATAAAAATTATTTTGTTTTAAGTGTCGGGGTGTAAAATACACCCGCAAATAATAAAAAAAGGTTTTAAATGCAGTGTGAATTTTTTTAAAACTTTAGAACGGTTAGGTTTTTGATTTGCAACAAAGTAGAAACTCCATCATGAAAAGAGATCTACTTTAAGCCTTAGAAAAGACCAACGAATAAAAAATCTGAGTTAGAAAAAAAACAATCAAACAACAATGCAACTTACCATAGGTAGGGTGCACTGAGGGTGATACGTCTTTCCCTTGCACAACAAGCTGATATGAACTCCATCAACAATTGTGATGAAACCCAATAACAATGATGGTTTAAAACCTCAAGATCGTGTAGACAAGATTGGTTGAGCCTTGACCCGACACATAGCAAGATGAAAACCAAGACTACGAAAGATTGAAACACCACACCCAGAAAAACTGAGAATCTCTCAACAATCAAGGTGATAAGTTTGGTTGTTTGAACACCACAAGATTAACTTGATAAGTTCTAGGAGTTCTTTTAAGAACGAAGAGGAACACAAGACCTCACAATTATGATAATTTTCTGAAAAACATAATCTGTTTATTCATTTTGAAATACCCATCTATATACTTGGAACAACACTCCAAGAATAGGAAAAGTCATAACTAAAGCTTTAAAACAGCACAAACATCAAAATAAACAATTCCCCGCGTTTTTAGGCCTCTTGGACTTCTAGAGGCAACCATAAATAGCTAAATGACTAAATTCAATGTATTTAACATAACCAATCAAGACCATGTTCAATCCTCTATTTAATATCCTTGGAACTCATCAAATTCATGCCCTTTGATGGTCAGATCATGCTGGAAATGTTTTTGCATAATTATTAGCCTCTTCAATTGCTTTGATGATGTGTACTAAGCCTTGGTTATTATTTGAGCCCATCTTGGTCTACTTAGAATCACTCAAATCTCTTGGATTAGCCCATTTAGTGCTTCCGTGAAACGTTTGGGTCTAAGTCTTGTAATTGGACTACTTGAAAGCGACAAAGGGTCTTGCGCAAATTCAGCCTCATCCCCGAGTGTATGATCAACAAGTCCAGCTCCTTGGTTTGCATCACAAGTCCTCTTACCCGGACTGTCACAAACCATTAAGTTTTCTAGTGACTTTAATACTAGGTGGCGACTCCTAAGAATTATAGTCGTAACTTTATGATTATAAACCCCTTTTTACCACGCGCCATCTCACCTCCGGGGATTGCAGAGCATGAATAAAAACGTTATCACGACAGATTTGACAAGACATGAGACTCATTTTTTTAAGGTATAGCTATACTCTAGACTCATTCAGACTTAAAGATCCAAGTTAAGACCATATAGCTCTATTACATGAACTGTTCATGTAGAAAGTAATATTTTTCTATATTTATATATATGTATAAAAGGTCTCTCAAGGGGTTTACTATATTTTACATCTTATTTATTATGTGTAAGCGATATTTATTCCTCGTTAATAATGTGTAATGAATATTTATCCCTCATTAATATCTTTAAAAGCAAACAACTTTTTCATCTTTCTTTTTCCTAAAGCTAACAAGGTTCAGGAGTTATAAATACCCCTTAAACCACCAGATAAAAAGTTCATAATTTTTCATACTCTAAAAGTTTATATGTTTCAAGCATTAATTATACCTAAAAACAAGAACAAACACTTTTGTTCTTGGAGTTTTAGGCTACTTGTTTCATTTATTTTCTTCATATTTTATTGGTTTTATCATTAGAAAATCTAAAGTCTTATTGATAAAGATTGTTTTTGCAGGTACTAAGACTTTAATTATTGGTCTTGTACTTCATGAGCTAAGAAGAAGGAGATATATGACATGAACATTTAATTAACCATTATCCAAACTCTAAATAACATGCTGAATTTTAGGACATAATTAGTTGATATTGTGTATGAAAAACTTTCAAAAGGCCATTAATTATCCTACTGGTTTATTGATATTTCTACTCATCATTAATGGTAGAGAATGAAGACACTCTTGGAATAGAATTTGTAACAAACCTTCCTACCACTACAGACACTCTTGTATAGTCAACACTTCAACAAATTAATTAGGTGCAACTCCTTACCCAAATATTGTTGGCAAATCAGCAAACAGAAAATGCATCTCAATAAGTATATAAGTTACCTTAACAAGTTATTACATCCTCTTATTCACCTCTCTAATAATAAGTTGCACCTATTGTTCATAGATGATTACACTACCTAGAAGAATATGAATAAAATAATTTTAAGGGGGGTTCAGCCTCAGAGATCATTCAACCATTCCAAGAAGCATACACACCCTTATAATACTTGAGCACGAAATGGGTTTTCTAGATGTCTATTTGGGAAGCATGGAATATAAGTCATCCTTATATCATACCCCATCCATATTAGAAACCTCAATGAGTATACAAATTTTGTATACTCGTAAACCAAATGACTATATTTCTACTAGGATGACCTTGGATAATTATGATGATCTCACAAACCCAATGGAACACATGCAGAATGTAGAAAGCAACATTGACTTGGGTATTCAATATATCTATGTCAAACAGGATCCTCCTCATAACTTTCTTATGATCAATGAGGGTTTTGTATAACAATTTTAAGTTAAGGTATGTTAAAGTTTTGGTGACCAAGGTAGTCAAAATCGAGATTTTGACACGGATCGGAAAGGGCCCCGAAAAATCGGATCGTAAAATCGTAGAAAGATCGTACCCAAATGTCCGAACAAAAATCGTAAAATCACAGCTAAAATCGTGTGAGAAGAAAAATCGTAAAATCGTTTGTAAAATATTTCTGAATACAAAATAGCATAATTAAGGACATAAAACTTAATTAGTTTAGGTTCATACATGATGTAAAATAACTTCAAAACACATTACAAAATAATTATGTCCCTAAAAGTTCATAAGTTAAAAACTAACAAATTTAAAACAAATCTTCAGCTGGCGTACAATGTAAACTAAAACCAGCTTCTGTTTCACTTTCACCCCCCTCACTATGTCCAGGAATTGCATCAATAGCATCACAATGAAAAAGATTACTAGTACTACCGGTGCTAACAGCGATATTGCTAGTACGAGATTGAGCTCCAACATTATTTAACTCTAAACTCCTTGAATGCAAAGTTTCAAAATAATCTTCAGTGGCTTCAGTACTCATTTCAACACCATTAAAATTATCTTCATCACTATCGTAAGGCCCAACAAAGAAAAGGATAAGTGAAGGAAAATAAAATAGATAGATTATCCAACTAGATTTACCTATTATGATCATGTCCATTACATGAGTTGTAAATTTCATATATTAATCCGAGCCAATATAACGTGTTGTTTTCCCTTTAATGTTTTTTTATTCAATCCTTTGCAGTTAAAAATGTGAATTTTATTTTCAACTTGATTTTTTGGTTAGTTGATAAAAATTTTTATAAACAATATTAGTCATTAATATCATTTAACAAGCTCAACATATTTCATTTCAAAATTACACAATTGATTGTGAGTATTTTCTTCTTCGAAGTATGATTATAAAATTTAACATGGGATTATACTTTAAGATATATATATATATATATATATATATATATATATATATATATATATTAAAGTATAAAAATAAAATTTTCTTCATTTACAACAATTTTTTGAAGAAATTGTTTTTGTAGTGATTACCAAACCACATTTCAGAAGAAATAAGAAGAGTTGACATTGTAAAAAATCAAAGCTAACTTGGTAATAAACTAATTAATTTTTTCTTACAAAAGAATTTTGGTTTTTAAATTCTTTTAGTTAATCGACTTCCCTTGTACATCTAGTTTTTTCTCTTAAGAATTTATTTTCGCCGTGACACGTGTCATATTCAAGAAGTGGAAAATCCACATCAAAACACGAAGACAAGAGAGAGAGCGCGCAACGGCAGAGTTGCTAGTAGACATCGACGCCAGAGAGAGTGAGAAGTGAAAGAGACGAGGAGCGGGTGGTTCCGGTCCTTTATCTTCTTTATCCACCTCTTACAAAAACCTTCCTTATTTCTTCCTCTCCACACGATTCTCCAACCCACAAAAATCACAAAAATATATAAAAAAAAGAAACATTCTCTCGCTCGCTCACTCACTCACTCACTCACTCATGGCTTCTCTTCAATCACCAGTAGCCTCTCCGGTTCCGCAACTCGTCATTGCGACAACGCCGGACTCACTCAGTAAGAATGTGTTATTTGTTGATTTCGTTGGACTCTATTGTAAATCAAAGAGGACTAGAAGGAGAATAGGACTATCTTCGAGTTTCTCTCGATTTTCTAATAAAAAGAACTCCCGTCTCAACGCCATTCTCAGTGTTGACCGTCAAAACATCTCTCCGCCTTCTCCTCCTCCCCCTGATTTGAAACCGCAGGTAGTTTTTTTTTTTTAATTTGTTTTGCTGTTTGCGTTGAAATGGGATTTTGTGCCCGAGAAAAGAAGAGAAGATTGAGATGCTAAGAAGTGAGAACTGAATCAGGTTTGGATTTTGGGGGTGAGTGAGACCGTGAGAGGCTGAGTTTAGGAATTGGGGGGTTTTGGGACCTGGGTGAGAGCTGGGAGCGTCGAGACAGTGAAGGAAGGAAGAGTGAAGGAAGAGTGATTTCTGAAATGAAAAATAGAATTGAAGAAAGAAGAAAACATACGCTGCGCACAGTGAAATATGTCAAACTCGCAAACTCGGTCTGATTTTTACGATTTTACGATTTTGAACGATTTTGAACCGAGTTTGACCGAGTTTGACCGGTTTCGGTTTTTCTACCGGTTCAACCAGGTTTTCGGAGCCAACTCGCAAAATCGTACGATTTTGCGAGTTGGCTCGCGATTTTGACTACCTTGTTGGTGACCTTTATACCGAGTTGGTGGCCCATTTCAACATTAGTATTCTGATAAAAAAAAGTTCAACAAAACTTTTTGAGGTTACTTAAGCAAAAAAATAAATCCATATGAGCATACCTGAAGAGTTTCAACAAGGGAATGCTAAACATTAAAGACTTGATAAAGTATGTGACCTCTAAAGCTATAATAAGTATATTAAAAGAAAGAGTTTCATGGAAAGAACTATATATGTTATTGAATAAAAGCTTATCGAAAGTGAAACATGTCATAGAGAATCATATTTAGGTAGAACAAGCAAGTGAATTGTTATGGTCCTCTTTAATTCTCCAATTTTTTTTTTTGATTGAGAGGTCTCACAACAAATATCATTTTCCTAATAAGGGCAACAACCTTAAAAAAAAGTCAAAAGAAGATGCTTTGAGAACATTTGAGCTATAATGAAATATATGTCATGACCATTCAAAACAAATTTTTTATTAATATCCTTCAACTATGAAATCACCACCTAATAATACAAGTATTTTTGAGAAATAACCCCTTTTCAATAAGGATAAAAGGCATTACACAAAGGACTATTATATCCTACAAAAATAGATTGAAAAAAAATTAATAGTCAGTCTTTGCTAGTTTCTAAAAAGGGATTCCCATCCTAAGCAAAAAGAAGAAGAGGCCAGTAGGTTTATGCAAGAACTACCTAAAATTTATGTTATCTTGGGTGGCACTTCTTAGGTTTTTTCTAAACACATACACGTAGCATAAATAATGAATTTAATTTTTTTTTTTGCGAGTTCCAAAAATCCCATTAGATATATTTAAGGTTGTTTAAGGTTTATACAAATATTATTTGAACATTGGATCTTCTTTTTGACTTTAAATAATTATTTGAACATTGGATCTCCTTTTAGACTTAAAATAATTGCTTTCAGACTAGTTGATCACAAACCACAATCATCCAAATATTTGGCCTTTAACGCTCACGAGAAATCTCTTAAACCTTTTTAGGATAGAAAGATTATTATACCTTTGAGTGCTAGCTCTTTTCTTTGGTGTTTTAGGTATTTTATTATTATACTTTACTCATTTTTTTTGAAATAAAAGGCATAAGTTTTTATTTATAGAAAACCCTAAAAGTACTATAAATGGTTAAATATCAATTTGCATATTAAATAATATCATTTATATTATTTTAGGCTAATTTTAAAATTTATTCAATCAAGTCCTTAGTTGATTATTTCTAAATCTAGAATTGTAATCCTCTATATTAATTATGTTTTAGTTCTTAATTTCTAAAATTTATTTACAAGTAAATGACACTTGATTAATTATCTCATTTTAATTTCTAACAAATGGTTCTTGTGTGTGTGTGATCTATTAGGTTTTCTAATAAGTTATTATCAATTCGATAACTAATTTTTTTTTTCCAGATCAAGTATAAATCTAGCAACTTATCATGATCCCTAAAATATTAGAAAAATCATAAATGGTCTAACTTAACTTTTAGTAATTGGTTCTAAATGTTATTATTATCCTTTCATCAATAACATTTTGATTTAAATATTATAGCATGAAGTGTGTGTATTATGTTATATCATGTTTGTTCCCAACACCATAGTCATTGCAAAAGATTTAAAGTTCTTTTAAAATTTCATTCAACGTTGTGCAAAGATTTTCAATCAATACTATTTGAGAATATATGATTTTTTTTTCCTAATTCACATAGGGTGGTTATTCTTCTCTTATTAACTTAAGTACCTTTATATAGTTGATGTTATACACATTATATTTCTATTCATTACCTTGATTAGAATAACATGTAGTAGGATTAAAACATAATATTCTCTATATAAATGATTTATTGATCTTAAATCTAGGGATCATTTAAACAACTATCATGTGAGCCTTCCAATATACATAATTGATCTTTTCATATGAAATTCTCATGCGAGTCAATTTAGTGTACATCTCATCTGAAAAATACTTACATATTAGTTTTAGGTATCCCTCATACTGAGCTTATGAGAACAACTACTTTTTTTTTATAAAGGAATAAAAAAACATATATCAGCCTTAATAGTTAATATTCAATTTAATATAGATTCACTATTAAAATATTTAATGAATATTAAAGATAAATAAGCTTTTACTAATATATTAAAAATATCTACTTGAAAAAAACCAATATCACGTGTAATCAATCAATTGATTACATGGTATATACATTAACATCACTTTGATAGGATGCGATTCTAACATGGGAAAAAGAAAGTATGAGAAGTAAACATTTATGACTAATCTTCACCCTAGAAGATGGAGAGGGAATAACTTTCATGCATGAAGATGCCCAAGTTATCTCTACAATTAATTTTCAATTATTGAGTTTATCGAGAGTTAGGATCATTTTTTGATTTTTTTTTTAGTTTTATCCCTCAGCATTTAGTTGACTGAGAATTTTGCTTTATGATATTTTTAGGCACGCCTCCATGGGGTTAGTCCAAACAGGTTTCAAATATAACCTCAAGTTGACTTCAATCTTTTTTCTATTTGTTTTGTTTTAAGTCCCTTTTTATTGTTTTTTCAATTTTTTCATTGGGCATTTGATTTCACTTTATATATATGTCAAAATTTCCCTTTAGTTTTTTTTTTCTATTTTATCATTGTAGTATTTGATTTGATTTTACTTTTATGTCAGATATTATCTTTATTCTTTTGGTTGTTTTTTTGTTTTGTTTTGGATCATTTTTTTAGTTTCATCCCATTCTATTTGGTTGATTGAGAATTTTGTTTCATGAGTTTTTCAAGTATGCCTCTACGAGGCTAGTCCTGGTAGGTTTCAAAGATTATCTCATGTTGACTTCTATCTTTTTTTAATTTTTTTTTATCCTTCAATATAATGTTAGTTGGGAATTGAGTCTGATAATTGTCCTACTTACAAGCTTGGCCAAAATATTTAAGTCTCTTTCATTTTTTTTTAAATTTATTCTTCTAGTTTTGCCCTTCAACATTGGATTATTTGAGAATTGAACATCGTAGTTTTATTAAATTTCTTTCATATAGGTTATCCTAGTTTTACAACCAAGTTATGAATTTGACAAACTGACTCAAGTGTACTCGAGTCTTTTTTTTGTCTTTTTTAAACATGATTTTTTTTTTATCTTTCAATATTTGATTTGTAAAAGATTGAGCTTTATAATTTTTTAGTTTATTTCTATAAAGTTATCACGCTCCCATTTAATTTTTGTTTTGTTATCAAATAAGATTGTAAAGACCTTTTAAGAATATTGAGTGTACATTTTTGTTAAATTGACAAACATTTATTTCTAAGTTAATCACTGTAATTTATTTTGTTTGGTTAATTTATTGATTCATTGTTTTTTTAATAATAATATTAAATTAATTGGATTTCCTCAACCAGATAAAGTCAATCTTGGTTTTTTTTTTTTTTTTAAATAATAACATCGCTTGTTTTACGTCTTAAAAAAATTAGTCTAACATGGAACGCACAGCAACACCATCATAGTAAGCAACTAGAAGATTTGAATATCGGAGCATTTCTCAGCGGAGGCTAATTTAGCCTTGTGGAACTGATATAGCAGAAGGGAGTCATCGTTCTCATTTTTAGCGGCGGCTTCTTTTCTAATTCACTCTCTTTTGGTTTTTGTTTTTTTCAGCGTAAATTTACGACCTCCATGCATACCATTTCATCATAGCATCGGCATGGTTACCTCACTGGTAAAGAACCAGAATGAACACGAAAATTGTTTCCCCAATACAGAGCACTCAAGTTGAGCTTAAATTCTATTTCCCTGACAATTTTTAGGTCTTCTCTGGCTGACGTGGACACGGTTTTTATTTTTTATATCAAATGCGAGTAAATGAAGCTTAAAAGATTGGGACACCTGTTCAAGCAAAGTCAAATACTCAAATTGTAAGTCAACCATAACTTGCACCTCGTCATCGCAGGAAATAAACAAACAAGAATATTAAAGAGAGTGATGCCTCCTCCCCTTCAAGTTGAAAGATAGAAACACTATTCACAATATCAATTTCCTCTCCTACAGAGCAGACAAGAAGAGAGTATGGGAAGACTAGCCAAGTTGTCTAGTTGGGAGAGCCATCTTGTCTGCCAAATGATGACTACATAGCACTCAAGACGCATTTCCAATGATCCATTTGAAATTGCATGAAGCGAAATTCACAGCTTGTGCAGATGAAAGATAGGCTACTAATTATATTTAACAGGAGGCTCGCATGACTTACAGTGAATACCCCACAGCCTTAAAGGGAACCAGTTGTTTCAAAGCAGCATGAACTCATTACTTCAATTGTCCATGGTCTCACTGGCTGGATAGAGGAGCGCCTTCTTCAGCATTAGCTGGATCAGATGCAGGGGATCTCTTTGTAAGAGACTTGGGCAAGTCCATCATGTCTTGCACGCAACGCTGCTGAGGGTGTGACAAAAGCACTGACATGTAACGGAGGAGGATCCGCACCCCCTGCCCAGTCTCATGGATGTAACCCTCATACTGGGAAACATGTTCGAGAGTGTCGACAAGTGCATCATAAACCTCCTGGGGGCAGTTGTCAGGTCCAGGCTTGTCATGGAGGTACATCACATCCAATGTGAAGAGTTTCTGGCTAACAGGCCATTGGTGTTGAGGTCGTACAGATGATCTGCAGTATATCAGAATCTACACGCAGCACAATAATTGTAACCCAGGTCAAATGGCGTTTGAAAGCACAATTTCTGGGCTCATAATTCAGTTAAATACAAGGACAATGAATATCGAACAATTTTATAGAACCTCATACTAAATCATGGCCTCAAGAATAACATCAATCCCCACGAAACCATTCTAAAAAGCTACTTGAAACAAGCTACACCAAGTAAGTGCCAATTAATTTCTCTCTCACACGCCAATTCTTTCTTCCACTACAATACAATCATATATAAAGCACATCAACCATGGTTGTCAAAATTGGTTTTTTGACACGATATGAAACATTAAATGTAAAATTGGATCGTAAAATCGTAAGTATATTTTTTTAGCTATATATTAACAATTTCGGCCAATAAATTAAATTACATTAAAATCTGACAAAGAGAATCAACAATATTATAATCAATTAGTGATCTAAATAATTAAGAAAGATAGATAGTATAAATAAAGAAATCAATGACATGAAAAAACAAATATCTCAAAATAAAATTTCCCAATATAGGCAAATTACTAAGCGGTAGTAAAGACACAAGAACCCCATGACAGCTTGGTTGTTCTCATCATAACAAGTTATAATGCACCGCTTTTAAGGTGCAAGCTAATGAATTTAAATTAGTAATTAACTAACATAAGTGTAATAATTAAAATAAACTATTAAACAATGTTTAATGTGCTGAAAAAATCTATATTAGAAATAATTATTTAACATTAAATAAAGAAATAAATATTATAAATGAAGTTTTCATTCTAAATTTTTTCCGTGTAGTCCAAATCTTTAATTTTCATAAATTAATGATAGATTTCATCTATGATTTCAAATACATAGCTCTTTCTCATATGAATAAATTATTAAGTTTATCATATATATTTGGAAATATTGACATGATTAGTTTCTCTCACATCTAGAATCACAACAAAATTCCTCTTGTAGCTCCAGATGTGTCCAAAACACTACATGGATGTCTACTTTAACAAATTTGACAAGATTGATATAGTAACGTTGACTCTCTGAAATAATATGTTTATGAACTTCGTTCAACCTAACAATTT
Source organism: Salix brachista (assembly GCA_009078335.1). Taxonomy (NCBI): domain Eukaryota; kingdom Viridiplantae; phylum Streptophyta; class Magnoliopsida; order Malpighiales; family Salicaceae; genus Salix; species Salix brachista. The sequence continues at coordinate 5,391,931 of CM018589.1, read as the reverse complement.
ACCAAAATATATTTTCACGTATCTAATATTTTCCTATAAAATTTCAATTAGATCCAATATATAGTTTTAAAGATATGTTTGATATTACAAAATCATGAACAAATATTTGAAGGCCAAGTTCAAAACTAACTTGGTTCTTATCACAAATTTAGTAAACTCAATTTTACCAATTTTGCACAAGTAAAATCCGATTTTTCAAGTTTTCGAGTTTTAGTCTGATTTAGCACGTGATACATGTTGACTCGTAAAATCATAAGATTTTAAGAGTCGACTTCGTGACTTTGACAACCTTGGCATCAACCACATCATCTGTAATGATCTCATAGAAGATCATTAACTAAACAATCTAACCGACATCCATGTTTAGCAACAAATGTTCACGAAGACAGAATATCAAACTTAGAATAACACTCACCACTCTCAATATACGATTTTGTGCATAGGATTTCTTTGCTTCATGAGCTGCTACACGAAATAATTGAGTAAGGTCGGGTGGACCCGAAGACGGAGCTGAAGCCGCCGAGAGCCCCCTGAGAGAAGCAGCTGCAGACTCAACATCACTACTGAACTCTTTCCGCAGCTACCATACATCAAAAAACCACAACACCAAACTCTCTTATAAGTACCATAAAAAATTGGAAAAACAATTCGCTTTCTCACAACCTAAAAGGCAAATATCAAGACCATTTTTAATTGCATTAAATAGTTGATCAATGTTATCCATCAAGAAAATGAGCTCAATTAACGAAGACTGCAACCCTAGAATTATAACTTACATTATAAAAGAAAAAGTATTTTTTTCCTTTTACCATGCCGTCAAACAATCAACCAAAATGAAAAAGAACAAGATAAACCCATATGAAAAATTCAATTTTTAGCGATTCAATGAATATGAAATTCGGAAGAGACAGAAAAGGGACAGGTACCCAGGAAGCGGTTTTGGCGAGAGTGGAAAAAGCGAAGCGGTGATCAGGGTTGATAGAGAGCTTGGCGTTGATAAACACAAGAATAGCTTGCTTGATGGAGTCCAGTCTAGTGAGGGGTTTACCACTGGGTCCTGTGGATTTCATTTCCACAAGAGATTCCGGGCCGATGTCTATGCAAAACAAAATGTCTTCGTTGCTTATTCGATTTGGATTCAGACTGTATGTTTTTGCCATGGAGCTGTCTGCTTCTACCATCTCCATCTCTCTCTCTCTCTCTCTCTCTCCAGATTTTCTTCCTTTCCGGAATATAGCCGTGTTGTATCCTCTGCTCTGTGTTGCGGGAAGGAGGAAAGAATAAAGATACACGTCGTTTACAAGGAAAAAAAACGAAGAGCCCATTTCATTTAAGGGCCTAAAGCTCAAGTCCAACAACTGTAGGAGTATAGGTGAGCCTGAGAATAAAGCCCACGGTCGCAGAAAATATTTTTTCACTTTTCACCTTTATTTGAAAACTATTTTTTATACAAAATTAGGGTCTCATTTATGGTTTTTCTTTTAATATATTAAAAAAAATGGTTTATTTAAAAAATTACAGACATAATTAAAAAAATATGAATTATATAGTTTGTTGCTATTAGAATAGCGTCATTCAATAAAAATATTAAATAGATATATAAAAGATGAAAATATATGAATATTTTTTAGATAAACTATTCTATTGGTATCAAATACAAAAATGATTCACTTTTTATATAGATAACATTTCTATCCCAAACTTTCTAATGTTTCAAATAATTCTTTTTATAGAAAGAGACAAAAAAATCGAGGGTGCAAAAAAAATATAGCTTATAGAACCCATTTCATATTACATTTATTATAGCATAAAATAGATCAAAAGAGTTAGGGTTTTCACCATATCTTTCACTATATCATCATGCTGGAACTCCCAAAACGTTCAGCTAACCATGAGTCGGGGTGGGTTAACTCCTGTATTTATTATATATTACATGTTCCAGGATTGAGAGCTGACAGTTATCAGCTAGTGGAGGCAGCCCTGCCGTAGCACTTCTAATGGATTGCAGACTTGCATGGCTTCCACGAACAATCCTCCCAGTTTTTAATGTTTAACTGACATGCAAGACTGAAAGGTCAGCCTCTTCAAATTGTCGGCTAGTTTTCTTTCTCTCATTTGATTACGCTACTTTAAAGCCAGCATCATCAATTTCAGGGTCAAGAATTTCAAGTAATACGAACCCAATAACAGGCGAACTACTAATGCAAAGATTAAATGTTTTCGGCGAGGCATTCAAAAACTGGAAAATAAAATGTTTTCCCTGTCAGGATTTTAAGAGACGTTATTCCGAGCAAAACAGTCAGGCCTAGGGGGCAGCTGTCGGGCTCATGGGCAAATGCAAAGAGATTTAAAATACAGAAGATCATCACAGAAATCAGTTTTCCTGGCCGGTTTTTCTATTTTTATGCAGCATAGCAAATTTAGTATATATGCAACAGTCAATGCCAACAGGATGAAGGGGGAAAAACAGAAATCTCAAGCTTTATCAGTTCAACTCCAAAGCATTATCCTCTTGTTTCAGGACCTAGACATGGTAGCCAGTGAATGTAAACCCTCGACCAACTATCTCACCAGCACAGAACCAAGCAAAACACTCCAGCCCAAACAGAGCGGCAATGCCGGCATCCTCAACCTTCAACTCCTGCCTGTGCTTCCAAAGCTGTTTGACATAATCAAGCTCCTTCCAAAATGCTTCATAACGCACAGGAATACTGTTTCATAAATGGATCAATATGAGAAAAACATGTCCAAGAACAAAGTGCATGAACTGTTTATGTAACAGTGCCTCTCACTTCTACAGACAAGAAATAGTCTATTGATTCACTAAAAAGATGCTACTTCAAACTATGCAGGCAAACAATTTTTAAGAAAGCAAAGTGTTTTTTTCACGCAGAAGGGAATATATTTTTTCACACAAACATTTTTTAAGAAAGGAATATGCTTTTTTCTTGGTTCACAACATAATACTGATTTGAATACTCATGGAATATGTAACAGTCAACACAGTTCAGGGTTTTTAAATATTTTCTCTGGTTTCACGGATACAACTTGCAGGCACCTTTTAGGAATCTATCCCTAGCATCTCTACATTATTTCCCGTTCCTAAAACAAAATTATATGTCAAAATTTTCCTGAGATTCAATCAGTTAGGTATCCCAAACATTAATATCACCTAAGTCTTCTAGACAAGGAGGAATCAGAAGATATAGAAAACTATCAAAGTGATTGCCATACTCCCTTTTTGAAGACACAGAAATCATGAATATGAGAGGAAAAAGAAAACAACACATTCACATTGCTTTATAAATATCCTATTCTGATACCTGGAACAAATTCACATGTCAACTAGATCTAATAATAAGAAACATGCATCAAGGAAAATAATGCATGACCCGGTTCAAAAATATGCTAGCTAACAATATATACAGCACGATAATGCATTACCTTCCTAGAAGAAAACAAAGGATATATATATTCAAGATGGAAACAGTTAAAGTTATGGAAAGTGTCTGATTCTCCATTTTACAGTATTGGAAATAGTTTAAACTGTATCTACAGAAGGTCCAACCTTCCATCGGCTCATGAAAGATTCATTTTCAATACATCAACGTCTACTAGTTCAACAGCAGTTTCTTCATTAATGGGCGTAACTTTTGTATTTCAAGCATCAGTGGGAATAAAATTATCAACAATGCCTTCTTACCTTCAAAGAGCTGCCATTCAAAATGGCCAACTTGATTTTTATTATTTAGGTTCAAATAAGTAAGTTGTGAAAGCCATTCTTCTCAGAACTAACGTACAGAGTTCTTTGGCAGTTCATTGATGCATTCTCATTGCGTTCTTAGGCAGTTCATTGATGCATTCTCATTGCGTTCTTAGGCAGTTCATTGATGCATTCTCATTGCAGCACGAAAGACATTCCCTGGATGAGAAATGAGGCTTAAGTTTGATCTAATCCTTTCTCCATGCCTAAAATCATCACCCACACAAGCAAATGACATGACATGATCTATGGAATATTTTTACAAATTGAGCTAGTCAAATACTGTTTCTCAGGCTAAAACAATCTATGCCATATTGTCATATTAGCTGATTCCACACATCTGCTTAATTTAGGACTCCTATGCAAAGCAAACAACCCAAAACAGATCCGAAATTGATGGTTAAGATCAAACAGATCATCCAATCCCAAATTTCACAATTAAGCTTAAACAGCCACCTAGTACGAGATTCCACACAATTCAGAATTTCAGCGCCTGCAACAGTTTGATAACTTAACAATTGACGACATTCACAAGGTCTTCAATACGAGAAATCCCAATTAGAGAAACAAATAAATGATGTAAATACCATATCACAGTAATCCAAGATAGGACTGGCAAACTTAAGAATCTATGAAGCATGCAATAAATTGATATCATGCATATGTCCAGTTTTAAGTAATGGAAATAGATCAAGAGAGGCCGACCTGGCTAGGCGAGTGTATAACAACTGCTTGGACAAAAGATTGCATTTCTCAACAGAAGGTGGGTCCTGGATATATTGCTTGTTCTGTTCTAACAACTGCTTGTAATAAGCACTACCGTGTTTAGAGAAGAACTTTGAGGCTTGACAAGCCTTGGATTGCAATTGAGTTAGCTTTGATGCCATTCCTACTTCCCTAACCTAAAACAAATAAAAAAAATTATAGAAGTGAAATGTGGGTCGCAATTAAGTTCAGATCTTACCTCGATAAAATAAAAATAATACCCAATTCCCAGTAATTGGTGAACTAAAACAAGATTTAAGGCAAGGCTGCATGTGAAATATATTATATTATTTCCAGTAAAATCAAATGTTGGATTTGATAAATGAAGCAAGAGAATGATTAAAAATAAATGAATAAAGAAAAGCATTGCCAGATCATAGAAAGCTAACCTTTATCACTTGTTTTCGTGATGGGAGATAGCGGGAGAGAGAGTATGCCGGTAGGGTTTTAAGCTCGGGTTGGCATCACTGCTGCAAGTTTCTTGAATCGGGTGGTAATACTCTGCAGTGAGGATAATTACGGTATCTTGCAGTCACCACTAAACTCTTGCCATATGTCATTTTTAGGTTGCCTTTTCTTTCTCTCTTACCTTTCCTTTTCATGGCAAACCTTTATTTTGTTAATTCATTTTTCTCCTTAATCAAATATTCTAACAAGGATATGCAAAATGGAAAATCAAAATATTATTTTAGTTCTTCAATATTTATTTTACATGCTTTATTGTATGTGTGTTAGCATGAGTAACACAAATCTCTCATGGATTTCCTTCGATGCTAGCTCAACCCCATTTTCATTCGGACACCTAAACATAGTCTCGTTCAATAATCTTTAATACAGGATTTTACCAACCAAATAGAAACCTATGACAATTTCTCTTAAAGTCTTTTCATTCATTTTGGAGCTTCTTGAGGGTATTCCTAGTGTGTCATGATTTCCCAGCGATGATTCTTTAATTGTGCAACAATAAGCTTGAAGATTTCTGAATTTGATATTTAGTGGTTGCATTCTGTCTTCAATAACAATTTATATCATCGAAGCTAAGGTTGCCAAGGTATTAGTAACCTAATTCTTATCTTTGCTCATATGAGTGAATTTTATATCTTCAAATTCATTAGTTAACCTTAAAAGATAATCTTGATATGACTTCATCTTCTCATCCTTGGTTTGTCATTCCCCTTTTCTCCTAGACTATGATTGTCAACTGGTCCTTATAAACCTTAAGCTTCCCAACTTTAAGTTCTAAAGCAGTCTCTAGACTAATGATGCAAATTTCATACTCGACTAAATTATTGATGTATTCAAACTGCAACCTTACCAATATAGGGTATTGTTTTTTTCTTAAAGAAATTATCATTAAGAAATTATCACTACTTCAACCCCATTTCCTAATACATTCATTGCCCATCAAAATATATGGCCCACCAGTCATTCATCTTATCATCATCCTCAATTATTACTACATCTTTATCAGAAAGGTCAAAATTCAATGGCCCATAATATTTCACGACATGATCTACGAGATGGTCACCAATCATGCTTCATTTTTACAACATTTCTTGTCATATAAACGATGTTGTATTTCACCAGCAACACTTGCCATATTACTATCCTACTTGATAGGTAAGGCTTTTCACAAATATATTTGATGGATTTAATTTTTGAGATCAACCATGTCATGTAGTATAACATATATTGCCTAAGCCTTTTTGTGCTTCATACCAAGGCACTACATTGCCTTTAGATTATTGTATATCAGGATTCACAATCATTGAACTTCTTGCTCAAGTAATAGATAACTTGTTCTTTCTTCCTCGACTTATCACACTGCCCAACATGCATCCTATGACTATTTCTATCTTTTTTTTAATACAAGATTAAGGTTTTCCTGGTATAAGAGACACTATTAATGGCAAGTTTTACAAATACTTCTTTCTTGATTACTTACTACAAAACCCAATAACTTTCCAGCAACTCTTACCTAGAATGAGCATTCAATCTTAATTGATATTTATATAGCCTCCCAAATAATAATTTCCTTAGTACTTGTACATAATCTTTTTTATTCTTTGATTTTGCAAGTATATCATCTTCATAGACTTCCACTTTTTAATGCATCATATCATGAAATACGGTGACCACTACCATATTACCACATTACTTAATCCAAATGGCATTATTTTATAAAAAAAGTGTCCTCGTGGCATAACAAATATGGTTCTTTTCATCTTCTTTTCTAATTCTAATCTTATTATATCCTGGAAACTCATCCATGAATGAGTATATGGAACTCTTGATGCAACCATATTACTCTACATTTTTATGTACATTTACGTATTATTTTGTGATGTGGATCAGCCCAGAAACACCAGCAAGGACTCATTACATGTTTAGAGGCTTGATTCGTGGTTTTGAAGATTTCAACCAAGTCAGAATTGCAAGGATCGTTAGAGTATCAAGAGGAGACCCTAGTACATCTTATTCATGTGCAAGAGGGGTCCAATATAATCTTCTTTGGGCCATGAAGTGAAGACATCGAAGGAGACAAAACAATCCTACTATAACTTGGAAACAACATGGGTAACTCCCTTTTCCTTTTGTTTCTAAGATTAAGGAGTTGGATGAAAGGCTATAAATAAGCCTTATATCAGCTCTATAATATTTTACTCTTCCCATCAGAACATGGATTTAATATTATGGGCTTTATTTAATTTTGTTAGTTATATCCCAAGGCTTGTTTGGACTTAATTAGTACTTTGTTTTCAGCTAGGATCCAATGCTTGTTTGGATAAGTTATGGGCTTTTAAGTTAAGGGTTTTGGGTCAGTTTTGAGTGGACCTCTTTTAAGTCCACATAAAGGTTCCATTAGGGTTACTTTTTCAAGAACTATTTAAACTCATGTAACCTAAATTTTGGCAGCCATTGATGAATATTAATTCTAAACTTTTCAGTTTTATGTGTGAGAGTGATTCTTGCATTCTTTAGTTCTTGAACGAACTGGATCTGACTTATCAAATATTATCTATCTTCGTGGCATCATTCTACTTATTCCAATAGTGTTGGTGCCTTGGGACATGTTTTCATTGTGTCACACTCCTATCAGACCTATTTCAGCTTTCCGGGATCAGATCTCATTCTTGGTTGTGGGTTGTGTGATCACGAGGTTCGCATCATTTTGCCTATGTTTTATATATAAAATGTATTGATATTCTTTTTTATGTTTTGAAAAAACTTTTGGATGAAAGATTAAAAAAAGAGTAAATTGGAGGTAATTGACAATTTGACCTTTAATCGATGTTTTGCACAAACATTGAGCTCTAGAGGTCAAAATAAAGTGATTATAGTGGAATTGGAAAGATAAAATTAATACCTTCCTATAAATATATGGAAAGAAAAATAAATAAAGAAAAAGCATGGAATTCAAAGTCAAATATTGCATCCTTCCAATGTTGACCTTCAACCATTCCAACTTGAATATCTTGAGCTAAAAAATTCATTTCATGTAAACTCAATTTGATTAGGTTTCTAACTCAAATAAATATCATCCTACCAAATTTAAGTAGAAAAAGAGCTCATATGATACAAATATGATTTTTATAAGATGACACATGAATTCTGCCAGTAAACAGGTTTTGTGAAGAAACAAGTCTAAATTATATCCTAAAGAATCCAAGCCGACATCCAAGTCTTTGTTTCGGCAATTTATCTCCTCTAAGTCAAATCTTGAAGATTCTATGTAATGATATTTCTCATTTTTTAGGAAAATAGTTATTGAAGTATTTAATTTTGCTTGATTGTTTAATTATATCGTAGTCTAGATAATCACCAACCCCCCAATTGCATAACATATAACATTAAAATTTGAATTAATCATTCCTTGTGGGATCGATCCCTTGCGCACTCTATATATTATCTTATGTGTTGTAAGATAGGGTAATTAATCCGTGTGACCACAATATTGCAAAAACTCTTCACAATATTATCAATCAAGACATCTATGTAAGGTAAAGAAAATTCATTATTTAGGGTTGCCTTGTTTAAGTCTCTGTAATCCACACTCACCCTACTTGTCATCCTTTTATGGGGACTACAACCATATTAGCCACCCATTAAGGGTAACGGACCACATTTAAAGATCATGTATCCTATTTGTTTTGTATTTTTTTCCTTTACTCTATGCAACAACATATTTGTCTAGTCTTTTCTTATAACCTTCCACCAAGATAATTCTATGTACCACTATGTTAATATCCAAACCTAGCATATCCATATAATTTTAAGAAAAAAACATTCATATACTCATGTAATAGAGAGATTATCCCATCTCTTTCCCCAGTTGTAATAAGATTTCCAATTTTTAACTCTTTCTTTTCTTGTTGAGTTCCTAAATTTAAAATTTCTAGTTCTTCATTAATAGGTTTCCAGGTTTTCTCAAGCTTTTCCATCAACCTAATAAAATCTTTTATGTTATTTTTTTGCCCAATCCTCATCACTCATTGCAATAATATTATCAAAGTTTGGCCAATTATTCTTAGTGTAGTGGGTTTATGATTTGATTGGAACTTTTAAGATTTCTAAAAGTGTAAGGTGTGATTGTGTAAACGTGTTATTTGCATGAAACAAAAAAAAAAGACACGTCATGAACATAATAAATTACATGATCTCATTAAAATAAAAATTGTTTATTTAATAGAGAAGGACTTGAGGAATTGTAAGCCAAAATACAATCAAGACTAAAAACAATTATGAGCAAACATAACAAAACAAAATAAATTGAAAATAAAGGTAAGTTAAAACACTCCATCAATCATGATTGAATAAAAACAACTAATTTCTTAACATAAGAGGAGCAAACTTCATCTTTCAATTATATGATCTCATTAAAATAAAAATTGTTTATTTAATAGAGAAGGACTTAAGGAATTGTAAGCCAAATTACAATCAAGACTAAAAACAATTATGAACAAACATAACAAAACAAAATAAATTGAAAATAAAGGTAAGTTAAAACACTCCATCAATCATTATCGAATAAAAATAATCAATTTCTTAACATAAGAGGAGCAAACTTCATCTTTCAATTATGATATATTTCTTCTTCATTTATAATTTTCATAAAAGCCTTTGCAAAAATGTTATAAATAGTGTGAACAAACAATTGTGGTACAGTTTCATTTTTTATTTCAACCTTCACATACTCAATATATTACTAGCAATATGCTACAAGAAAAATGAATGTCCATCAATAGGAATATTTATGGCCTTACATATCATTCCACTTTTAGGGGACCAATTATCTATATTGGTGAGTTGTCATATGCTCTTGCCATAATAGTACCAAATCTCATGTGTGACTCATCTACTTGCATTTGTTTCAACATATGTGTTTGTAGTACATTCAATATAGAACCATTATTGACAATACCTCTTTAATCAAGACATTTTTATATCATATTATAATGTATAATGATTCGTTATATCTGGTACCATTCAAATTCAATTCATATTTTATGAATTATAGATAATTCAAAGCTTAGATCTTTCCCATTATTTGTTCCATGGTTTGTTGGTTGATATCTTAAGTCATGTATGCCTTATTTAATAAATTTTACACGGTTTTCCATGTGGTTCAAAGCTTAAAATCAATGATAACAATGATATTTTAACATGAGGTTTCTTAAACTGTTCAACAATACTATATTTGTTATGTTTCATCAACTTTAAGAACTGATTGATCTCTTTTTTAGTGATAAGTTTATTCATTTCAGCAGTCAAGTTAATCATTTCTTTCCTCTTAGCCTTTTTTTTATTTCTCATGTTCTTTTGGGAAAACATCTCTCATCACAGGTTAGGCCTCTAGCTTCCATTTAGAAAACAAGTATTTGTTGTGTTCTCTAAAAGGAGTACATAGAGTTATGAGGTAATACACTACAATTTCCTTTATTTATGACTGTAGGTTTAGACAAGACCAATTCGGGATTGTAATTATAGTAAATTGCACCTAACACACTTATTTGTTCTTGCTAGATTCATCAACTTCAAATACCTCTAAACTCGTTCCCTTTTTCAATTCAAAGAGTTCTTTAAATCATTATTCATATCACTTTGCTACAAAAGCCTTTGTACTAGTTGATTATGTGTCCTTTTTCACTATGATACTTACACCATTAATGTTTGTTAGTCCTTTATAACTACTTTTTTTGTACCCAACTACTACCATTATATCATATACTCTATTCAACAACACCTTTAAACTCATTAGGTCTTCCAACTCCAGTATGTTAACTGATCCATTACCAGAGACATGATTATGTTGAGGGTATGCACATATATTTAGAGTTTCCTCAAACATTATCTACCCAATTTTAATTAACTATAAGAGCTTTTTCTTGAAGGCAATTCAAATATGAATGTCATGTCTTATAATTCCAACATGGTATTCATAGGTGAGGTCTAGTTTGTACTAGCATGGGTAATGTGACAGTAGAGGTATAATGGTACAAGAATTACATGTTTAATGCTTAATGGTTTTTGATACATCTTATTTAAAAATAGCATAAATAGGGGTAACTATTCTTGGAATTTTTGGTAATTTTTCTTTGGCAAACATTGCTTGGCTTTTGACTTAGTTGTTTAAAGTTTTAAATTTTCTGGTAGAAAATAAAGAGTTAAAGTTGATTTTGATAATTTAGGATGAAGAGGATATGATGTTATAATTTGGAAGTGTTTTTTTATTGCCTCTTTTACCATCTTCAATATGATAAACATTATTTTATTCTTTTCAAATATTGTTTTCTTAGTGAGCAGAAAGATTTTGTCACTTCTTATCCCTTGCTCTATGTCACAATGACTTTTTTTTCCACGCTTTGTGCCCTACCATCCTTGAAGGGGAGAGGATGCACGTAGAAAGGGTTTTCTTATAATCATAAAATTACAACGATAATTCTTAGCAGTCACCATCTAGTATGAAATTCACTAGGAAACCTAATGGTCTGTGAGATTCTGGATAAGGGGACTTCTTGTTCAAGGGAAGACACATCACCCCCAATGTATCCTACCTAAGGTAAGCTACATTGTTATTTGATTATTTTTTGAAGTCAGATTTTTTATTCATTAGTCTTTTTTAAGACTCGAAGTAGATCTCTCTTCTTGAGAGAGTCTCTACCTCATTGTTTCGAAATCGGGTCTGAATTTTAACACCGTACTTATTATTCTTTAATATCGATGGTGTACTTTACAATATAATTTTCACCTAGATAATTAAAGTTTACAACTAAAAAATGAACAAAAAGATTGTTTAAAGATTATTGATATTTTGGCTGAAATATAACGGATAATTATAAACTAGTTATGGCATTTCATTTTAGTTTTAAAAATATGAAAAAAGATGCATTTTCTTTTACGAAAAATATACTTAGGAATTTAGAATTCAGTTGAAAATAATATATATATTTTTTTATATTTTCCTAAAAATACAATTTTTATATTTTTATTTTAAAAAATAAAATTGGACCAAGCCTGATAAAATGGGTCGACCCAACCATATGGGCCATTTCAACCCAACACTCTCGGGACAGGTTGAACATTTTGTCCATCCTTGCTCTTCCTACTATTCACATGCAAATGAACATAAGGAGTGAATTAATTCACTCCTTACTTTTCACTTGCATAGTGAATAACATAGGAGGAGGAGGAAGAGGTTACCTGTCGCTACTACCGTGTAGAGGTCAAGATGGTTCTGCTGGTGGTTGTGGCGTCGGGAATGCTGGTTGGTGATGGTCGAGAGAGGTGTCAGAAGGTGCTCAAATGGTTGTTGTCACTACATGCAGCTGCTGTTGTGTGGCCGAAGGAGAAGAAGATTTGTTGTTAGAGGAGAAGAAGCTGCTGGTGGTGCCAAAGAGCTACTGGTTGGACATTGGGTGGAGAAGAAATCTTTGGAGTTGTTGTGATGATGAGGAAGACCTGTTTTCACCGGAGAAGGAGGACTGCAACGACTTTTGCTGCCGCTGTTGCTACCTGTTGGAGAAGATGGTGTTGTTATCGCTAGAGTTCTCTTTTCCTTTGCTATATCTCCCATTCCCTTTTTTCTCTCTTTTCTTATGTTCCCCTTTCTTTTCTTCTGTTCTTCCCTTTCTATTTTTTGTTCATCCCCCTCTCCATGTTCTTTCTTTTTTGTCCCTTTTTGTCCCTTGTCCCCCCCCATAGGCTCATCGTGCAGGTTGCAGGACATGGGATTATTGTGTAGGAAATGGTGTGTTGCAGGTAAGGTAATGGTGGGTTGCATGACATGGTTATGGTAAGGCACAAGCATGGCTACTAGCAAGGCCTTAACATACCTTTTTTTTTATATAAAAAAAAGTCAAATATTTGAAGTAAAATTGAAAATACAAAATATTGCAAAAATATTAAAAATTAGATGGTAAAAAAATAGGTTGTGACAAAAAAGATTTTTTTCGACGGGAAAACCGGGAAGAAAGTTATTATTCCTCAATTTTGGCTTCTGATATCTCCCCCTTCAAGTCATAGATTTCACCTCTATTTATAGCTGGAGGAAGAGGGAAATCTAGTCTATACTAGGGTAAAGTTTCAGTTGTTGGTTCGAAGCAGAACCATCCTAATTGTTGGCTCAAAATAAGTGTCATGAACTGCTGAATTTGACAACTACAACAGGGGTTGCTTGAGTTATTACTTTTAGGGTTGAACCAACACGTGTGCGGTGTCACTCAACAAAAACTGACCATACGCTAGTATGGTCAAGAATCAAGGGATGATTTTCAAGTAAGGTTTGTCAAATTTGGTGGAGGATAAAGACATTAAATATGTTGCCAAGTTAGTACCAAAACAGGATTTTTCGGTGAAAATTTAGGAGGCAAAATTGTTTCTTCTTCAATTTTGGATTATGATTTCTCCCTCCTGAAGCCTTAGATTCTCTTCTATTTATGTATGGAGGAAGAGGGACTAGCTACACCAGATTAAAATTTCAACTCTTGGTTCACGGAGAATCATCCCAATCTTTGGCTCAAAGTAGGTGTCATGAACTGCTGAATTTGACAGCTACAACAAGCTGCCTAAGTTGTCACTTTTGGGGTTGAACCAACACGCGTGCGAAGTCACTCAACAAAAACTGACCATACACTAGTATGGTCAAGAATCAAAGGATCATTTTCGCGTAAGGTTTGTCAAATTTGGTGAAGGATAAATGCATTAAATATGTATGCAAAGTTGGTACTAAAAGAAGATTTTTCAGCAAAAAATTGAGAAAGGAAATGAATAGTGACCATACGACACGTCGTCTAACCCTTTTTTTTTTCTATCAAAAATGTTTTCCTTCATCGATTTCATTTCTTATGCAAAAAGGAAAATGTAGTGTGAATGTTATGGTGTCAATTGCCCACAAGATGGAGGGAGATTTCTTTTTTATCAAGGTTGTATCAGTTCAATTCTAAAAGCTCGTATTTCCTCGTTGCATTTAGACACAGTAGCCGGTGAACGTGAAACCTCGACCACCACTCTCACCATCACAGTACCATGCCCAAACAAAACGGCAATGCCAGCATCCCCGACTTTCAATTCATGCCTGTTCTTCCACTAGCTGCTTGACGGAATCAAGGTCCTTCCAAAATGCTTCATAAACCCAAGAATATTGTTCCACACACCCAAATGATATTGAAATTAAAGTTCAAATGAACAGCGTATGCACTTTCCAAAGTAAAACTTCCTACCTCACTTGTGTTTGGATTTCAGTAAGCAAGCATGCACTCGCTCCATTATTGAAGCGCCAAAACAATGGCTTTATACAAGTTTGGAAAATAACAGAAAACTAACACCTGCAACTAACAACTGCAATAACTGCAGTAACTACATACCAGTTTAACTAACTCCTATCAGCCCGTAACTAACATATTTAGTAACTAACTAAGGTGACAACCTAACAACTCAACAACATGTGCACACATATTTCTACAGATTGGGAACAGAATAGCTACTTAAAACTGCATGTGCAAAGCAAATATTTCTAACAAGGAATATGCACTACTCGAAACCCACCACTTTTTTTTTCATATACGATGACGCCCACAGACGGAATCGATCTAGTGATTCTCACAGCATTTCTTACTTCTCTGAAACTCATATTTTGTTCAGTTCTTAGGACATTTACAATATCAGCCAAGTCTTTCAGACAAGAATGAAGATGTTCTAATATAACCCGTTATCAGTTTGCGAACAAAACAAGACATGATATTTAAAGAGAGAAACAATATGGAGAAGAGAGAGAGCAACAAATACGCATGGTTTGCCTTTTCCATTCTGATACCTGGGACGATAAAAAAAGCATGCATCGCATGGCCTTGTTTTAGAATCTCGACCAGATAACAGAGTTAAGCTAATTGACAATGAACATGACATACAATTACATAACCTTCTTATAAGAAAATAAGAAATTGCTTTGCTGGAAAGAGCTGAATTTGAACACACTTTCAACTTCTCCATTCAATTATGGTTTTCCTACTAATGAACTTTCTACTTTGAATCACACCAACCTGCAGCAGCTGCAGCCTTTCACCAGCTCTTGAAAGACTCATTTCCAGAGCATCACCACTAACAAGTTGAAAGAATACTATTGCTTTTTAGCTTCAACAAGCAGCTATCAGCTACTTGGATATGGACAGCTTCATTTTTTCAAATCCATAAAAGCATAGTTGTCAAAATCACAATTTGACTTGTAAAATCGTTTGATTTTACGAGTCAAAAGAACAAACCTGGAATAATCAAATCGAAAAATCAGACCCTGTTAAAATCAGAGCAGACTTGTTAAAATTTTTGAACGGAAAATATTTTACGATCCAAGTTTAAAAATCAATTCCATATCGTGTAAAAATCATGATTTTGACAATCTTGCATAAAAAGTAAACTGTCAAAGACAGCAATACTCTTTCTAGAAATAACCTGTAACGTTCTTAGGTAACATACCCTCTAAATGCATTCTTTAGCAGCAGGCAAAATGACTGATTTCGAAATGAGAAACCAGGTCAAGTTCTTCTGCCTAGAATAGCTGAGAAATCCTAATTACTAACTAGACTAGTCAAGAATCAGAGGTTTACAAAACAACGTAATGCTTTCTCAGTGACCACGACAGCTTTGTAAGCTTTCTGAGGTAACAGACACCCTAACATCATTACATTAGTCTGGAATAGCCAGCTTAATCTACATCCAAATGCAATACAAGCATGCCAGAATCAATTTGAAGCCCCTGGTAGAAACCAGCAGGGTCAACCAATCCAAACATTAACCACTGAAATTAACTAGAAAATAGTTAATATCTGGATGTTTGAAATATTTTTTAAAAATAAAAACAAATTATTTTGATTATTTTTTAATAAAAAAAAATATTATCAACACTTCTAAATCTAAACAGGCGTGAAATCTCTCAGCATAACAAACAAGACAAACTTAACTTCCATGAGTTTTCAGTCAGCTCTGCTCGCATAACTGGAGCCAGCAATCCATGACACATGCTAAAGTACACAGCGAGAAAATAAAATTAAAGTAGCACAGTAATATATAAGCATCCGGAATAGCAAAGTTAAAAGGCCAGAATAAAAGAGCAGCACAGAACATCTTAAAGCACTACAAAACCTGTCTACACCTAAAAGCCCTATCACATCAACCCCAATTCTCCAGCACCCAAAATGGGATCCTCCAACATGACTCAACTTTGAGGTGATGCTTTAGCAACTCCACTCTGTTGAGCAGTCTGCGATGCTGGTGCTGATTCATAAGTCCCGCGAGCATTGCTGGTCGCATTGCCATCAGCAGAATATGCAGCAGGCTGCGAGTAACCACTACCATAAGAGGCGCTGCTGTAAGGGGGAGGCCCCTGTCCATAACCTGGTTGGCCAGCTGGTGGGGCACCATAAGGAGGTGCATACCCTGGCTGAGCACCTGTGGCACCATAACTGGATGGTGGAGCACTCTGGGAACCTGAATCTGGTTGCACATAGCCAGATGGCAGTGGCTGGGAATGTGGATATCCTGGCTGTCCAGCAGGCTGGCCATAGCCTCCGGTGGTGCTGGGTGACTGTTGGCTCTGCCCATAAACAGGTGGATTGGCTGAAGGTTTCTGTGGTTGAGGTGCTCCATAGCTCCCATATTGTGCAGCTGGTTGACTCCCGTAGCCAGACTGGGAAGATGGGGGCAACCCATAACCTGGCTGAGCAGCTCCCTGAGGTGGATAACTTGCTGGGTTCGGGCTAGGCTGCTGGCCAGTAGAATAACCTTGCTGCCCCATTGAAGATGGTTGAGAGGGCCCTTGAGCAGAATCTCCTTGAGCTCCAAATGATGGAGCATGTCCTTCTTGAGCTGGGTTAGCCACATTGCTGTAGCTAGGAGCAGAAGTATAACCTTGCTGTTGATCATAAGGTGGTGGCTGACCATACCCAGGCTGTTGATACCCACCATAGCCATCTTGGCTATAGCCCTGCCCTTGTTGGTTATAACCAGAAGCTGGTGCCTGGCTGTAATTATAACCAGTGCTATCTGCTGGAGCTGCAGCACCACCAGAAGTTTGCTGCTGGGATGAGGGTGGCTGGCTATAGTAATCATAACCTTGATTTTGCTGATTTGCTGAGACAGATGACTGGTCCCAGTTGGAGGGGTATCCACCAGATGGTTGTTGTGGAGGATAGCCTGGATAAGCTGGTTGAGACATATTATACGGTGCTGATGCACCAGGATATGCTCCAGTCTGCATGTAGCCATAACCAGCTTGTTGCACTGGTGGACCAGATGATGGACCCCAACTTGTAGGTGGTCGTGCTTGATATCCTTGCTCGGGATAGCTTCCACCCATGCTTGGATTCCTCATTCGATTCTGCAGAAAATTGATGCTTCATATCACCAATGTGAACTTCAAAAATAGCATTGTAAAACACATTGCAAACCACAGGACGCATGAACAGATATAAACATAAAAACAGCTTAAATGAGAAAATATAGTCTGCATAAAACAACATAACTAAACAAATAGGTCCAATTAAAGGATTAATGGATCACATATTTTACCAGGAAGAGGTATGAATGCCTACATACCGTACTTGGTTGGAGGAATTATTGAGTACTCCAGCAGAAGCCCAACCTCACCCTACTTGAAGTGAATGGGTACAAAAAAGCCACATTTACTATACAAGCTATACCACAAAAAGAGGAGAGATGCATACTAATTGATATGCATCCTTGAAGGACCTTATCTATGGAGACATGATCTCATTAATGACTCGTCCGTTTATTTAAAAGAGCCTAATAACCTTTCAGTAATGTAACATTACCATCTTCCAAAGACCCATTTCATAGAAATTGCAAAGATGTTTTTAAAATTAGTAACTACATATAGTTATCAACCTAAAAGAAAATGCTTAATAGAAAGCAGTCTAATTAGCTTCCCCACAAGCACTTAACTACAAAACAGTATTTCACAAATATGTAAATTGAATATAAGTGAATCCTTCCATAAGAATACAGGAAAAGAAAGCAAGATGGAGACTAGACTTCTGCATGCAATAGCAAAGAGCAATAGAATGCATAGATGTGATCTCAATCTATATAATTCTTTCACAACCTGTTACCCTTGAATCAGGGTCACCGAAAGAAACTTGGAATCCAAATTGGAAAAGCAATAATATAATGCTATGCAACTTACTACAGAACTGGCGTGTAGGGAAATTACCAATATCATTATTATTAACAGAAAGAAATTCATTAGAACTGCCAAAGATATAGCAAAAACAATTTTCCAACTCAAATAAAGAAAAAAATGACAAATTAAACATATAATTTCTTCAAAGTTCAATTTTTCAAATGATAAAGTCCAAAACCACCAAAGGTGACATAATAGTTATTGCCATGATAACCACAAAGTCAAACACTATACAAGATACCAGGCAAAAGTTTTTAGTGTTTGGTTACTATCTTGGGACAGAAGAGACAAATATTATTGGGAAAGTGAGGAGACTATAATAGAATTAAGTTCGATAGTGGTGTCAGAGATTGAGTGACATTCTCTATATCATTTTTGGTTATGATGGACAATAGATAAAATATGAACAAGTTTATTATTTTACCCCTAATATGTATTAAAGTAAAATTCACATATTTAAAAAAATATTTAGACATGATTTTATTCTTACTTTAGTTTACATCCCTAGTTATAAAACTCATACTAGCTTGATGAGTCGATCGAAAGCCTAAGATGGTCTAGGTTAAAGAAAAAATAAAGTATTGGCCAAACCTAAAATGATAAAATACTCAATCAACTCACAGCCTAGGATAAAATAGGAGTCAAAACCAGTTTTTTTTTTAAAAGATTGAGTCCAACACTGAGGTTCACCCTCTCAACTATACCATGGCCTTACCCCGGGTAAACACCCAAGACGAGTTTTGAAATTAAAATAATAATCATTTTATCCATACATTGACTTATGTCAACCCAAGTTAACTCTCCTAACTCAAGTCTTACCCTATATAAATCTCAAATCAGGTTTTATAGCTATGATAATAATCACTTTTATATTTACATTAACTTGGGTCAACCCAGGTTAATCCTACTAGTAGGTGACCTAAACATTGCCCTAAGTCAACCCAAGCATTGCCTCGGATCAATCTTGAAGTTGGGTTTTAAAATTATGACAATAACTATTTTATTTTTACATTGACTTGGTTTGACCCTCCCAACTAGTGACTCGGTCCTTACCCCAAGTCAACTCTCGTGTCAGGTTTTAAATTATGATAATAAATTTTTTTCTTACGTTGACTCAAGTCATAAGTACTCAACCTAACCCTAGTCGACCTTTAAGTCGAGTTTTAAAACTATGATAATAATCCTTTTTATTCTTACATATCTTTATATTAATGTCCTCGTGTCAGGTTTTAAATTATGATAATAATTTTTTTTCTTACGTTGACTCAAGTCATAAGTACTCAACCTGACCCTAGTCGACCTTTAAGTCGAGTTTTAAAACTATGATAATAATCATTTTTATTCTTACATATCTCTATATTAATGTCCCCTCTGTGCCTCTTGTTTTGGAACTACAAAAATTGACTCGAGAATTATCCAATGATAATTTTTTTTTTTATATCACTTTAACCAAACACATTTTTGTCTTCATTGTCTATTTCTTTTGTCTTGTTAGAGTAACCAAACGCTAGCTAACAAATGAAATTATCCCCAAGGCTAAGATCCAATACCAAGTAAGGCTAAGATCCAATACCAAGTAATCCAAGCTAAAAGAGCATTGCCATCACAAGTAAGCTTGCAGCTCCTCTCCAAAATATCATATACTAAATATTAGAAAATGGGATTTAGAGCCATACCAGAGCATGCCGAGTGGAACACCAACACAAAGGAATCCATGTTGGTGTCACTAAAACTCCAACAACACTAATCCTACAATATTTCTTAATAATAATATCAGTAACATGACACAATCAATAAGCATATTCGGTGGTAGAGCTATATCCATAAACCATTCACTTAGGGGTACAATCAAGATTGACCAAATATATTTCTCAACTACCATTGTCTAAGGATGCCTTTAGAGTGCTTACCAACTTATGTAGAAGTATGAGACATTGCATTATTGGAGATCCACTAGTTCAACATAACACTAAGAACTTGATGACAACCATAATCACTCTCAATTACAGCTTGGCATTTCAAACTTTCAAAATAAATATATCCACCGTCAACCTCAAGAGCTACAGCAAGATGACACTAGCTGCATATATATATATATATATATATGTGTGTGTGTGTGTGTGTGTGTGTAAAAAACCATGATGCAGTTGCAACCAGAAAACAGCAATGGTTTATGGTCTTCCTATCAAGTTGATCTATGACAAGTCCAGACATATATTGAGCAGTGCATATTATATGGCATCCAATTCCCAAATGAACCATAAACCAGCAAAATATTAATAAACAAGCCAAGAGTATCCACCACGACAGTTAGCGCTGAACAGTCACCACTCCGCTTCAAGAGCTAAGCTGGCAAAGGCAAAAAAAGAAAACTCTCCACCAGCTAAGCATGCTCTTGCCAAATGAGTAGACAAGAAAAGGCAGTCTTCAAGTCTGAATCTTAATAACCCACAACAAGTGAATAATAAAAAACTGACACACTTATGCCCCAGAAGTAGGTCTTGTAACTATTCAGTATAACAATAGGTTAAGAAAAACAAACATATCTATGAAAATTGATAGACTTTGAAGCATGAATGGAAAAGTTATATCAGCTTCTTCCCATGAAATTCAAGAAGGAAAAGGAAAGGCAAAAAATGTTCTTCATTATAAAAAGGTGCCCAAAGCTCCTTGAACGACACAAGAATTAATGTTCAAGATATGGTGCAAATTCTTAATGCAAAAATTTAAGCAAGAGAATAGCCTAGCTAAATAATACAAGACTTAAAAAAGATAGTAGAAACACAATTGAGAAAGTGCAAAGTGCTAAAAAAGAAAAAGTCAAAGACTTGAGAAGAAGAAAAAAAAGGATTGCAAAAGCCAGGCTATATTATGAACTTGAAGATATCAAGAAAATGTCAAGAATATTTCTGGGATGATGTATAGTATTATAAAAAAGAAAAGTTAATAATTTTATGTGAGATATTTTACCAGACCAACAATAAGAATCCCCTTCTGACCTGCACCGAATCATACAGTATACCATGACCAATCTGAAAAATATATCCAACCCTAAAGTAGCACAATAAATGAGAGGACTGCAATGGATGCTAGAACTTATCATATGAACAGAAATTTGTATGCTACTTTTTATATCATGATTAAGAAACTATATTGTCAAAATAATACCATAAATAAAACTTTTCAAGTCACATATGCACAACCAGATCACTAACCCTAAAAAGAGATAGTAAAAGCAGCAAAGAAAAAAAATCATGGACATGCATATTGAACTGTTTCCCATAAGTTCATTGTTCCAACACAATAAAAGAGAGGACTTCCTAAAAGCCAATCCCACAAAAGTAAAATCAACAACCAAACATACCTCGCTGGTGACTTCATTTACCAACTGTTTTGCAGCCTCAACTTGTTCACTTGTCCCCTCTATGTGAACTGTCCTTTCTGTAGATGTATCACCTGGGGGCAGATGCAAAGGTATAACCTGAAGAAGTTCAAAGATATTGACCCATGTAAATGATAACTGAACATTATATACTCAACAAGATTAATAGACAGCATGAACAGCAACCAATTTACCATGTGCCAACTACCAAACTTCAAGAGAAATACATCTCTCGTGAAGAATAATGATGTAATTAAAAGATGACAAGAGAAAAATTGGTGAGGATGTATTTCAGAAAACAAACCTGAATACGGGCTCCAGACCTGGCTTGCATGTTCTTAATAGACTCGCCACCTTTGCCAATAACCAGACCAACCTGTATTCATCATGCATCATAAACTATCCTGAAAGAAACCACCCAAAATAGTAACAAAACAAAACTACTTTCACACACCTTGTTATTGGGAATCTTCATTGAAAAATGTTCAGAACCACCTTGTCCTGCATACCTTCGGGAAATTGTACCAGAACCCCCTGCTTCAGCCTGTACAGAGAAACATTCACCAGTAAGTACCAATAGCAAAATTTCATTATAGCCAAACTAGAAAAACAAAATTCCATTCATGGGAGGAAAAAACCCTAGAAGAAATAATCCTATAAAGTGCACCATGAGAAACCATCAATGACATAGAACATACAATACTAGCAACTAGAGATGGCTTCAATTGATTATCACTAACTAAATCTCAAACTATTGAAAGAAACTATCCCATGTGGCTGAAAAGCACAGATGAGTATACAAGTAAAGCAGCATGTACATATCATACAGTTAGAATTCAAAGTCACTGTCCTACCTCTGCAAGGACATCATTAATCAACTGTTCTGCCTTGGAAATTTGTTCAGGTGTACCCATAAGCTCAACCATCCTATTTGGGGAGTTGGGATCAGCATCCATGTCTCGAGTGACCTGAATTTTTGCTCCAGACTGAAGCTGAAGATATTTGATAGTCTCTCCACCTTTTCCAATGATAACACCAACCCTGCCTTGTGGAATATCAATTTTTTTACTCAAACCAGAACCGCCCAGATATGAGCCATATGAAGCCGGAATTGACGAAGGGGCTGAGTTTGATATGGTAGACTTCATATCTGTAGTCAATCAAAGAAGCTAGTTTGAAATTCCAAATCATACTTGAGTATGATCTTGCAGCTAGCAAAACAATTCAATAAATCTAAAAACTTTGTTAAAAAAACTATAAACCATAAACATCAACATTAAAAAATATGTGCATAAGAAATATAATAGAGAGTATCAGAAACTGAAAAAAGGAAGACCTTGGCTACAATATACTAACATATACAAGGATCACTCGAGATATACATAGAGAAAGGCCCTGGCTACAATATACCTACAGCAACAACCATTAGCTATATTGTTTTTAGTTTTTTACATTATCAATGAAAAAGGCTACAGAATGGGCACAATTCATAGGCACACAGAACATACAAAACATCATAAACCCTAACTACAATACTTGCAAAAAACAGTCAACAGAAACAGCATAATACAAGAGTCTGAATGACAGCAGAATTTCATAAAAGAAATACCCTAATAAAATTTAAACACCCACACAAAGTAAAATTCAAAGTTCAAACAATTTAATAAAATGAAAGGGCACAGATCCACAAATATATATATATATATATATATATATATATATACACACACACACATAGAGAGAAAGTGACTGAACCTGGAGGGGCAGAGCTATATCCCTTATTACTTTCAACAGAGTCAAACCCACTTGCACCGTTTTCGACCCTAGGTCGCTTAATATCAGCTCCGGCACCACTCATTATACGAGCGGCGATCTCCTGAGCTTTTTGTTTGGCCATCTGGATCTCGTCAACAGGGGGCGGCACGCTGTTATAAGATGGAGGTGGAGCGGGGTCGGAAATCGGAGATGAGAATCCTGTTTGCCTCCGAGTTGAGGGAGGCGGTGCAGGTTGGTCATCGAATTTGCGTTTGGTGGACGATGGTGGTGTGGTGTCTGTGGCTGTCGAGTATGCAGATTCGTCTGCCATTGTTGAAAGAAACCCTACGAGACCGAGAGAGAGAGATTGGGTCTGCAAAGGACGGGGTGAGGATTTTAATTCTATAAGGGGAGGTGGTAGGGCAAGTGACTTTTCTAACACACTCGCACGCGCGCGCACGTGTGGTGAGTGTGTATTATTATTTTTATCGAGGGTATGAAATTTGAGCCCACTAAAGTCGAAGAAGCGAGCCCGTTAGAGCATTATTGGAAGTGAACCTAATTATCCAAGAGATGTGAAGGCAAGCCCGTGAAATTTAAACCGTGAAATTTGTTTCCGCGAGTAGTTCACCCGTGAAATTTAAAAAAAAAATATTCCAATTATTTTGGTATGTTGAAGTTAAAATAAATTTAAAAAAATAAAAAATATATATAATATTTTCTAAACAAAAATTATTTTTCAAAAACAACTGCTATCGTACTATCAAACATTACTTCTTGATAATTATATAGAGATTGATCTACTTTTAACTTCTCGATATGAGTCATGTATAAGGAGACTGTCTTCTCACTTAGGGTCTTTCATCATTGACTCGTAGAATTTATTGGTTTACATGAAACTCTTCTCATCAAGTGATGATGTTTGAGAAAAACGCCCTAATAGGTGTTAAATTTGTATTAGCAAAGAGCATGGGGTAAGATTTGCCCACCAAATATCTTCCAATTAGGCAACGTCTTGAGTAGACAATTCCTTAATGTTTTTTCAAGCAACGGTGAAACAAATAGTTAGAAGCAATTAGACCGAAGAAGCTACTACTCTAAGGCTCTAAAGTCCAGAGGAGGAAACACCCAAAAAGAGCTTGTGCATTGCATACGACTCTACAAGAGAATTCACTTTTACCGAAGAAAAATGGAGTCTACAAAGCCTCGGTCGGTAAATGATACAATGACCACCCTTTCCTTGGGAGGAAGTAATAAAAACCTAAATATTATGGTGGTTCTGTTGCTTTATTTCATCGGTGATTTTAGCAATCACAAAGTTTTTTTATTTTATTTGAAAAAATGAAAAAAAAAATATAATTATATCCTTACACAAGCTCTGTGGGTCATTGAAACAATAGAGCTTCCTAAGAATTACACATACAAGCAAAACAACAGGCAGTTGAGCACAACAGGTTTTAGAGGGTCTTCTGCATCCACATTAAAAGCTCTAGAGAATAGGTCATGGGTGTATAACTAAAAAACATATTAACAACCTCTCATTTCACACAACAATCAGGAAATATATACCATTGCATTATTAGATCATTGAAGTGCAGCCAAAGTTGTTGGTAGGGAACCAAACTTAATTGATTTGGTCCATCAATGGAGGTGTAATTAAGAAAATTCAAGATTCAAGAACCTACTAGATTAGTACTAATTAAACTTCACTTGTCCAATATCTGGAGTAAACATAAATTGATGGTCTCATCCTTTTTCAGAAAAGATCATCCATTATCTAAAGCATGAACAAGGTTTACAATGTGAACCACTTATACCTATAAAAGTTATTATGTGAACCTCGTAAACTTACAGTCAAACAACCCACATGCAAAGACATCAATTCCTGGAAAACCAATAAATCAGGTTTGATGGGAGTGTGACACAAAGATAACTTGTATCTAGGCATCAACACTATTGGATTTGAACCTTCATCCAATGAATAGAAATTCAAGAATGAGAAGTATGGATTGATGCCACAAAGTCATTTAAACTTCGATAAGTCATTTTCAACTCTTTAGAGAACTAAGGAAGAGAGAATTATCACCCTCGCAAGCACACAAAGTTGTAGTTGTAATTTGAATATCATTAAGCAAAAATATCATCTGAAACATAGGTTACATATGTGTTTTAACCTAAGCTAAATCCTAGAGTACCCAAAGATATGGATTTGTATAAAGCTCACTTACAATCAGATTCAAATCCCTAAGTGTCTAAGCTCAATTAATGTTTATTAACCCTAAAACACAAAATACAAATTTCAAATAAAAACTTTAAGTTGTTGCCACATATAAATAAGATAAATTGAATATTGCTAATTTTTAGATTTCCTGCCTAGACTAGAATAATCATTAAATAACCCATACCTTGGGAAACAAATTTAACAGCTCATTAGTTTTTTTGTAGACTAGGAAACTTCTTCTTTCAAATGCTAAAAATCCTCCCCTCTTTAGGAAGTAATCTGGAACAATTTTCTTGCTTCATTAAGAGAATAGTATGTGTGACTTGGACTCCATGTAATATTAAGAAAAATAAGCTCAAAATTGAGGTTGTGTGAAGGTTTAACAAATTAGTTCTCTTCAAAACTTGAATGAGACCCTTTTTAGACTTGGATTAGATGAATTAGAGGTTGTCTTTTAAAGTTCATATGCATCATTTGTACTTATAGTTCCATCTTACTCCATGTGCTCTAAACTAGCTTACGCAATGCCTTTTTAAGTTTATTTGCCCTATCTATTGTAATAGACCCACTTGGCACCACCAATGGATTATTTGAGTGATTTTGCTTGGAGTTGGGCTCGTCCTTATCATCTCCTATCTCTTTCAAACAATTCGACCTCGAATCCTCATCAGAAACATTAAAGGTAGCACTAACATCATACACACCTGTCAAATCAACTTTATATATATTGTCATTTATCCTTTTCAACATTTGAAAGGCTCATCTCCTCACGAATGTAACCTGAACTTCCTTTGGACCAGAAATCGCTCCTTATACATATACACCAAAACTCAATCACCAAGCAAAATATAATAATTAGAAATTTTAACATCTAAAAATAATCGTTATCATTATTTTGAGTGTCTTATCTACAATAATTAAAAAATTTAACACCTAAAAATATTAACAAAAAAGCAATTAAAAAATAAAATAAATGACAAAACAAAAAAATATTATTATATTTAAAAAATTATTTGACTTGAAGAAAAAAATAATAATAATAAATATCAATTTTCAAATGATCACCAACACAAATTAAAATTTAAACATTAAATAAAAAAACCTTCACAATAATGGAAATTATGAAAATAAAAAACAAAAACTAAGAGCATGTACATTAACATAGACAAAATAAGAACCATTTAAGAAATATATATATATATATATAAAAGGAATTAAAATAAAATCCAAGATTAAAAGTATAAGGACCAAAATGAAAAACACATATATAATAAAGTCTTTTAAAGGACAAAATTTAGCTAGTAGTTCAAATTTGCCTTTTACCTTCCACCTCCACCACATGCCATACTTGTTTGGGAGTGTGATTGAGGTTTGTTTTGAAAGTGTGTTTCGTTTAGAAATGCATCAATATGATATTTTTTTTAATTTTTTAAAAATCATTTTTGACATCAGTACATCAAAATCATCTAGAAACACCAATTTTTTTAATTTAAAATAAAAATAACAAATTTTCAAATTTGTTCAAAAGCGATTTTCAAACTCATTCCCAAACACTACTGTCATCTCCCACCAGAATCACAGTTCAATTCACCTTTTCAAATAGTAATGAATAACGAAAACCAAAGTTCAAATCATTGTTAATTACTATTTGAAATTGCAATCTCCTTTGGCTATCTATAAAATAATAGTTATGGTGCACGTAATCTAGCCCGGACACCCAAGTTATAAAGAGAAATTTATAAGTAGAAAAAAAACAGAAAAAAAGTAAAAAAAAATAAGTTTGGGGATTATTCATGACGCGTGTAAACTACCTCGGTTATAAAAAAATGTATACGTGGGAAAAAAATCATGGTGCGCGTAAACTGGCCCAGATACCACGATTATAAAAAAAAAGGAAGCCCGATAAAAAAAAAGGGGAAAGCATATTATCAAATAGTAATGAATAATGAAAAATTGGAAGAAAAAAAAAGTAAGTTCAAAGATTTATTGTGATGCACGTAAACTGATCCGGACACTCCGGTTATAAAAAAAAGCCCAAAAAAAAAACCTTTTCAAATAGTGTCACAGGATGTGATTGTGTATTAATTAGGAAATTAATTAGAGATGTAAATAGTAGTTAGTAGTATTGTAATAGGACACTTATTCTTCTTCCATACTTAGCCCGAATTACTAGCTACTCATGTAAATCGGATTGATGTCTATTTAATGAACAAGACACTCAAGATGAGTGATCATTCGGTGCATACACAAATTAATATTTGACATGGTATCAGAGCTACTGACCTGTGAATCATCGTGAGCATATCGTTTTTTTCTTGATCTATGTCAAGTCTTCTGTGTGGGTTCTTGGGTTGTGGCTGTCGGCGTACTTTTCTGTGATTTTTTGGGGGAGATCGATGACTGTTCCGGTGTGGTTTTTTTTGAGGTTGTGTGGCTGTGTTGTTTTTTTTTCTGGCGTAAGTTTCTGTTGTGGCTGGGTTATAGTGTGTGTATCGGCGCTCTCTGTGGTGGCTGGAAGTTCTGTGGTGGCCGATTCTGTGGTGGGTCTGTTGTCGGAATAGGTTGCAGAGGACGATCCTTCGTTCTGTGGGAAATTATCGAAAGAAGAAGACGATGTGTTGCTATTGATACGTCAGCTTTATTACCTTGACACGTCGACATCCCACTTGCATCTGTGTTGGTGACGCGTCGGCTTGTTCTGCTGACACGTGGAGTGTCTGCTACGGGCTGAGTGGTGTGGGCTGACTGCTGGGCTGCGTGGAGCGGGCCTCTCTTTTCCAGGTTTGGGCTTCTGTTTTTGGACTTTATTTTACCTAATTGGGTGCTGGGCCGGGACTGTTTCTGAAAGGAATTTTTGGGCCTTATTAGCTGGGCCTGTTTAATTAATTGGGTTAATATTTGGACTACTTGGGCTAATTTTCTACGGATTTGCATCATGTCTTTGGAGAATAATATTATTCGTTGTACTGGAAAGAATTTTTCTACATGGGAGTTTCAATTCAAAATGTTCTTAAAAGGGAAAGAATTATCAGAGCATATTGATAGCTCTACCAAAATTCCCACTAATAAAGAGGAATTAGCCAAATGGGAGGTTCAAGATGCTAAAGTGATTTCATGGCTATTGGGGACGATTGGGCCTCATCTTATTGCAAATCTTCGGTGTTTCACTACGGCTCACGCTATGTGGGCTTATTTACATCGTATTTATCATCAAGATCACAGCGCTCGAAAATTCCAGTTGGAGTCAAAGATTAGCAGTTACAGTCAAGGTAACCTTACCATTGAACAATTTTATTCTGGTTTCATTAATATATGGTGCGAGTATTCTGCTATTGTTCATGCTAAGGTTCCTACCGCGGCTCTTCAAGCGGTACATGTTGAGAGTCAACGCGATCAATTTTTGATGAAGCTTCGTCCGGAATTTGAACATGTTCGAGCTGGTTTATTGAATCGTGATCCGGTTCCTTCCTTGGATATTTGTTTGGGGGATTTATTACGTGAGGAGCAACGATTATCCACTCAGATGGGCATGGCCTCTCAGAAGGTTTTTTCTGAGCCTGTTACTGTAGCATATGCAGCACAAGGAAGAGGACCGCACAGGTTGCATTGTTTCAGCTGCAAAGAGCTTGGTCACATTGCTCGTAACTGTCCGAAGAAAGTTTGCAACTACTGTAAGAAACCGGGTCATTTCATCAAAAACTGTCGGGCACGACCTCAGAATCGCCACTCTCAAGCTTTTCAAGCTACTGTCCAGGACTCAGCTTCTGCGCCTCCCACTGTAAGCACTGATTCATCTGTTCTCACACCTGCCATGGTTCAACAGATGATTGTCTCAGCTTTTACGGCTTTGGGTCTACAAGGTATAATTCCTACCTCCACTCCTTGGCTTGCTGATTCAGGTGCTTCTAATCATATGACTGATAGTACGACGGAACTCCATGATGTTCATGAGTATGACGGCAAGCAATCTATTCAGATTGTTGATGGCAGTACACTTCCTATTACTGCTGTAGGTAATTTGGATTCGTCAATTAAGGATGTTTTTGTCTCTCCTGAATTATCTACTAGTCTAATTTCTGTTGGACAATTGGTGGAAGATAACCTTGATGTTCATTTTTCTAATGGTGGTTGTGTTGTGCAGGATCAGGTGTCGGGAATGGTGATCGCCAGAGGGCCTAAAGTAGGACATCTTTTTCCTTTATATTTTTCAATTCCGAATGTCGTTTCCTTTGCTTGTATGGCTACAGCCACTAGTACTGCAGTATGGCATAAGAAATTAGGTCATTCTAATTCCGTTGTCTTAACTCATCTTTTGAAACATGGTTTTTTGGGCAATAAAAATTCTATCTCTCCGTTTGATTGTGCTACTTGTCGCCTTGGTAAAAGTAAAACTTTACCTTTTCCGGTGCACGGTCACCGTGCTTCCACTTTGTTTGAAATTGTGCATATTGATGTTTGGGGTGCTAGTCCTGTTATTTCTCATGGGCAATATCGGTATTTTGTGACATTTATTGATGATTATAGTCGATTTACTTGGATCTATTTTCTTCACTCTAAAGCTGATGTGTTCTTTGTCTTTCAAAAATTTGTCATGCTTGTTGAGACACAATTCAATACTTGTATCAAAATTTTACGCTCCGACTCAGGGGGGAATACATGTCAAATTCCTTTCAGAATTATCTTCAACAAAAAGGGATAATTTCTCAACGCTCTTGTCCTTACACCCCTCAACAAAATAGAGTCGCTGAGCGTAAGAATCGTCATCTCTTAGATGTTGTTCGTACTTTGCTAATTGAATCGTCTGTACCTACCAAATTTTGGGTAGAAGCATTATCTACGGCTGTTTATTTGATCAATCGATTGCCTACAGTCACTCTGAATTATGATTCTCCATATCTTCATTTATTTGGTATACCTCCTGAATATAAATCACTTCATATTTTTGGGTGTGTTTGTTTTGTTCATTTGCCACCCACGGAACGTCACAAGCTTACCACTCAGTCTGTCAAATGTGCTTTTATGGGATATAGCCCTACTCAGAAAGGATTCATATGCTATGATGATCATGCAAATAAATTTCGAATCTTTAGAAATGTAGTTTTCTTTGAAAATCAATATTTCTTTCAATCTCATGTCATCTCTGATTCTCCTACTGTTCCGCTTCCCCCATTTGATGATATCCCTACTTCCATTAAGCGGTTTAAACCAGGTATAATGTATCAAAGACGTCCTCCTTCAGCGCCTCTTTCAGACACCACCTCGTCGTCTGATTCTACACTACCAGCACCTCGACGATCTACTCGGGTTCCCCATCCACCAGATAGGTATGGCTTTTCTCATACCTCGCTTACTGCCACTCTCGATACTATTTCTGTTCCTCACTCTTATACTCAGGCAACCACCCAAGTTTGCTGGCAGGAGGCCATGCAAGAGGAAATTCAAGCTCTTCAAGACAATCACACTTGGGATCTTATGACTTGTCCACTTGGAGTCAAACCGATTGGTTCTAAATGAGTATACTCAGTCAAGTTTCGATCTGATGGCTCCCTGGACAGGTATAAGGCCCGTCTCGTGGCTCTTGGGAACCGACAAGAGTATGGTATTGATTATGAAGAGACATTTGCACCAGTAGCTAAAATGACTACTGTACGGACTATATTGGCACTTGCTACGTCACAGGAGTGGTCTCTTAGACAGATGGATGTGAAAAATGCTTTTCTACACGGAGATTTGAAGGAAGAAATTTATATGTCTCCACCTCCGGGCATGTTTAAAACACCTTCCTCTGAGGTTTGTCGGCTACGCAGATCTTTGTATGGCTTGAAACAGGCTCCGCGGGCATGGTTTGATAAATTTTGCTCTACTTTGCTTGCCTTTCACTTTATTCAAAGTCAGTTTGATTCCTCTCTGTTTCTTCGCCAGACATCTGCAGGAATTGTATTACTTCTGGTCTATGTTGATGATATTGTGATTACTGGCTCAGATAATGAGTTACTTCATCGCT
This sequence comes from Salix brachista, assembly GCA_009078335.1. Lineage (NCBI taxonomy): Eukaryota > Viridiplantae > Streptophyta > Magnoliopsida > Malpighiales > Salicaceae > Salix > Salix brachista. The sequence goes on along the minus strand of CM018589.1, from coordinate 5,360,351 downwards.
TGCAAAAGCATCTTCATGACTCTTTTCACATGAAAGATCTTGGCCCCTTATAGTATTTTCTTGGCCTTAAGGTTCAGATTACTCCGACCGGTACATTGTTACATCAGCACAAGTACACAGAGGAAGTGATTTCACTAGCTGGTCTCTAAATGGGTAATTCTGTTCTTACTCCATTAGAGGTCAACGTTAAGCTTCGCCAGGAGGAAGGCGAGCTTCTGTCAGATTCGTCCTTGTATCGGCAACTAGTTGGAAGTTTGAATTACTTGACGATTACTCGTCCTGATATTTCCTTTGCAGTACAGCAGGTTAGTCAATTTATGCAGGCTCCTCAACATCTTCACTTTGCTGCTGTTCGCCGCATTATCCGCTATTTGAAGGGTAATTCTTCACGAGGGTTGTTCTTTCCTAAGGAATCTTCCTTACGGTTAGAAGGATATTGTGATGCTGATTGGGCCGGTTGTGCAGATACTCGTCGCTCTGTCACCGGATGGTGTATGTTTTTTGGTAATGCACTCATTTCTTGGAAGAGTAAGAAGCAAGATCGAGTTTCCAAATCCTCCACAGAATCCGAATATAGGGCTATGTCTTCAGCCTGTTCGGAAATTTCATGGCTTCATGGATTATTGGGCGAACTTGGTTTTCCTCAGAATCATTCCACTCCTCTTCATGTTGATAATACCAGTGCGAATCAGATTGCGGCTAATCCAGTGTTTCATGAGCGTACAAAACATATTGAGGTTGATTGTCATTTCATTCGTGAATCCTTTCACCGACATGAAATTACACTACCTCACATTTCCACCGAACATCAAACTGCGGATATTTTCACTAAAGCTCTCTCTCGGCATCGGCATAAATTCTTAGTTGACAAATTGATGCTTCTTGATCGACCAACATCAATTTAAGGGGGGATGTCACAGGATGTGATTGTGTATTAATTAGGAAATTAATTAGAGATGTAAATAGTAGTTAGTAGTATTGTAATAGGACATTTATTCTTCTTCCATACTTAGCCCGAATTACTAGCTACTCATGTAAATCAGATTGATGTCTATTTAATGAACAAGACACTCAAGATGAGTGATCATTCGGTGCATACACAAATTAATATTTAACAAATAGTAATGAATAGTGAAAATCATTCTTCATCACTCAAAAATCATTTTCATTGCTAAGATTCGAACTCCCGCGCCCCGCCCCGCTTGGACGCCGCTGTAACCACTCGGCCGAGCGACTTCTTTGTTCAGTTCTAAGATACAAATAATAATAATATGATTATATAATTGTCCAAAAAATCCATTGCTAGAGAGATTCAAACTCCCGTGCCCCGCCCTGCTTGGACGCCGCTATAACCACTCGGCCAAGCGACTTCTTTGTTCAGTTCTAAGATACAAATAATAATAATATGATTATATAATTGTCCAAAAAATCCATTGCTAGAGAGATTCAAACTCCAGCGCCCCACCCCACTTGGACGCGCTCTAACCACTCAGCAAAGCGACTTCATTGTTCAATTCTAGTATATAAATTATAATAATATAATTTTATAATTTAACTATTCTCGTCTACAGTGCATCTGAGTGTAGATGAACAGTGAAAAATACTGCTGAAATCCATGAGCTCTTTTAGCTTTTAGATAAGAAGGTGAGGGTGATGAACACAACAATTCCAAAAAAATCTTGTGGTAAAAAGTGTACACGAATTAACTTCCACTTGGCTATTTCTATTACCATCTCTCACGAGAATAATCTTAAGAGGAATAATTGTTTTTTCAGGGTCAAGCGACCGCAACCCCACATGGATATCATTTCTAATGAAACTAGAAATCCTGGAAGCCTGACCTATCAAGCTGGTGAGGCAGTCGTCCGACTGCTGACTACAGCAGGTCCTGGCTTGGAGATTGAAACGCACATGATATTCATTCATGTCCATTCAGCTGTAACTCTTTCAGTTTCCACCATTCTATCGCAACTCTGAACCAAAAGCACCTGAAATATTATCATCTGATTTGTTGTGTTTATACATAAACAAAAAGATTTAAACCCAAAATCCCTCTCCTACTTCCAGTCTATTCTTGTAGCTAAAATGGGCCACCACAACATTCATCAGCTATTCTTCATTCTGGTAACCATGTCAAATATCAGACCACATGTAATGTCAAAGCTGTATGCATTAAAGCTGTAATAAGCAAGGACAAAATAAAGAAATTTGAACTCAAATTCCAACCCATAGCAGATGACTAGACCAGTGAATCTCCTCGTCACCAGATGACTAGGTCAGTGAGTCTCCTATTCACTTCTACTCTTGATTGGCTTTTCTGTTCCTAGTATCTCAGAACATTGCCTCATGAAGCCTAACTAGGAGTCTTACAAGGCATAACCAGCTCGCACGATCATGTAATGCATATTGCAGTTTTGCAAGAGCATACATGATCCAGAACTCATATTATTGTCAATCAAACATGAAACAGTTGACTATCATGGCAAGAAAATCATCAAACCAGTAAGCAAGCAATAATATCAATTTCTCCTGAATAAACTGATCATTGTGGACATAATGACTCAAAACCTCCCAACATTGCTTGAAGTTGCACTTTTAAAGCTACATGCTTACCAACTGAAACACTGTTCAATAAAATAAACACTGATTCTAATTCAAATGAAACCCCCACTATCCCCTCACATTTATCAGTATTTCTTCTGTTTGACATATGACTGAAATCTAGTTTAGAACAAAATAAACAGTTATAACCACGATTGAAAACATAAGCATTAAGTGACAACACATAAACACAGACCGTGCCTTCATATACTTCTTCACGGACTGTTCACTAACCACATGCTAATGCAAACTTGCAGTCCAGTAGCTGCAGTGCCCCCACCAGAGCTTCCACCACAGCTTCCTTGCTGCCACCACCAATCATCTCAAAATGAATCTTTTAAAAAAAAGAAAAACTCAATGCACCAGTGATCATCAGTGACTTAAGAGAATGTTCATCAAGAATGCTAGTTTGATATTTTTTTCTTAATAAACACTGAGCTAACAAATGATACACAGATGCAGCTAGGTGGAAAGATGTTAGATACAGGCAACAAGGTCTTTGAGAATATTACAAGAAAATGAAACCACATCAATAAAGAAGCCCTAGTGATGATGACAGGCAACTCATAAAGAGGCAAGTCATCTAGCAGCAGGATGGATATGCAGAAGCAGAAGTGTTAGGACCAAAAGTTATAATTCATTACTGCAAACTTCAGCATCATGAAAAAATTGGATGTCATATAATTTAAACAACTTGAGCCATTGGAACTAGAAATTCATTATGCATGATCTTTAGCTTAATGTTGACTAGCCATCAGTAAAAGGGAGAACGATACACTTAACATGGACAAATTGGCACTTGAACAGCAATTTATTGAAAACAAATCCTCTTTCTCTTTCTAAGAAAATAGCTACATACTTGGTGTTTCTCTTTGTCTGGCTTCAGAACACAAAGATGATAAAGGCCATCCCAATGAAACAAATCCTCTTTCTTTTCAGAAAAAGATGTACGTGATTCATGTTTTGTTTGCTGGTTTGAAAATGAAGTCATTGTAAACCCTAATTACAGCACTATGAAGTCTAATATCATATCCTAGAACAATTCCATCTTCTTGTATCAGTTGTTGCCTCTGGACCCGCCCGACCTGTTTGGTGCTCTCACCGCAAGCTTGCCTCTGCTGGCTTTAAGGACTGACATCAACATCGGATCGCTCCCAATGATCCGTTTCAAACTCTGGATCATTTGGACTCGGTTAATCTTACATTTCCTATAATCGTCAAGGCTTTTGCAAATCATATCCCCCTTGGCAGGACCAAAAACCTTCACCAGTATAGGAAACAAAGCAGCACAACTCAACATCTCTCCACCGGGTCTTACTTCATTAATCTGCTCCCTTAAGGAAACAATACTGAATGACGGTGCCTTAAAACTTAGAATGCAAATGGGAAGAATACAAGAATTCATGTAAGCACTCCACACAACTAATCTACTAGGGTCTTCGAGATTGTCAACGCCCGAATCAAACTCGACCGAGCTTGGATATATTTGCTTCGAGCCCGCCCGAATCAATTCCATTTTCCCCATCTCAACATAACAAAACAATGTATGCCTTAACCCATTTTCATCCTCAATCGTAGACGGAAACCTGTGAGTGACAAATTATATGTTTATTTAACATAATTTGATTCCCAAGTAAAAGAAAAAAGAAGGGTGGGGGGGAAGAAAAGGAACTTACATTTCAAGGATAAACTTTGAAGTAGACAAATAAACACCAACGCCATGCGATTGACCATTGCAACGACTAAATCCATTAGAAATGATATGAAGAATCTCCTGTTTTGAAGCACCATACCAGCCATACTTAAAATTTCTATCTCTGCGGCGTTCACGGACCGCATGTACACAGCTCTTGAAAGCGTTGAATCGAGCTTGCATATACAACGTAGAGCAGATATTCTTGTGTATGGCCACAACACTTGTGTCGTTAGCAAGCTGCTTCATTCCTGTAAGAAATTGATTCTTTATCAGCCTGTAATCCTTGCTTTCTTCTCCGATCTTCATCATTCCATTTCGAGTGAATGCAGAAAAACAATCAGGCTTCGGAACAGAAGACGACGACGACGCGTCGCTTTCAGAACCAGTGTCCAAGATTTCCCCGCCATCATCTATGATGATTGACGCTTGATCTTCCTGCTCCATCTCTCAATGTAATTTCTAGGGATAATAGTGCAAGAAAAAGAAAAGGAGAGAGTGAAATTAAGATGAGGGGGTAAAGGGTTTGAGGGTTTTATGATGAAATTTGTTATGAGCCAACCCTAGTACACGCTGGAAAAGAATATATAAGAGGGACTGAATGGAAAATATGGATAGTTGAAGGACCAAGGAGGAATTTCAAGAATTGGGGGGACTGATATTTAACTATTAGTATTAAGGGTTTATTTGTTATTTTCTGATTAATTAGTTTCCATTCGGCAGTGTAATTATGTAATGGGATTAGTGGGTAAGTGGGTAGTTAATTAGGAAGTTTAAGTTGTATTATTGCCTATTTAAGGCAGAAGAATTAATTGAAATGCATCAATTCCAGATATACAAAAAAAAAAAAAACAAAGTGAATTTGTGGAGGTCCTGACTCCTTGAATTGCCAGAAACATTCTCAATTTTAATTATGTTCTTAACAAGTGATATCAGAGCGGCGTTCCCGCAAAATGGCTGAAAGCACTCAATTAACTCAATTATCTAACACAATAAAGCAATTACAAGAAGTGACTACGGTATTGATAGAAGAGCAATCCAAACAGGCAAACAGGGGAAACTCATGGAAATAGTATTACAACAACTCAATAACATGGTATCTAGCTATGACAGCCTAGTCCATGTCACAAATCGAAGGAATTCAGGTGAGGGTACTTCTCAAACTACAAGGATTCATGTTAATCCCTTGTTTGAAGATCATGGAGGAATTCAGGCTCGCTCCCTAAGGCTGGATTTTCCACACTTGGATGGGGGTGATACCAGCGAATGGATCCTGAAGGTACAACAGTTTTTTAATTATTTTGAAACACCAGACGACCATAAAATGGAGATTGCCTCTTTCCACATGGGGGGAAAGACACTCACTTGGTATCAATGGTTGAAAGACTCCATTCCTACATCAACATGGGAAGAATTTGTAGAGGCTATCCGCATCAGATTTGGACCTTCATGTTATGAAAACCCAGTGGGTACATTTATCAAATTAAGACAAAGAGGAAATGTAGAAGAATACCAGACGGAATTTGAGGTCTTGTCTAACAAGATCGGTGGCTTAGGAGAAGAATTTCGCATCAGCACTTTCCTAAGTGGCTTGAAAGATGACCTACGCATCATAGTTACCATATACAAACCATGGTTGTTAAAATCGTGATTTTGACACAAATCGAAAATTGCTTCTAAACTCGGATCGTAAAATCGAAATCGTAAAATAGTATTTAAAATTTAATGTACAAAAATCATAAAATCACAACTAAAATCGTGTAGGTATAAAAATCGTAAAATCATAAGTAAAATATTTTTGAATACAATATAATATAATTATGGCCATAAAATTTTATTAGTTAAGGTTTATACATGATTTAAAGGAAACTAAAAATATATAACAATTATATCATTATATTCATTTAAAAAGTACTGATTTTTTTGTTTTTTTTTTATTTTAAAATAGGAGAGAAAGGGGGTGGGACGGCAGGACAGGGGCTAGGGCTGTAGAGTGTAGGCAGAACGCGGGATGGATTTTGGGGATCGTAAAATCGGACCGATCCGGTCCGATTTTACGATTTCGTATGATTTTACCGGTTTTTGACCGAGTTTGACCCAAATCAATTTTTCTACTTGAGTTAACAAGGTTTCATGAGTTGACTCGCAAAAGCATACGCTTTTGCGAGTCAACTCGCAATTTTGACAACAATGGTTCAAACCATCTACATTTGTAGCTGCATTTGGACTGGCATGCCTGCAGGAGGAGGAAGTCAGTAGAAAACAATATCCATACCGAAACAACCAAACACCAATTACCCTTTTCAATTCTACATCCAAAACACCACTCAAAAAACCAACATCAAACACTGTAATCAGACCACCCCAACCACAACCAGCCCTTAGGCTACCAACATCTCAAAGAACCAAACCTGCATTCCACAGAAGAAACTCTTACCCAGTTAGAAGGATAAGCCCAAACAAAATACAAGAGAGAAGAGAAAAGGGGTTGTGTTATTTTTGTGATGAGAAATATCAGGCAGGTCACAAGTGTATCAAGCCAAGATTGTATCTATTAGAAGGGCTTGAGTTTGAAGCAGAAGAAGAATGGAGAGAGGAAGAAAATGTTGATCAGATAGAGGCACAACCTGGGCTGCTGCAAGCATAATTATTAGGGATCTCCTTGCATGCAATTGCAGGAGCTCCTTTTTCAAGGACCATGCGATTGGTGGGAAAAATTGGAAAGAGTTCAGTCATAATCCTCATTGATATAGGAAGTACACACAACTTTGTGGACCGAAAAGCAGCCAGCGGAATCAAATTGACAATAGAGAAGAGCAACTTAGTTGTTCAAGTTGCAAATGGAGACACTCTTCCCTGTCATGGACACTGTAAAGCAGTAATGATAACAATGCAAAAGTGTAATATTGTAGCTAATCTGTTTGTGTTAACTCTTGGAGGCTGTGATGTGGTGTTAGGAGTGGATTGACTAAGAACTTTGGGTACTATTCGATGGAATTTTGTCGAACTAAGCATAGGATTTTCTATGGGAGGAGAAGATTTTCTCTTGCAAGGATTGAAGAGGCTTGTGAAGGACATTGAAGAAGAGCATAACCTGAGCAAGATCAAACTTATAGAAAAGAAGGGCATATGGTTGCAGTTAAGGAAGATTGAAGGGGAAACAGGGGAAAATTCTAGTGAACCTGTTATACAAACTGTGATGCAAGAGTTTTATGCAGTGTTTAAAGAATCACAAGGGCTGCCACCTCCTAGAAGCTGTGACCATCAGACCTAACCAACTAATGCTAGACCTTACAAGTATCCCTATTACCAAAAAGAGGAAATCGAGAAGCTAGTCAAGGAGATGCTAAAGGCTGGAATCATCCAGCCCAGCCAAAGCCCCTATGCCTCACCAGTTTTGCTTGTGAGGAAGGTTGATGGAAGTTGGAGAATGTGCGACTATCGAGCCCTCAACAAGGACACCATTAAAACTAAGTATCCCATTCCCAATATTACTGAATTGTGGATGAGCTTAATGGATCAGAATTCTTTTCCAAGTTAGATTTATGGTCAGGTTATCATCAAATCAGGATAAAACCCAAAGATGTTCCCAAGACTACCTTTTGCACACATGAAGGTCACTATGAATTCCTAGTGATGCCTTTTGGCCTCATAAATGCCCCGTCTACCTTTCAAGGATTGGTGAATGAGATTTTTAGACCTTATCTTCGGAGGTTTGTCCTAGTATTCTTTGATGATATACTGGTTTATAGTAAAACTGTAGAGGAACATGTAGGGCATTTAAAATCAGTCCTAGAGATATTAAAGCATCACCAATTATATGTTAAGAAGTCTAAATGTGTGTTTGGCTGTCGAGAGGTGGAATATTTGGGGCATGTGATCTCTAGAGAAGGAGTTAAGGCAGACCCTGCAAAGATTTCAGCAATGCTAGAGTGGCCTGAACACCGAAATCCTAAAGCTTTAAAAGGGTTTCTCGTGTTAACAAGATACTACATAAGGTTTTTAAAGGGTTATGGAAGTATGGCAGCCCCTTTAACTGCTCTCCTTAAGAAGAATTCCTTCTAGTGGAATGAAAGGGCACAACAAGCATTTCTAGAGTTAAAAACAGTAATGGTGACCCCTTCTGTCCTAGTCCTACCAGATTTTTCAAAAACCTTTGTTGTTGAGTGTGATGCCTCAAAGCAAGCCTTGGGAGCTGTACTCGTGTAGGAAGGAAGGCCATTGGCCTACCTAAGCCAAGCACTTAAGGGTAAAAATCTTTTTTTATCTACTTATGAAAAGGAATTTTTAGCTCTTGTTTTGGTAGTACAAAAATGGAGGCACTATCTATTGGGCTACAAATTCATAATCAAGACTGACCAGCAAGCATTAAAGCATCTACTGGAGCAAAAGGTGAGGACCTCTTTCCAGCAAAGATGGATAACAAAGCTGCTAGGCTTTGATTTCATTTCATTGTGGAGTACAGAAGTGGCAAGGAAAATAAGGCAGTTGATGCCCTTTCCAGAATGCAAGGATAGGAAAAAGGGACTGATATAGCTGAGGAACCTACCAGCCCCATCCAAGGAGAGGTCTTGGCACTCAATGTGGTTAGGGTTTCTTGGTGGGAGGCTCTGCATCAAGCCTATAACCAAGACCCTCTACTTAAACAACTACTTCAACAACAACAAGTAGGGGCGCTTGATCCACTGAAATACTAGACTAAAGGAGGGTTCTTATTTTACAAAGGCAGGCTCCATTTGGGTAACCGTAAAGATCAGCAGGAGCAAATCATGCACCACTTCCACAACAGCCTTATAGGGGGGCATACTGGGTCACTAAAAACACACAGCAGGCTCAAGAAGGAGTTCTTCTGCCCAAGAATGAGGAAATGCATTAGGAGATTTATTAAAGAGTGCAAGGTCTGTCAGAGGAATAAAGCAGAAAACCTTAAACCTACTGGGTTGTTGCAACCTCTGCAAATACCCAACAAAGTTTGGACAAACATCAACATGGACTTTATTGAAGGGTTGCCTAATTCCAAAGGATACAGTGTCATCATGGTCATAGTGGATCGACTAAACAAGTATAGTCATTTCATACCATTGTCACATCCATACATAGTCGCAACAGTAGTAAAATCATCATGGATAACATTTTTAAACTATATGGCATACCTAATAGCATAGTGAGTGACAGAGGTGCAATATTCACAAGCAGATTTTGGCAAGAGTTGTTTCAATTAAGTGGAACTAAGTTACTAATGAGCACAGCCTACCACTCATAGACGGATGGACAAACCGAAGTGGTGAATAAATGATTAGAGGGTTACCTTTGATGCTTTATAGGGGATCGACCAAAGGATTGGGCAAACTGGTTAGCCCTTGCTGAGTTGGCTTATAACACCTCTGAGCACTCTTCCAAAGGGTTTACACCCTTCGAAATGGTATATGGCCAAACTCCTCCACGCCTAGTGCCATATGAACCAGGCACCACCGCACTACAAGCTGTAGATGATGAGTTGAAGAGTCGAGAGTGCATTTTAACCCTAGCCTGAGAGAACCTACAAGACACCCAATCAAGGGTGAAAACTTTTGCAGATCGTAAGCGAACAGAAAGGGAATTTGAAGTTGGAGATTGGTTTTACCTGAGGCTGAGGGCTTATCGATAGGTCACGGTGGCTGTGAGGAAGAATTTAAAGTTGTCACTGAGGTATTACGAACCTTTTTAGGTCCTCCAAAGGGTGGGTATTGTTGCCTACAAACTGGATCTACCCAGGACTCGAGGATCTACCCTGTGTTTCACGTATCTTGTCTCAGAAGAAGATTGGAGAATAGGTTAACCCAAACCCTAGGTTACCCACGATGATGGAAGATGGAACCCTAGCACCGGAGCCTGAGTTGATTTTAGAGAGGAGGTTGAAGAAGAAAGGAAGAGAGGCTGGGGTGGATTTGCTGGTCAAATGGAAGGGAACCACCGACGAAGACGCCATTTGGGTGGACGCCGACAAGATGCGACGAGCATACCCACAGCTCATGGACGAGCTGTTCTAAAGAGGGACGCTGTGTTATGAGCCAACCCTAGTCCATGATGGAAAAGAATATATAAAAAGGGACTAAATGGCAAATATGGACAGTTGAAGGACCAAGGGGGAATTTCAAGAATTGGGGGGACTGATATATAACTATTAGTATTAAGGGTTTATTTTTTATTTTCTAATTAATTAGTTTCCATTCAACAGTTTAATTATGTAATGGGATTAGTGGGTAAGTGGGTAGTTAATTAGAAAGTTTAAGTTGTATTATTGCCTATTTAAGGCAGAAGAATTAATTCAAATGCATCAATTCCAGTTATACAAAAAAAAATAGTGAATTTGTGGAGGTCCTGGCTCCTTGAATTGCCAGAAACATTCTCAATTTTAATTGTGTTCTTAACAAAATTGAATTGAAATTATGGAAGGGTTATTGGGTTTCCAGAGGGACCTAATGACCATGAATACTTGTTCATGAATCCAAGTTTGTTGCGCGTTGTCTTTTCCCTTTCTCGTAGTTGGCCTCTGATCATTCCCTTTTCCTAAATGTCCGTGTGGGACCTGTATTTTTCTAGTTGGATCTTGTCAATACCGTTTCTATTATTTTTTTTATTGTTACAAAACATTTCGGTTTTGGAGTGTTTTGGCGTGCCGTTTTGGGTTGTATTGTTTATATATAATTAATTATATATGAAAAAAATTAAAATTTTAATTTAACAAGTATAATTAAAATTCAAGATAAATTAACTTTAAATTATCACAAAAACATATATTAGGAATTATAATTACTCAGAGAGATGTGATTCATACATTTCGCAACTAATTTACATAAAGAAAACATGACAATGTTACATACATACACATCTATTTATTATTATGATATCTTTTAGTGCGATTCCTTGTGGATTCATCTTATAATTATCACATTTATCGTGAGATCGATAATAATATTCATCATAGTTAGAAAATATCTATTTATTTTTGAAATTTAAAATAACTTTTTTTTGCGCTATATTGAAAGAAAAAAAAGGTTACAAATCTAGATCCCCACTAGTGCACCTTTCACTTCTCTGCTTTGGAATTGGCGTGGTACCCTCCCAAAAATAAATGAACCCTTGTAAACCTTATCTGATTCATCTTTCAAATTCTCACTCCAAAGAAAAATGAAGACCAACACACTCAAATTTCATACTCCTGCACTCATCAATCAACAAAACCCCTCCTTCCTCTCATCGTCTCTGGTTACTCTTTGTTGCTACCCAAATTTTGACTTACTTATTTTTATATTTCCGAAAGAAAAATAAAAAAATATTAAAAAAAGACAAAAATCCAAAAATAGTGATACAGGGGCAAAATTGAACAAATTGAGAGTTTAATTGTCAATTAAGGGTCAGGTCACACAAATCAACAACCAAGGATCAAATTGAAAAATGCGCGCAAGCTGAAGGTTTCTTTTGAAATTTTACCCTTGACAAATTCTATAAATAGAGTTGTCTTGCCACAAATAAGAGGGACCAAAAAAAATACATTCACAAAAAACCCTAGACACAAAAAACCCTAAAATTCTTTCTCCCTCACTCTCCCTCTCTCTCCGTCGGCAGCCCCCCATAACCCCTAAAAAACCCTAAAAAAGGGCATCTTTTTCTTTCTAAGAGGGGCTGCAGCCGCCAGCCCCCCTGGGTGGCAGCTGCAGCCCCCTCCTCCCTCTCATTTTTCGCCGTCCATGACCTCCATCAGCCTTTCCATCCACCATTCAGCCCTCACTCACTCATTCACTCTCCTCTTTTCCCTTGCCTTCACAGACCAGCTCACTCTCTCCTCTGCCCAGCCACCTCAGCCATTTCCAGCCTGCGTTCAGCCCCATGAGACACCCTCTCAACCTCCACGGTCTCACGCCTCAGCTTCCACAGCACCCTCTCTCCCTGTTAAGTTTGAGCTCCGGCCATCTGGAAGAGGAAGAACAGACTGAAGGAGAGCAGATCACCGAGAAAGAGCAAAGATTTGAAGGATAAAACTAATTGATTTTTCTTGTGTTTGTGCTTATGGCTTTTGTTTTATTTTCAGGTCATATTGGAACACCTTTTGATGGCGAGAAGGAGAAGAGGAGAATCGAAGAACAGGCTGAGAAAAGGAAGAACAATTTTGAAAATCCAGAAGAGGAGAACCCAGCTGCCTTCGCGCGCTTGTTTGTTTTTTTTCCTGTTTGCAGGTCATTATGAACACCCTTACCGGCAAAGCAGAAGAAGAGGAAGAAGAAGAGGAACGGGCCGAGAAGAACAGATCTACGATCTGAAGGAAGAACGACCCAGCTGCCTTTGTGTGTTTGTTTGTGTGTTTTCTGTTGCTTTGCAGGTCACCGGAAGGCCATCTCCGGCGAGAGAGAAAGGAAGATAAGAGGCAGATCTGCTGCCCCGTTTACTGTTCACCGCGGTGGCGCGTGGCCCCACGCGCCACCAGTGTCGGTGGCACGTGGGCAGACGCGCCACCAGTCCTCCCTGCACTGCTGCCACTGTTCCTGAAGTCCTTTTTGTATTTTTCTTTATGTTTATGTGTTTTATTTGAACTTATTGTATTTTAATTATTATTTGTGAAATGTAATGAAAAGGAAATGAAAAAGACAATGTGTGTGTGAGTTGTATTTTATTTTTAAAATGCGACAGAATGGCGACTCCGCTGGGGAATGTATTTTTTCTGAAAAAAATATTGGACTAAGCTTTGAATATTTTGATGTGATTTATTTATTTCAATTCGGGGAAATTTGATATGTGTTTATTGTTTGTAAGTTTTTCGCATTTTTAATTTTGTGCAACATATGTCCATGCATTGTTAATTTATTTCAGTTATATCATTGTGGTTTGCAACTTTAAGTTACGTGGGAGATTAGCAGCTTACCTATGACTTGAGTCAAGGTTGAAGTTTGTGTAAACCCCAACTCTTCGCTGAGAGCTTAGATGGTAGTAATTGGTATACGTGCCATCACATTATCTGCTAAGCCCCCATATGGCCTTTACGAAGGTGATCACTAGGACAGCAAGAGACCCTGTTTAGAGACCAAAGTAGCAAACTCACCATTTGTTGTGCAAAGGTTAGAACCAATTATTAGGGTGTATGCTCCCTTCATTCTATTTTGCATTAAGGCAAACTCTTCTCGAGGCATTTTGAATTCAAGAATTTTGGGTGACACAGTAGCCATCACTTAGGAAATTTTCATTGTAGAGTTTAAGCAAAAATTAAATTTTTGTTTATCATACAATTGTTACAATCATGTGTCACTTCCTCGAAAGACGAGTCTATCAACAAAAAAAAAGAAAAAAAAGAAGGAAAAAGAAAATTGCATATGCATTTTAACATGCATTCTCATAGTTTTTGTATCATACAATTGTTACAAGCATGTGTCACTCCTCGAAAGGCGAGTCTGTCAAAAAAAAAACATGCATATTCATTTTAACATGCATTCTCATAGTTTTTGTTTATTATGTAATTGTTACGATCACGTGTCACTCCTCGAAGGGTGAGCAAAAAAAAAACATGCATATACATTTCAACATGCATTCTCACAGTTTTTGTTTAGCATGCAATTGTTACGACAATGTGTCACTCCTTAAAGGGCGAGTTTGTAAAAAAAAAAACTAAAAAGCCAAAAAACATGCATATGTATTTCAATATGCATTCCCATAGTTTTGAAATAGGGGTCCCTCAATCTATCATCTTCCGAAGGGTCAAGAGTCATTGGACATTTGACATTGCTGAGAAAAACTAACACCGATACAGAGCCATCATTCATGTTTCTTCTGCAAGCCAACAACAAAGTTCTCTGCTCTCTAATGAAATCAGGTGGGACATATGCCCAGATATTATCTGCAAAGTGTTAATGCAATCATCAATGGAGATTGTGGAAAGTTCGGGTTTTCCTTTGAAGGGGTGTGGGTAGTCTATATAGTAGTCCATTTTCAAAAAGCAAGCATCAGTCAAAGAAGTTGTCAGTCTGTTTAAGTATCAATTGATTTCTCTCCTGATCATGTGGAGTTATTGCGGCATTGTCAATCAAGGAGTTTTATGCCGCCACGCACATTAGACCATGTTATTTTGTGCACAATTTTGTCAGTTAAAGCGAAGACAAATATTTTGAGTGAGAAGACATAATATGATACTGTCGAATTTGTTCCGGTGTCTGAAAAGTCAAAGTATGTGCACTGCAAGATTACATTGCTCGAAGAAGCGAATTTGCTGCAAAAAGAGTCTTTTCGTCATATGACGAAAGTTTTTATGATTTGCGCACCTTGGTGTTTTGACAAGAGTGCTTCCAAGCTTGATTCACTTTTTATGTCCAATGAGGAGCGCGGTGAAGCGCAAAAAAAAAAAGCCTTCTTTTTGCGACATAATCCAGATGAGAGAGATGAATAGTTCCAAGAATTTCAGTAATCAAGTGTGGAAGTTAATCAGTAAAAGGCAAGTCAAGTTTTGTGGAGGATGTTATCGTCGGCAGTGTCAGCAATAAATCATCGCGAGCATCAGCGAGATCAATGAGCATTGACAATACAGAAATGATTGTTGGGAGAGTCTGAGAAGAGTGTCGCATCGTCAGTAATTTTCTCATGGAATCTCATCAGCTATCACTTTGTTTTGGGGTTAAATCATCAGTTCATTGAATCATGTGTTTTCCTTGTCTTTTTGTTGTTTTGAAATCAAGAGATGTTTAACAGGCTTATTTTTGACAAAATATTTTGATCAATCTCCAACATGCAAAATTTAAAGTTTATCATTTTCGAAAATTAAAAGTATTTTGATTGCAAAATTGACCCACCTTTTGTTAAAAGACATGATGACCAATACCAGATGACCGAACAATTTTTGAGCCCATACACCGAGTTTTTGAACCACATCATAGAACTAAGCTTTATTAGTATGCATATTGACATGTAATGGATTCGGTAGTTATGGACCCGCGAATCATGACTCTTGCACGTCCAAATCATTACATTGGACGAGGTCAAAATTTATCAGTTAAAACCAATTTTGCTTGAAATGACAAAAGGCCATCTTTGTTTATTTCCTTCACTATTCATGAAATATGTATCCCTTGTTAATCCCAATTTGAGCCTGATATTATATTTTTTTGAAAACACCCGACATGGATCACACCCTCACACTGGGGGCAAATACACTAGGGGCAAATAAGAGATTTTTAGTTTAAGGATACAGTGACAACATTAGAATCAACAGAAAGGGGGATGTTTTAGGAATGAAAACCCAACATTGGGAATAATCAAATGGAGATAGGACATGACAAAAAACCAAGAGTCAATGCTAAGGACAAGTTAAAAAAAAAGAAAAAGGAAAAAAATAAAAAATTGAAAAAAAAAGAGAGAATATTGAACTATACCATGTCCGTTGGTATCTGTGGTCAAACCTCACATGGGAAGAAATGTTATTAAGATGACCAAACAATTTTTGAGCCCATACACCGAGATTTTGAACCACATCATAGAACTAAGCTTTATTAGTATGCATATTGACATGTAATGGATTCGGTAGTTATGGACCCGCGAATCATGACTCTTGCACGTCCAAATCATTACATTGGACGAGGTCAAAATTTATCAGTTAAAACCAATTTTGCTTGAAATGACAAAAGGCCATCTTTGTTTATTTCCTTCACTATTCTTGAAATATGTATCCCTTGTTAATCCCAATTTGAGCCTGATATTAATTTTTTTTGAAAACACCCGACATGGATCACACCCTCACACTGGGGGCAAATACATTGGGGGCAAATAAGAGATTTTTAGTTTAAGGATACAGTGACAATATTAGAATCAACAGAAAGGGGGATGTTTTAGGAATGAAAACCCAACATTGGGAATAATCAAATGGAGATAGGACATGACAAAAACCAAGAGTCAATGCTAAGGACAAGTTAAAAAAAAAGGAAAAAAAGAAAAAATAGGAAAAAAAGAAGAGAATATTGAACTATACCATGTCCATTGGTATCTGTGGTCAAACCTCACATGGGAAGAAATGTTATTAAGATTATCGAGTCTTCAAGATAATTTATCCATCAAATGAAGATCTTGTAGAATTGTTTTGTTAGACTATATTGAGTGCAACAAGAGATGAAATAACATTAGATGACAAATGATGATTCAAGTTTTGGTATTTCCCTTTTAAGTTTGAAATTGTCAATGAAAGGAATGACATGGTTGTAGAGATTCTTAGTGCATTGGTTGATTGATAAAAATTCACGTTAAGATAATTAACGTATTTTTTTATGTCGTCTCTTCTACAAAGACAACAAAAGAAAAGTAGTTAACGACTAGATGATGGTGATCCTAGGTCTTTGAAACCCTTAAACACCTTTTTGAGCCTATGAATATCCCTTTCTTTTATAGCCATGAACCATAGCCTCATTACATCCTTGTAAAAGTCCTTCTTGATCAAGCAAGCAATTTTAACTGATAAGTGGCGCTCTCCAAATTTGCTAGAGTTTTTCCATAAGGGTTATAATTTCATGAAAAAGTTGCAAGTTGTTATGCATATTGATAAAGTAAGTACCGAAAAATGAGACAATTTTTTCAACTGAACCTCAAGTTTTTACTCAGCTCTAATTGTTTGAAAACCACAAATTATCACTTCATCATGTACCATCAAAGGACATACCCCAAAAATCTAAGATTAGAATCGAAACACACAAAAAAACCCATAAAAAGAAGATTTCAATCTCATAATGGGTTAATTACTGTTTGCAAAAAAAAATACAAGATAATTACAGGTTTGCATGCATTGAATATCGTGTATTGGATATTTGACCAAATGAATTTGATTTTCAACAAATGACATCTCTTTGATTTTATTTCAAGGATTAGACTTTGGATGCACATGATCTTTTAAATTGGTGATGTAATTTCAGAACAAAAAGATTTACAAACAAAGAAGACAGTGACTGGATTTTGCAGAATCCTTGATATTGACAGTTCTTGATTGGAAAACTCAGTAGTCGGAGGGCACAGTGTGGACCTTGATAGGAATACAAACAATTTCACATCAGCTTGGGGGCAAAGAAGCACAAGCAAATAATGATTTAGTGAAATTCATTAATGAGCACCAACAGATTCAACTCAAGGTAGAATTGCTTAGTAGAGAATGATGGCTTAAGAAGCTCCAACAACGGTTGAGACTAACATCGCATTTTAAGGGCACCTTCAGATTTCTGAAATATCGGCTTACTCGCATATTTGTTTGTCTCCAAAGATATTGTTGCATGGGTGCATTTTGATAAATGTTGAAGAGTATGCACACCATAAAGGCTGATTGTGAGATAATCTATTTTGAAGTCCGTCGATTCAGGTTTCACTTCACTACTGGAAGTCCATCGACTCAAGGTTCACCGCATGAATATGGGAGACAGAAAGAACCTCGTTAATGACAACATTGTAATTCTTTGCATGGACCAAGAAGAATTTGCTTAGAAGAAATTGAGTCTACGATGAAGAGTTTTAGATTGCATGGCCGAACAGTTGCATCAATTCAAGGCGAAATTCATCACATGAATGTGGGTGATGGTAGCATTACATCTCCTCACGAGCTGAGAGAAATTTATTGATGATAGCATGGAGCATGCACCGATGAGTTTTGGATGCATTTATGGATGACTTGACAATTCCATGAAAGTTAACGATGACATATGTTGGAATAAATACAATTCAATTGATGAAAACTCCATGACTGATTGACAACTAAAGATGAGGTCAGCATTAGCAAGCTTTGCAATGATTGTTAGCAAACACACGCAAACCAAAGAGCTGTTATTGAGAGATTCCAAGAAAGTTGATGTCTTTTTACGCTCTTTCATGATGAATCAGGCAACACCACACTTGGGGGCAATGTTAAACTTGATAAACAATGAGAGCAGGGATTATCGCAGATAGTCCAGAATAAGCAATGCGCTTGAGATCGGGTGAATGAATGACAACAAAGCTTTGGAGACTA
The DNA here is from genome assembly GCA_009078335.1 of Salix brachista. Lineage (NCBI taxonomy): Eukaryota > Viridiplantae > Streptophyta > Magnoliopsida > Malpighiales > Salicaceae > Salix > Salix brachista. The sequence continues at coordinate 5,342,064 of CM018589.1, read as the reverse complement.
AGCAAAGGCATCCTACGACAATGGAGTATCAGAGAAAGGGGACCTATATTTCTCAGGTAAGTATACATGCATCATCATGCATTGCATCCCCATCATCACCATATTCAATCCGGGTAGGTCACCCGTAATAATGAGACCCTCCTCTTCAACTTTCATCCGGGTAGGTCACCCAGAAAAATGAGACCCTTCCATCTTCCATCCGGGTAGGTCACCCAGAAAAATGAGACCCTTTCATCATCCATCCGGGTAGGTCACCTCTTATAATGAGACCCTCTTATAATGAGACCCTCTTCACCATCTTCCATCCAGGTAGGTCACCCGTAATAATGAGACCCTCTTCACCATCTTCCATCCGGGTAGGTCACCAGTAAAAATGAGACCCCCTTTCCCTTTCCCTTCATCTTTAACTCGGGTAGGTCACCCAGAAAAATGAGACCTTACTAACTTCTAACTCGGATAGGTCACCCAGAAAAATGAGACCCTTCTAACTTCTAACCCGGGTAGGTCACCCAGAAAAATGAGACCCTCCTAACACTACTAACTTCGGTAGGTCACCCAGAAAAATGAGACCCTTCTAACTTCTAACTCGGGTAGGTCACCCAAAAAAATGAGACCCTCCTAACACGGCTAACTCGGGTAGGTCACCCAGAAAAATGAGACCCTTCTAACTTCTAACCCGGGTAGGTCACCCAGAAAAATAAGACCCTCCTAACATTGCTAACCCGGGTAGGTCAACCAGAAAAATAAGACCCTTTCACCTCATCACCAATTTCATCCGGGTAAGTCACCCTTCATATTGAGACCATCTCCACCATTCTATTTTTCTTTATAACACTTACTATTCAAAGTCTTTTACGAGACTTTAGTCGTAAGCATTGTAAAGAGCTGGCATCTGTTGCTACCCAAATTTTGACCTACTTATTTTTATATTTCGGAAAGAAAAATAAAAAAAATAAAAAAATATTAAAAAAAGACAAAAATCCAAAAATATTGATCAGGGGCAAAATTGAACAAATTGAGAGTTTAATTGTCAATTAAAGGTCAGGTCACACAAATCAACAACCAAGGATCAAATTGAAAAATGTGTGCAAGCTGAAGGTTGCTTTTGAAATTTTACCCTTGACAAATTCTATAAATAGAGTTGTCTTGCCACAAATAAGAGGGACAAAAAAAATACATTCACAAAAAACCCTAGACACAAAAAACCCTAAAATTCTTTCTCCCTCACTCTCCCTCTCTCTCCGTCGGCAGCCCCCCATAACCCCTAAAAAACCCTAAAAAAGGGCATCTTTTTCTTTCTACGAGGGGCTGTAGCCGCCAGCCCCCCTGGGTGGCAGCTGCAGCCCCCTCCTCCCTCTCATTTTTTGTCGTCCATGACCTCCATCAGCCTTGCCATCCACCATTCAGCCCTCACTCACTCATTCACTCTCCTCTCTTCCATTGCCTTCACAGACCAGCTCACTCTCTCCTCTGCCCAGCCACCTCAGCCATTTCCAGCCTGCTTTCAGCCCCAACAGACACCCTCTCAACCTCCACGGTCTCACGCCTCAGCTTCCACAGCACCCTCTCTCCCTGTTAAGTTTGAGCTCCGGCCATCTGGAAGAGGAAGAACAGACTGAAGGAGAGCAGATTGCCGAGAAAGAGCAAAGATTTGAAGGATAGAACTAACTGATTTTTCTTGTGTTTGTGCTTGTGGCTTTTGTTTTATTTTCAGGTCATATTGGAACACCCTTTGATGGCGAGAAGGAGAAGAGGAGAATCGAAGAACAGGCTGAGAAAAGGAAAAACAGTTTTGAAAATCCAGATGAGGAGAACCCAGCTGCCTTCGCGCGCTTGTTTTTTTTTTTTCCTGTTTGTAGGTCATTATGAACACCCTTACCGGCGAAGCGGAAGAAGAAGAAGAGGAAGAAGAAGAGGAACGGGTCGAGAAGAACAGATCTACGATCTGAAGGAAGAACGACCCAGCTGCCTTTGTGTGTTTGTTTGTGTGTTTTTTGTTGCTTTGCAGGTCACCGGAAGGCCATCTCCGGCGAGAGAGAAAGGAAGATAAGAGGCAGATCTGCTGCCCCGTTTACTGTTCACCGCGGTGGCGCGTGGGCAGACGCGCCACCAGTCCTCCCTGCACTGCTGCCACTGTTCCTGAAGTCCTTTTTGTATTTTTCTTTATGTTTATGTGTTTTATTTGAACTTATTGTATTTTAATTATTATTTGTGAAATGTAATGAAAAGGAAATGAAAAAGACAATGTGTGTGTGAGTTGTATTTTATTTTTAAAATGTGATGAAAAAGGAATGAAAAAGAGATTGTGTGGGTGTGTGTGTTGTGTTTTATTTATTCAATTTTATGTTTGTTTTGATAAAGAAAAGAAAGGAATATAAAATGAAATAAAAAATATGGTTTCTTTGTAAAAATCAAAAGGTATTGTCCAATATTTCAAAAATATAAAATTTTTATTTTTTGGGAATTTATCATTCACTGTCGGTATTCGGATAAATAAATCTTAAGGGGTTAACATCCAAAATATTCGGGGGGGATAGTATGCTATTATTCACTGTTCGGTGTTTGGATAAATAAATGTTATCCAAAATATTCGGCGGGAATAATATGCTATTATTCACTGTTCGGTGTTTGGATAAGTAAATTCTAAGGGGTTAATATCCAAAATATTCGGCGGGAATGATAATAATCAATAAAATTCACAGGATTGTTCTAAGCGGCGATCGATTTCTTTTTCAATCGAAACATTTTTTATGTGAATAAATACGACCTCTTGAAGCATTCAAAATCACATCAAAATAGACAATGCAGCTTACCTCAGGTAAGGCGTATTAGGGGTGCTAATACCTTCCCTTTACGCAACAAGTCCCCTACCTTTGAATCTCTGAGCAGACCAGTACAAATTGGGTGTTCCTAGCGACCCTCAACAACCAGGTGGCGACTCCTTCTCAACTCCACTGCGAGAGCCAGGATCCCTCCCGGGACGCTGCGCGGCGACGTGCGACACTTTTCATAATCACTTCCTTTACCATAGCTTTCATTATCACTCTCTTCACCACCGCCACAACTGCAGCTCTCATCACCTCCACCACCGCCACAACTGCAGCTCTCATCACCTCCACCACCTCTCTCCCACTCTCCATCATCGCTGCCCTCCTCCATTGAGCCGGTGACCTGAGACTGAGATTTATCGAGGTGATGAGAGGACTGAGGAAGAGGAGATTTTGAGAGAAGAAAATGTGAAATTTATTTGGGGGAAAGGAGTGTAGCGTGCGGGGTGTTAACTAATTTTTTTTTAATGATCGAAATGGCACAGCTGGTGTGATTCCGGCGTGTTTTGACCGGTACTTGACTGAAATTTCTGGTACGAGCCGGAATTTAAACCGAGATAAAAACGATGTAATTTTATCTTGTTTTTTTTACTAGTATGAAACGTTTCGGCCATTTGTACGAAACGAAACAGTAATTATAACCCCGGTTGGAACATAACTGTCCCAAGAAAGTGAAGGCATTGTTTCAAAGGGTAAATTAGTCATTTAAAATATACAAAACAATTAGCGTTAATAATAATTGCGATTAAGATGGATGGCAATTACTATAATTAAAGATAAAAAGTTTAGAACTAAAAAACAATTTTATTTGATTTGTTTTTGGTTATTGAGATTTAAAGTTTCCAATTTATTTATTTGTTAAATGATTATTGCTGTATTAAAAAAAAATCTAAGCATCATGTCAGTATTAGAAGATATCCTACCATCACAATATGGTTTGCTTTCCAGAACATTTAGTTAAATAAAAAATGATTTTAAAAAATATGTTAGTAAATTTTATAGAGTAAATGAAAATATTTGCGAGTTTAATGAGAAAACCCTAGTTACCCCAATTTGCAGGTTTAACAGGGTATTTTTTGTAATTAAACTCGATTATGTGATCATTTTTTTTTATCATTTAGTTAAAAAAATTCAGAAAAAAAATGTTTTATATTTTAGAAAGTCCATGAGCTTGTTCGCAAGTTTGATGACTTTAAATTTTTATTTTAATTTTTTTTTATTTCATTCTTTGATATTAAGTTGATTGAGAAATGAGTATTATAATTTTTTTTATCTTGTTTTATATGGTTTGACGCTCAATTTTATGATCATTTATGTTTGATATTATATAACTAAATAAACATTAGTTTAGAAGGAAAAAAATACATTATTACTCCCAATGTAGTCCATTACCAAATTTGCGGGTTTAATGTGTTGACTTAAGTTATCTAATTCACAACTTTAGTGGATTTATCAATGAAACCTTTTTTTTTAGTTTTTTATCTTTTATTTTTAAATTCTACTCTTCTTCAATATTGTATTCTTAAGAAATGAAATCCATGATTTATTTTTGTCTGCTTTCTATAGGATTATCACGATCTCAAATAAGCATTTTTTTAGGTTTGATATTCAATTTTGAAAGCATCTATTTTTATCATAAAATTAATTTAAAATAATTTATAAAAACAATAAAGTTATTAAACTCATTGAAATCCATGATACAGGTTGTAGGGTAATTGAGGTCAATCCAATTTGGTATTGTATCAATATTTTACTTTAAAAATTATCGTCTTAGAGTTTTTTACAAAAATTATATCATATTTTTATTGGTTATCCACATTATCTTTAGACTTGTTAAATCGATTGACTCACTTTGGATAAACTTCGATATGGTTTAATTGGAAACTCAAGTTAGACATAGAGCAAGTTAACAAGTTTCAATATCAAACCATTTATTTGGACTTAATGAGATTGCCAAAAAAATCTTCATACTCGTAACAATTTTTTTTATGTTTAAAAAAATGATAAAAAAAAACAATGATAAAAACACCTTTTATTAAAATAATGAAAGATCTAATAAATTGTTAGGTTTAATACATACAAATACATGGAACAATAATGATTCGTGTTATGAATGAATATACATGTTTCATCACTAATGACCATATTGGATTTGGTTATGATTAGTTGATGAAAGTTGGCATAATTTAAAAAGCTCTTATTGACGATTATGCATACTGGATATTTTGAGTGATTAGCACGAGAGAGGTTCTTAACAAAAACATGTCTTGGAGGTGGTGTTAAGGTGTTTGTTTTGACTGCTATAATACCTTTAAATAGGTGGTCCTATTTTGATTCAAGGGAGTTATAAATCCTTAGAATTGATCAAATGACTATAGGTTGATCCCTCATGGTTCTTTATCAAGCTTTCATTTCTACAAATATAATGATTTCATTTCAAAGGTATTTCATGTTTATTGTCCTTATAAAAACAAGGAATCTCAAATCATAGAAAATATCCTCTTCCATCCATGTATGATTTTTTTATGGTTTACTTCACCTTAAAAAAGTTCATTTGTAAAAAAAAAAAAAGTTTTCTCCAAATAGCATGCTTCTTTGATCATCTTATCAAAGTCTCTAAGGCTACTATCTCAAGAAATTCTTTTACCTTAATCATCTCCTAATTAAACCTCTTTATATATCTCCATGTAGACTAAATCTCTTATTTGGTAATACCAAATAGCTTTGGAGGTCTTTTCTTAATAGGTATGATGGTATTAAACCATGTCACTAACTTAGTTTAGAGCTCACTAAACCCTTCAACAGAGTTTGACTCTAAACTATTATATCGTACGCACACAAACACCTAGAATTGTTTGGGAGGATTTCACACATTGATCCATTATCATGGATGAATAAATCTAAGTTACCACGTATATTATATATATGCTCCCTCGAGTCAGCCATGTCATCATAATTGTCCAAACTCATTTTTATAAATATGTAGCCTTTAAGGAGTTAAGGGTTCAATGCTTGTTTGGATAAGCAAGAACCCCTCAACTGATAAGGGGTGTAGTCATTCTCCTAGGTACTCTCATGTACAAACCATCTCTTAGTCCTTTATTTGTCAAGCTTTTGGAAGCCCTTGGAGTTTAGCATAGAACAACGATTATGGTAATTGGTTCTTATATCACAATGGCTAGGGGGCATGTTCAGTATACCATATTTAAACATGAGCATCACAATGGCGCAAACAACCCCTTAATAGACTCTAAAAAATGCCATTATGTTTAGTCAAGGTTGTGTAATCATCTATGAATGCTTGGTGTGGTCGATGGTCGTGTAATTAAGGTGTTGTGTATTGCTAATGGCATCAAGACTTATTAGGATGGCTAGGTCTTATTTTTCCTTTGGGTTTCCAATACAACTTGAGTGAGAAGTTACACCTAACTAGTGAGTTGTTGATGATTTAATTGGGTGGAACTGTCTATGGTGATGGGTAGATTTATCTTGAGTCCTGGTGTGCCTTGGTTATGTGTCATGGAATGTCATAAGAAAACATTAGGAATTGATAGGTTTTGTATTAGGTTCCTATAGACAATGTCAATTGATAAAGGCCTAAAATCCAAGATGTTTAGGAATAAGGTTGATATGTTGGATAATCAGTTAATCTCTTAGTTCAAGCAATTTGATTCATTCTTCTTAGCCCATGTATTTTGTTGATTGATAAGTAAAGCCTGGGTGGTTGGTAAATAGTAGTTGATACCTGCAAAAGATCTTATTTGATGGATGTGGGGACTCCTCAATACTTAAGTCAATACCTTTGTAAAGAGGGGAAGTACAATGATATTTTAAAATATAGTTTTAAAAATATATATGCTAAATATATTGTGGATAAAGATATTATGAAGTTTAAGTTTGAAGAATTTATGGTGTATTCATAGCTCATAAGTTTTTTTTTGAGATGATAGGTTAAAGTATAATTTTACCCTTATTATTTTTCAATTTTTATTGCACAGTGAAACTACCTTTTTACCTTTGTAAGCTGACAAAAAGACGAAGGCTGACGGAGGGTATTTTGGATATTTCACATATTTGTGCACAGTAAAATTACTTGCATACCCTCCGAAAAAGACAAAAAGGAAGGTTTATGGCTAGGGCATGGTGGTGCTTTCACTCATGGTTTTTTCATGGTTATCATTGGGTTTAGGGATGTTTAGATAATTCTGTAATTTTTTATTGTTGTTTTCGAATTTACTAAGCGCATCGTACTGGCGCACCATCGATTTGCACATGAACACGCCTCTCAGGAGGCGCGTGAGGTGTTGAAAATGTATGATCATTGTGTCATACAGTGCGATGTCATGTCCTTTTCCTCCCGATGCAGCGCGTGTCGTGTGAAGGTGGTCGTGGAATTGTCAGTGGATAGTTTTTCTTCCCCCCCACCTTTTTCTCTCTCTTGCAGTTGGAAAGTACATTACGGTCCTTCATATTTTTGGTTATTTTATTTCAGCCCCTAGGTTTTTTATTTCATTTTTCTTAATGATTTCTTCAATGAAAATTTTGATTGTTTTCAATTATGTCAGTCAATTGAAATTGATCATATATGGTACGTTTCATATAGTCCTTACTCTTTTGATTTTTGGTTTGTTTTTTGTTTCTTTAATATTTTTGGTCTGCAAGTTTTAATATGTTTTAATTTTGTCCTTCAATTGAAATTGGTCATATATGCTACTTTTCATTTCCGTCCTTATTCTTTTAATTTGTTAAACAATTACATTGCATTTTTTTTTAAATCCCTTTATGGTTTTTCGGTCCCAAGGTTTTGATTTGCTGCAGTTTTGTTCTTCAATTGGAATTAATTATATATTTTTTTCATTTTAGCACTTATTCTTGTCATAACCTAATTTTGGGTTATTCCCCAAAACTATCCGAAAATAACAAAAAAAATAAAATAAAAGGGGCTGGTGTCGGTAGGAAAATCAAGGTGAAATTTTGGATGTTTTTAAGAGTTCAATCGTACCTTTTTTTGTGCCTAAAATGAAGGAAATCGCAGATTCAAGGCTAAAGTAATTTATTATCGGATAAATCTACGTAAAAATTAAGTCGAAAGATATGATTATATTTTTATGGGTCAGTTTGATTTAATCGTTGGCCGATTTAAAAGTGTAATTATGTTTAAGAATTAATTTAGGGTCCAATCGAAAGATTTAATTAAGTGCAAGGAATTGATTATATTTTAAATTGGCCAAATTAATTTTGTTAAGGGTAGACAATGAGAAATCAAGTTCTTGAATTTAATTAGTGTTCAATTGATGAGATTGGAATTTTCGGAGACCGATTTGAATTTTTCCAAGCCAATTATACAAAATCGGGGGGGGGGGGGGGGGGGGGGCAAATGGAATGAATTGAGAGTCTAATGGTTAATTGGGGGTTAAATCGCACAAGTCGGAAACTAAGGACCATAATAAAAAAAAGCAAAGCTAAGGTTACTCTCGAAATTTTAACGGGGACGCAATTGCACAAAATTATAAAACTTAAATCCAATTGGTGGTACAATTAGAGCAATTATAAATCGAGGGATCAAATTGTATTTTCCCCAAATCATCTACGCTTGCAGGCGTGCCAAGCACGCCCACTGCAACTATACCCGCTACTGGGCAATGCAGAGGCAGCAGCCCTTCGTTGCACGCATGGGCAGACAAAGGGTTGCCTTCCCTGCTATAAATACCTGCATACAGAGGAGAAAAGAAAGGAGCAGGGAGACAGAGGAGGGGAAGCAGAGAAAAAAATCAAGTAAAGCAACAAAGAAGGAGGGAAATTTACGTAAAATTTAGATAATATTAATTTCCCTCATATTCAGCGTCGGCTCTCCCTCTTCACTTCATCTCTCTCCGTTAGTCCTCTCTCTCTCACTAAAACCAGATGCTGGCATCTCTCTCTCTCCCCTAGCAGCCATCAACTCCGGCCACCACGCACCGTCCAGTCATCACGAGAACTTCCACCACCACTCCAGCACCACAGCTACCTCCTCCAGCGAGGTTGCAGAGCAACATCCCGCGACAACAAACACAGCCCATCACTTTCCGATGCCATTTTCGGCCACCACAGGCCACTATTTCCGATGCCACCACGACTAGAAGAACCACCTCGATCTCCTCTACCCAAAGGTGTTAACAGGTACGCCATTCATCACACTCCAAAATTTCACTATTCATCGTCTTCTTCAACTTTTGCAAGCGCGGGGAGTGAATTAATTCACTCCCCGCTGGGCCGGTTGGGCCGGGCTTCGTGCCCGACCCGTGGATGAAGGCAGGCCTTCCAGCCATCTCGGGCTGAAGACCAGTCCAAGTTGTCCGGGCTATAAGCTCGTTCCAAGAATACATGGGTTGAAGCCTGATCTTAGTTTAGGTGGGCCGCGAACCCAGACCCATAGAGGCGGGCTGGCAGCCTGGCCCATTAGGGCTGGGCAGCCAGCCCACCAAAAAAATAAAAATAATAAAAAATATAGAAAAAATACAAAAATTGCAAATAAATTATTTTTTAGAAAAATATAAAATATGTTGTTTTCTTACATACGGCCAATACACTAGTATATTTTTAAAATTCTTTTTTTCGAAAAATATATATTATCTCGGAGTTTGAAAAAAAATGGGTTTTAACATGGATTTTGCAAAGAAAAATCATTTCTCGCATTTTGAGATTTTACAACATGTTTGTAAAAATCCAAAGGGTACTGACCAATATTCCAAAAATATCATAATCTTATTTTTGGGAATTTATTATTTAAACATTGTTGATATTTGGATAAATAAACCCTAAGGGGTTAATATCCAAAATATTCGGCGGGGATAATTTGTTATTATTCACTGTCGGTGTTTGGATGAATAAATCCTAAGGGGTTAACTTCCAAAATATTCGGCGGGGATAATTTGCTATTATTCACTGTCGGTGTTTGGATGAATAAATCTTAAGGGGTTAATATCCAAAATATTATGCGGGGATAATTTGCTATTATTCACTGTCGTTGTTTGGATGAATAAATCCTAAGGGGTTAATATCTAAAATATTCGGCGAGGGTAATACATCATCATCATTTAACCAACATATTCTTTGAAAGATCAAAACCATAACAAATCATAAGCCAACCAAAACGTCAAGCAGCTTACCTCAGGTAGGGCGTACTAGGGGTGCTAAAACCTTTTCTTTACGCAACCAGTCCCTTACCTTAGAATCTCTTAAAGACCAGTTTTATGTTTCCTAGTAACCATAATACTAGGTGACGACTCCCTTTTCCACAAAAATAAAGATAAGACCCCCACATGAATTCCCCCGCTCACGGGGTGGGTCGCCGCGACGCCGCGCTCTCGCGAAGGGGTGCGACAATTCTTTTAATTTTTTATTTAGTATTAATTCCTTTGCTTTTTTCGATCCTTTTTTAACATTGTTTATTTTTTTTCATATTTATGCATTTATGATTTTATATTTATTTTTAATTTTTGTCGTTTATTTTTTGTTGGGGTTTTATATTTATTCGGTTCAGTTCTAAAATTTTAATTTATGTTATAGTCATTATAATAATGGTAACTTTGCCATGGATTTTCAATGATATTTTCTTCTTTTTATAGGTAGAAAATCTATGATTTATTTTTGTTATTTAGTTATAGTGGGTATTTCTATAATTTATATTTTATTATTGTATTTAATTTAAATTAAATTATGAAATGAATCAATCCAAATATAGTGAATTTGATGATTCAGGTATTCAAATCTTCTTATCTTTTTAATGATAATAATAATTTTATACTGGTGATTTCATTAAAACCTGTTAAATAGATAAATTTATATCAATTTAAAATTCATATATTTATTAGAAAATTACGCTCCATAAAAATTATGCATAAATTGATTATTTTGCTCAAATTTATAGTATAATAAAAAAAATCTCACAATCTTAATATCTCATGCTCTTAATATATATTTGTTTGCATTGAAAAAAATATATTTCAACCGCGGCGGTGTGTGTGTATATATATTGCCGTCATTGCCGTCAGACAAGAGCCAAAAGCAACAGCAATATATCGTCGTTGTATATATCTCGTGTCATAAAACAATAAGTAACGCGGAATGCTATCCTATTTATAATAACAAGACAGAAAATAATTATAATTAACACCATCCATACAAAAACAGAAACACAAAACAGCTAAGAAAAACAAAAGTTCATCCATCTTTCTTCAAGGCAAAGCAAGAAAGAAACGATCATTTTGCGCTCAGAAATGCGCTGACCGATTCGTAATCACAAGGGAAGAAAGTACAACGACGACAGCAGAACTTGATTGATTCGTGGAATTTAATACTCAGTCTCACATAAGTTGACAGTCAAATGAACGAGACATTCTGTCCTTCCCAAAAGAAAAATACTATTTTGCAAAGACCAAAACAATCAGCAAACTCTGAAGGAGAAAGAATGGTTAGAAATTGTGGGGCAACAATAATCATGATAAAATTTCACAAGCATGGAGTTCTAATGGTACAAAAGGTCGACGCCCAATGTGACTCATCAACCTAACACTCCTTTGCCCAGATGGGATCTAAAGACCCTATAGGTCCAAAACCTTGCGGCACTGCAGCATGTAGAAACATTTGTTTAACATTGCATTTCCTTCTACCTAAACCAAAAAAATTAAATTATATATTAGGATTGAACTGCATCTTTCCTTGTGATAGAATGTAATAAGTGAGGCATGCCTGCCTGGGGGGGAGCAAACGTCGCCGTACTTCCTTGATACTTGAGCAACAGCATCAAATGGTGAAGGTTCCTTCCACACGTGTTAGGACAGAAGGCTGCAAAGCCTTTGCAAGAGGCAGCACCTGTAAGCTTTGCCTAGCCAAAATAACATCAATCTTCATGCATAATACATGTAAAGGCTGTTTGAAGCAGCACAGGCAAGTGAGTTTTCAGTTGGATGCCACGCTAGATGCAGCAACTTCGTTGTGAAATCAAATGCATTTCCATTTGTATCAACTCCAGAGGAATCAGCTCCTTTTTAAAGTCATCAAGGAAAAAAGATGTTAAGACTCGGGAAACGATGTAAGATCCAAAAACTTGCTTTCTAGGGTTAGTCAGATGATGGACAATTAAGTGATGCCACATGAGATTATTAGGAGAAATCAGAGAAAAGCAGTAAACTTCCTCCAACATTAACAGACCTCGCCTAAAACCACGGGAAAGAGTGCCCAGAGATCTAGAAGGCCTTGACGGGGTTTGAACATGTCTCCTGTCAGTTCATGACATAAATTAACCACATGAAAAAAGGTTAGCCAGCGAGAGTCATCTGAAAACCAACATGGGTCATGTTATTCAAGTGAACATAAAAGAGGATGATCATCAAGAGTGTTTGACACGGAATTTTGAATATTTGGAGTGTGCAAACAAAACCTTCATGTATTATCAGTTACACAAGTCTCCTTAATTCACTCTCAAATGTACCTCATAGGATTCTTGCTGGCTTCCAATGTTGTTGCATCTGTGCTTCCTTCAGAAGAGCAACCAAACACACGAAATAGGTTGCTGAAATGTAAAAGAAAGTATATCATGCGATGTGTAAGCAATCAATTAACCAGGAAAATGGTAAAGACTAAGGGATCATTCAAATATATGAAACCCACCTGTAGGAACCAGTTGCCACTCGAAGCCCGTCTCCACTCAGACAACACTCAAATTTGTCAAAGATGGAATCGTTTTCATACAGATCACAAAGCTGATCAATAGCAAAGAGCAATACGATCACATTGTAGTAGTACCTCATAATCTCTACTAAATGCCATCTAAATTCATAAATAAGGACACCCAAGAAGAACATGTCACCTTGGGTCTAAGATATTCATGAACCTGGAAGGTTGAAACTGGTCCAGAATCCATATTTATGTCCCACAACTGAAAACAAAGAAATCCAGACTTAGTGAGAACAGATGCCACGGTGGATCAGAACTGAAGCAGGAATACAAAATTGAAATAAATTGCCTGTGAAGAACAAGTTGCTCATCTACTCTGCTGCCATCATTATCGATTTTTAATTCTGTCAAATTATTTTTCACTCTTGGGGCTGGTTGGGTATTGGGAGGGTTAACAATAATCCCAAAACAAGGGTACCTAAGCCGCCCCTCATGCACATACAACTTTCATATGTTTCCCCCTCTCTTCCTTTTCAAATAACCAAATAAAATTCAAATAGTTTTTTCATCATATTTCTTTAACTACTAACAGTATTTTAATCCTTTTCTCTTTCTTTCTACTAACAGCAATACAACTAACTTTTATACCCTTAAATATTTACTAATAAAAATCATTCCTCTGTCAGTTCACCTACTTTTTTTAACCTCGTGCCAAATGCACCATTAGCATTAAGAATAAAAACACACGATTAGGTTCTGTAGAAGGCAGCTTGGATTAAGTGATTAACTTAAAGAAGGCGAGTTTTTAGAAAATCATCCAGCACAAAGTAGTGAAATTTATGCTATGAAACAACAGAAAAGTGCAAATTGAAATAGTGTGCTTAAATTTTAAAAATAAACACCAAACATAAAAATAAGAACCTTTAGAGTCATGTAATCGCGACTAAGAATATATCTACCATCCTTGGCAAACTTAATATCTGAGATTGAGGCAATTATCTCTGTGAAGAAGGACCTTGAACCAGGCACCTCTTGTTCCTCAAACCTGGGCCACCAGAGAGCATAATGTATATATTCAAAAGAAAAGAAAGAAAGAAACTCGATACAAGATATCTAAAACATCTCATGCTACATTCATAACTCCATGATGTTAGATAATACATGAAAATTCAACCAAAGAAAACCATGTAGATAAAAAACCTAAAGTGCTTACAATTTGCTATGAGAATCGCATAGAGCTGACTGTCGCATGTCAACTAAACGAATTGAGCCCCTTGAACTACTATATGCCAGCATATGACAATGAGTAGGATGAAATTCTGCTGAAGTTATCACCTCTGCATACATGAATTCAAATGTGTGAATATTTGATATACAATGACAATTCAATATATCAATCCGAACATTCACATGATTTTCAATATTGAAATCTACAAGATGAATACCATGCTTTGATCATCCAAAACATCATATAGATACGAAGCACAATACGAGCAGAAAAGTTGGCCTCTCACCAAGCCACCCATGCTTGCAGAAAGGGGGATAAGAGAACTAAACAGTAGCACTTGCACAACAGGAAAGATCATATACCGAGCTACCAAGACTCTAAAGAGAATATTTCTAGACCTATCCACCCAGAATACACCATAGACAACATGTAAAATCAATAACAACATAAAATACTTGGATGTTTAATTTCATGCAAAATACATGGATTCTAACCAGTCAGATCCTCCATGTTTGCAGGCTTTACATCAACAATATTGAAACTCTGATTGCTGATTTCCAAATTCCAAAGATTTATTCGCAGATCATCAGCAGAAATAAAAGTTTCACCATCACTGCAAAAAAGAAAACAAAGGAATAACCAATTAAGTAGAATGTTATGACTGTGATACTTCAAGAGCATGCTTTTGGGCTTGACAACATTTGGGAAAATTCAAAAAAAAAATTATGGACAACAATATAACTATCCAAAATATCAAAATAATGCAGGATCAGTTTTTTGAAGAAGTGCCATAATATACATTGCTCTTCAATATCACGTCTTTACAAGATCAAAAAATTCAATTAAAAGGAAATGATAAGAGTAATCAAAATGACAAGGGATGTTAAAGACATGGTATGTGGAAATGTGAGTCGTACATCTATGAAATAAGTGAATGCACCTGTTGTTAGAAATGGAGTTGATGTGATAGTCATGGGCATGAGCATAAATTCTCCGACACCTAGGCACAAGGCTCATTTCATTACTGGTCAGCTGGATCACAAAAAATGTAAGAGGTGTTAGAACCAGAGATCACTAGAATATTATAATAAGCATTTCCAGATGTAATAATCATGATTTCCATGAGCAGACAAGTATATTAGAGTGAATACAACTACCACAGGTAAGCGTAGAGATGGGACACCCCCAGGTGGAAAAGAAAAGTCATTGCTCAAGCCCAAGGGTTTATCCAAACATCCTCCATTGGCAGTATATGGTTTGTAGCTTGTTGGTATGCTTGGACCTACAACAGGACCATTTCCAGCAGCTTTTGCAGGGTCAACATTCATGTCACATATTTTCTTGACCTTCTTTTCATGGACCTGTCCACCATTAGAGCAAGCACATTTGATACACCCACTGATTAGAAAATTCCATTGTTTTCCAGATTTCTTCAACTCAACAAGTTGTTCTATTAGTTATTATAGATGCAAAAAATTAACCACGACAACACAGACTGAACATTAAGAGTTCACAACTAAAAGGAATTCTAATGGTTAGAAACTTTGAATGGAACCCACCAAGAAAGCTAGAGGAATAAAAATCACCTATTATAGTATAGCTAAAAATAGATAGTAAGAATATCAAAAAATTCAGCAATGTTCTGCCCTACCTTCCAAAATTTGATTGTTTTGTCATTAGTGGACAGAAGAAAAAGAGCACCATTAGCTGACTGGCACCATCTGATCTTGTTGATCTTCTCCTCAATTTCCAAGCTCTTCAGATAATCAAACTACAATGGAAAATAATGAACACTTATCAAATCCTGAACCCAGTCAAGATTAAAACAAATATAATTCCCAGTAATTAACAGGGGGGGAGCCTGAAAAGGAAAAATTAAGAACCTCAGGTTCATGGCTTTGAAACTCTGTTTTGTAACGGAATTCTGGATGTCTGGCAATTGGAAAATCCATCTTCTCTAGATCTCTCCGATTTCCATCATGCTAAACAATGTAAGTTTATGTCATAGAGCTATTTCACTACAGAAGGGGGGGGGGGGGGATTTGCTTTAAAGATATGCCTATATTTTCTTACATCTCTTGTGTAGGTTCTTTCAAATAAAACCACTCGACCTCCACGATCTCCAGTAGCTAGATGGTCACCAGTTCTATCAAATTCTATGGAAGATATGATATCAACTGCAAAAGTCCATAACTAAAAGTAAGAAGGTGAGGATGAGATGCAATAATTCTGAGGGAAATTTTAAATAAAAGAGTTTCATTGATAAACTTCCAGAATTGACTTCCACTTGGTTTATGTGTTTCATCCTCTTGGGAAGTCAATTGACTTCCACCGGATAAGACTTAATATCCGGTGCCTAACTACCACCTGAACTATCAAAACAGTGGGACAGTAATCTGACTGCTCAGAACAGCATGTCTTGGCTTGAACCATTACAAGCTATGATTGTTTCAGTTTTTACCATTCTATGCCAACCAGTAGGCACAGACTCAGAGCCAAATCACAATAGCAGGTTTGCATTGACCAATCGAAATGAAATCATCTGACATAAAACTTCCATTTCATTTATCAACAATGAGATTTGTGCCCAAGATCCCTCTCCTCCCCACCAGTGCCTTTTCCATTGTGTTATTGCAATACTGGCTATGATAGGTAGTTTTCCATGTGTTCATGAGCTGTACAACAGTTCCACAAATTTTGAACATGATAACCATGAAGAACTACTTTCAAACTTATAATACAGGTCTAGTCTCCTAAACCAAAGATATTGAGTTAGCAGGTTTATTTAAATCATTTGGACTCAAGCCCCAATCCTATTTTCATTCATTCCCGTAAATACCCCTTGTAGAGAACTATGTCAATGATCATGCACCATGCCATTCAAAATTACTATTTTATTCTCCCAATTGCCAGTTTGCTTCTATTTTATTGGCTTCTCTATCCTCACTTTCTCAGTTATGCAATCAAGCCCAACTAATGCTATAAAAGCAAAAGATAACTTAAATCCCCAAACTTCCTAGCTTGCAAGACTGCATGTATGCAACTAAGTTTATAAGATTAATGCATGACTCAACTTGCCCTCTGTAGCAGGTTTGCAAGCATAACACACAATCCTCGATTTGTATTACAATCAATAAACAATTCAGCTAACAATCCATACTACCATCCACCACAACGATGCGATTAACCACCGCAGCATGACAATCATCAAACCAGTAACACGCCCATGCAACAACATTCTAATTTTAGCTGCAAATCCCACCCTAATGACTAATCATTATGTTCAATATAGCTCTGAAACTTACCCTACAGTGCTTCAAAGCCACACTTTCAATGGTAAAAAAACACCAACTCAAACACTATTCAATAACACAAACACATTCAAATCATTAAACCGAAACCAAATTAATCTCGCATGAAAATAGAACAATAAATGAACACTAATTACACCCAAAAAAAAGGGGAAAGTTAAATCCACGATAAAAGAAGAATCAACAATTAATAATGCGACAACACAAAATCAAAAACCCTAACCACGGATCGTATCGTACCTTCTTGTACTTCTTCACCAGCCGTTCGCTCTCCAAAAACCTGCGCAAATTTCCATTCAAGCGGCACCGGCGCTGCCGCCACCGCAGCTTCCTCGCTGCCGCCTCCGTTCATATCAAGCTAAATCTTCGTTATCCAGAAATAATAATAAGAAATAAAAAAAATCGATCTGGTACTCAGATTGGAAAAGGCAGCATCAACGGCTAGAAATCATCTCCATTTAGAATCCTAGTTCTTGATTAATCAACCCTCAGAACTGAAAACAAAACCACAGATTTCACATAGACAAATGCGCTCTCTATCTCTCTCTCTCTGCTTTTCTTTTTTTTCCTTTTTTCTCGGTTTTTCCCTCTCTAAATCTCACGCACGGACACCCTTTCTCTCTCTATCTCGATGGATTGAGAGATTGATTTGATTTCACACGCACACACAAGCACTCTCATCTCTCTGTTAATTCTCTGTTCTGTTTTTCTATTATTATTTTATTTTACTAAGACGAAAAGTAAAATAAAATAAAATAAGATAAGATAAGATGGGAAGATAATGACGAGGTGGGGGATGCGACGTTGCTTTTTTGGCTGATTAGTAGCCCCTCTCTCCTCTTTACATTTATTAATTTCTTTTAAGCTTCGTGTTACTTCTTACAAAATAATATAATAAATATATTTTCTGATTACAAAACGCTGTCAAAATTATAATTTTTATAAATGTATAAACACTTAATGAGAAATAAGTCCAAGTCTTAATGAGATATAATGGATATAAAAAATACATGATCATCGTTAAAATAATCACAATAATTACAAAGAACCTAAAGTAGATCGGTCAGTCACGGTTCACGCACACTCATGTGCACTGTGGACTGGTCATTTACTCCCCTGCTTCGCATGCGCTTGTGCTCCTTTTTTTTTCTTTTTTTTCTTACACAGATCTGCTTTTTGTAATTTGTATGGTGGAAATGACAAAGGAGTGGCTGTGGCCGAGCGGTTGTCCGCGCGCTGCCAACATGGGCGCGCGAGAGTTCGAGCCGCTTAGACAGCAAAACTGATTTGGTTTTTTTTTATAAAGAACTATTTTTAAAAAAAATAAAAAATAAAAATGGGTTCTTTTTTTTAATAACTGGTTGTTGTTTTTTTTAACAAAAAAAAGAATTTTTTTTTTAATAACTGAGGTGTCCGGACCAACTTACGCGCACCACGACTAATCTCTGGATCTTTTTTTTTTTTACATTTTTTTCCCTATTTTGTTTTGCCACTTATACATATTTTTTTTCTTAACCGAGGTGTCCGGGTCAGCTTACGCGCACCACGATTTTTTCTTCCCAAGTATATATTTTTTTGGTTCCTGGCCAACTGAGCGCGCCGCGAATAATCCCTGGGCTCATTTTTTCTTAACATTTTTTCCTCTTTTTTTCCCACTTATACATTTTTATATATATAATCAGGGTGTCCGAATTAGTTTACACGCACTACGACTATTACTATTTTATAGAATTCCTAAAGGAGATCGCAATTCCAAAAAGTTATGAATATATATATTTTAAGGAGCTAATATGAAATAAATAGCAAAATATATAATTAGTCTAACATATTTATCAGAGAAAAAATTACAACTAATTATTATCATTATTTTTAAGGCGCTAATATGAAATAAATAGCAAAATATATAATTAGTTTAACATATTTATAAGGAAAAAATTGATGAATAATTATTATCATTATTTTTAATGCCTTATCTACAATAATTAGAATTTCAACACCTAATAATATTTAAAAAAAAAATTAAAAAATAAATAAATGACAAAACAAAAAATATATATTATTAGATCTTAAAAAATTATTTGACGTGAGGAATAAATAAAAAGAAAAAAGAACAAAGAGAATAATAAGTCGAACAATTACGACACACTCAACCGCCATCGAATGCCCAATTGACATAAAAAAGAGTAATTCATCTCTAATTGATTTTGTCGATTGCATTTTTTTAATCAACCGATTATATAATTATCGAAACAATTAAGACACACCAAACAATCAATCAATTGCAGTTTTGCAATCTATTAATTAAATTTACAACACACAATAGCAATCTGCCAGAAATAATCCATCTTTGATAGATTTTAGCGGTTGCAATTTTGCTATTTGCCAGTTAAATAGGTGGTTGTCATTAAAATAAACTTAACCATCAACATATTCGATACAACAATTTTACTAATTAAATATTAAAATCACCAATTATAACACGTATAAAATCAATCAGTTTTCTACATAAATAGAACCCAGCACTATGCGTGGGCAAGTTCGCTCGCTAAAGGAGATCAGTCATTCACTGTTTGTTACTGTGGAATGGACATTTGGTCTGCTGCTTCACGCCTACATGAGCTCGGTTTTTTTTTTATATATAGTCAGGGCTTCTTTATTTTTTTATTTGTATAGTAGAAATGACAAAGGAGTAGCTGTGGTCGAGTTGTTGTCTGTGCATTGGCAGATTTGGCGCACGAGAGTTCAAACCACTCAGACAACAAAACTGATTTTGGTTTTCTTTTTTTTCCTCTTTTTTTTAAAACACCGGATTTTTTTTTAATAACTAAAGTGTTCGGGCTAGGTTACGCGCGTCACGACTAATATCCGGATCCACCTTTTTTTATACATTTTTTTTCCTGTTTTGTTTTGCCACTTATACAAAAAAAAATTTCTCCAACCGAAGTGTCGAGGTCAGCTTACGCGCATCAAGATTTTTTCTTCCCAGGTATATTTTTTTTTGTTACTGGCCAGCTGAGCGCACTATGAATAATCCCTAAACTCATTTTTTCTTAACATTTTTTCCTATTTTTTTCCTACTTATACATTTTTTTTATATAATCAGAGTGTCCGGATCAACTTACACACACCACGACTATTATTATTTTATAGAATACCTAAAGGAAATCACAATTCCAAAAAGTGATGAATATATATATTTTAAGGCGCTGATATGAAATAAATAGCAAAATATATAATTAATCTAACATATTTATCAGAGAAAAAATCACAAATAATTATTATCATTATTTTTAAGGCGCTAATATGAAATAAATAGCAAAATATATAATTAGTCTAACATATTTATAGGGGGGAAATTACAAATAATTATTTTCATTATTTTGAATGTCTTATCGACAATAATCAGAAATTTCAACACCTAATAATATTTATAAAAAAAAACAATTAAAAAATAAAATAAATGAAAAACAAAAATAAATATTATTAGATTTTAAAAAATTATTTGGCTTGAAGAATAAATAAAAAAGAAAAAAGAAAAAAGAGAATAATCAGCTGAACAATTACGAAACACCCAGTCGCCAACGAATGCTCAATTGACTACAAAAAATAAAGTAATTCATCTCTAATTGATTTTATTGATTGCATTTTTTTATCAACCGATTATATAATTGTCTAAACAATTAAGACACACCAAACAATCAATCAACTGCAGTTTTGTAATCTACGAATTAAATAAATCGACAAAAAATAGCAATCAACTAGAAATAATTCATCTCTGCTAGATTTTAACGGTTGCAATTTTGCTATATGCCGGTTAAATCGTTCGTTGGCGTTAAAACCAACCCAAACATCAAAAAGTTCGATACAAGAAAAAAATAATCCATCTTTTATTCATTTTATTAATTGCAAATTTATGTCCACCAATTAAATAACAGTCAGAACAATTAAAACACGCCTAACAATTAATCAATTATAGTTTTTCAATATGCAAATTACATAAATCGATAAAATATTTAAGCAAGTTCACCCATTAATGAATTGGCTATAAAATACAATCCACTCCTTTTTAATAGATTTCATCGATTATAATTTTGAGAGTTGTCAACTAAATTATTATCCGAGCACTTAAACTAATAACAACAACCAACTAATTCGATACAGACAAAAAAAAACTGCAACAGAATTTAACGATTACAATTTGCTATCTACCAACTAAATAATTCTTTGCAGACCCAATAATTAATCAGTTCGCTACATCAAGAAAGCCCAGCGCAACACGCGGGCTAGTCAACTCATAATTACTTATAATACAATAGGAGTGGTGATTTTACTGTGCATTTTTTCAATGTTCATTTAGACACAGTTTATTGTTGATTACAACAATAAAATTATCATTTTACCCCTATAACCAAAAAATTAACCCCAAAGACCGAGGTCATTTTCAATATTTGCAAGGGATATGGATGGTATTTTCAAATTCTCTGCAAAGTAAAACTACTAATTTACTCCTGGGTGCTGAGAAAAAGACGCGGAACAGTTGGGGTATTTTCGGTTTTTCCCAAATTCCTACACAATAAAACTACTAAAATAACTCCCGAAACAGACAAAAACAGAACATTATAGCCTGGGTGGTGTGGGACTTCTCCCACGTTTTTTCGTGATTATCATTGAGTCCAGGGGTGTATAAGTAATTTACTTTTTTTTTCTTTTCTGAAACACTGCAGGCGCGTCGTACGGACGCGCCAACAGTGTTTCACGGGCACGCGCCTATCAGGCAGCGCATGCAGCATCTTTCAGGCAATGGAAACTGCAGTTCCATTGTGTCATTTGGTGCGCCACTATGTCCTTTGCCTCCCGGTGCAACACGTGTTGGTTTTCGTTGTTCAAGACATCGCCAGTGAACGGTTTTGGTTTTTTTCTCCCTTTTCTCTATCTTGTCGCCGCAAATTACATTTAAGACCTTCATGTGTGTACGCTGTTTATTTTAGTCCCTAAGGTTTTTATTTTGTTTTCATTCATGATTTCTTCAATGAAAATTTTGATTGTTTTCAATTATGCTTTTTAATTGAAACTGATTATATATGTTGATTTTCATTCCAGTCCTTATTCTTTTGATTTTTGATTTGTTTTTTGTTTTTTTAATTTTTTTGGTATGCAAGTTTTAATTTGTTTTAATTTTGTCCCCCAATTGAAATGGGTCATATATGCTATTTTTCATTTCAATCCTCATTTTTTATTTTTTTAACAAAATTACACTGCAAATACCTTTAAAAATATCATTATTTGTTTCAGTCCAGAGATTTTTACTTGTTTCAATTTTATCTTTCAATTAGTATTAATTATATATATATATATATATATATATATATATATTATTTGAATTTCTTTTAATTGTATCCTCCAATTGAAATTAGTCATATATGTTGTCTTCATTTCGATCCTTATTCTTTCAATTTTTAAATACATTTATTTGTTTCAGTCCCAAGGTTTTTATTTGTTTCAATTTTGTCATTCGATTAGAATTAATTATATGTTTTGTTTTGGTTTTGTTTTAAATGTGTCCTCCAATTGAAATTAGTCAAATATGCTACTTTTCATTTTGATTCATATTCTTTTAATTTATTTTTTACAAAATTACACTGTAATGTTTTTTTAAAATACTTTTATTTGTTTCGATCCTTGGGTTTTTATTTGTTTCAATTTTGTCATTCAATTAGAATTAATTATATATTTTATTTTTTATTTCATTCCTTATTCTTTGAATATTTTATTTGATATTAATTCCTTTGGGTTTTTTTTGTCATTTTTGGACAATGTTTATTTTTTATCCGTATTTATGCATCTATGCTTTTAGTTTTTGTTTTTAATTTTTGTCATTTTATTTTTATTGGGGTTTTATTTTTAATAGGTTCAATCCTAAAATTTTAATTTATATTAGTAATCATTTTAAAATTAATATTGCTTCCTTTTTCCCTTTGTTTTTTTTTGTGTATTTTCTGTTATTTTTATTTGTTTTTTGGATCAAATGATTTTATGATTTTATTGTTTCCATAATAATAATGATAATTTTAGTGATTATGTTTTTATTATTTTTTTGTAAAAATGTTTTGCTTCTTTTTTTTCGTGACAATTTAATGATTTTAATTGTTTGGGCAATAATATTGATAATAATTTTAATTGTTATAGTAATGATAATGACAATAACGTAAGAATAAATTTTTAATTCATATTTTTATCTTTTTGTAGATAAGAAATTAATTATTTATTTTTATTATTTAATTATTGCAAATATTTTCAGCATTTTTATTTTTCTCGAACAGTTAGTTAAAAAACATTACAAAAGCTAAAGACAAAGGGAGCATATTATAGTAAATTATACTTCGTCAGCTCCAACCAATAAAAAAATGTAATATTTTTACTTTCAAATTTAAATGATGAAAAAATAAATAATTATAATAAATACAAAAAGTATTTCAGAAGTTTCATTTTATTCGAAGCTGCAACCTCCCAAAATTGCATTTGAGGTTAATAATATTAAATAGCTATAATAAATATAAAAATATTATAAGGATTGAATTTAATTTTTCTAATATCACGTTAATTAAATAAAGGGCTACAATTATAGATTAAACGAATTCTATCCCCCACAATTAACCAATGCGCCTCATTAGTCAAAAGTCAACAATCAACAGTGTATAATAATATATATAAAACGTGACGAGGTTTCACTGTATATGTTTATTGTGGATTTCAACAGTGAAATTATTATTTTATCTCTATAATCGCCAAAATTTGACCCTTAGTATTGGGGTGTTATGGTCTTTTCAATATTTATTGAACAGTGCAACTACCTATTTATTTATCTCTAGAAGCTGACAAAAAGATGAAAGCTGAGGGAAGGTATTTTAGATTTTTCACATCTTTGTGCACAATACAATTACTTACATACCCTCCAAAAAAGACAGAAAGGAAGGTCAATGGCTGGGGCATGGTGGTGCGTTCACTCCTGTTTTTTGTGGTTATCGTTGGGTTTAGGGGTGTTTAGTTAATTCTGTAATTTTTTATTATTTTTTTTAATTTACTGCAGGCGCGTCGTACGAACACATCATCGATTTTGCACATGAACGCGCTTCTCAAGCGGTGCATAAGGGGTCTATAGGTGATGGAAAATGTCTGATCGCTGTGTCATACGGTGCGACGCCAAGTCTTCTTGCTCCCAGTTCGGCGCGTGTCGCGTGAAGGTGGTCGTAGAATTGCCGATGGATGTTTTTTCTTTCTTCCCCCTTTTCTCTCTCCTGCAGCCAGAAAGTACATATATTTTTTGTTGTTTTATTTCAGTCTCTGATCTTTTGATTTTGTTTTTTTACTGATTTCTTCAATGAAAATTTCAATTGTTTCAATTATGCCCATCAATTGAAATTAATCATATTTAGTTCTTAATCTTTTAATTATTTAAACAAATACACTATATATTTTTTTTTAAATCCCTTTATTGTTTTTCAGCCCTAAGGTTGTGATTTGTTGCAGTTTTGTCCTTCAATTGGAATTAATTATATATATTTGTTTTTTATTCTAGCACTTATTCTTTTAATTTTTATATAGTATTAATTCTTTTAATTTTTTCGGTTTTCTTGGACAATATTTATTTTTGTTCATATTTATGATTTGATGCGACCATATTATTTGATAGTTTCATCCATATTTACCTAGTGTTTTGTATATGTTTTGTGTATAAAATGCCTTGATATTCTTTGTTTTATGTTTTGAAGGCATTTTTGGATTAAAGATGCAAAAAGAAGGTAATTGGAGCTAATTGACAGATTTGACCTCTAGTCGGTGTTTTATGCAGAGTGGAAGCTCTAGAGATTGAAATGAAGTGATTCCAGTGACATTCAAAAGCTAACATCCATAAATTTATGTAAATCTAAGGAAAAAGAAATAAAATAAGGAAGATCATGGAAATTGCAGCCTTCAAAGTCAAATCTTGCAATCTGCCGATATCGACCTTTGTCCATTCCAACTTCCATATCTCGAGCTACAAAAGTCCGATTGATGCAAACTCAATTTCCGTGGATTCAGCACTTAAATACCTATAAACGATCCAAATGAAAGCTCAAAAAGAT
The DNA here is from genome assembly GCA_009078335.1 of Salix brachista. NCBI lineage: Eukaryota > Viridiplantae > Streptophyta > Magnoliopsida > Malpighiales > Salicaceae > Salix > Salix brachista. The sequence continues at coordinate 5,316,917 of CM018589.1, read as the reverse complement.
GTGATATGAATTTTACAAGGGACAACTAAATTTTGCCAATTTAAGGAAGGACTATTTTGTAAAGTAGACACTAGGGTTTCTAAGCATATATAAAGGAGGAGAGGAGCCAGGAAGTGGCGGCCAGCACCAAAGAAAACATAAATCTTCCTCCTCCAAACCTTAAATCATGTTTTCTTCCATCTTTTTATTTAGTTGTTCAACAAACATGCAAGGCTAGACTCTTTTACTTAGTTGCAAGGACACGGAAACCTTCAGATTTCAAGAGCTGTGAGATCTATTTTTACCTCATTTTTTTAGTTTATATGATGAATATGTTTGTTCTCCTATGCTTATTTTCCTATGGTTGTTTATTTAATTGCTAAGAGCGGACTCGAAGTTATTTTTGTAGACAATCAATTGCTAAGTTTGAGATCAAAACCGGAGTTGTGGTATATGAACTTATGAAGCAACTAAGTTAATAATTGTAGTGGATCTATGTTATTAATCTTAGAGAGAACATTGAATCGAACTAAACATATATTGCGGACAATTATGTTTCTTAATTGATCAATTTATCTAGATTTTAATGCTGCCATTGAATCAAATTACTAGTGCGGACACTGTGGTTATTTGATGGTTAGGGTAAGTTATACGGCGGATCCGTTAACGAACCAATTTTAAGAAGAGATAAATATTCAGAATATAAATTGATGTGCCATTTCCATGATCAATTATGATTTCTGTAGGTGGATGTTGATTTGCGACCAAGGTTTGTTTTATTGATAAATTTTAGTTTTATATAATTTTCGCTTAGTTTGCTTTAGCCTAGCCTAGACAACTTCCAACCCCCCCCCCCAATTGCATAACATATAGCACGAAAATCTGAACTAAATCGTCCTCGTGGGATCGACCCCTTGCTTGCTCTATACTATCTTGTTTGATTTATTTTAAGCTAGGGTAATTAATTTGTGCGACAGCGACATCGCAACAAATTTTGGCGCCGTTGCGGGGGAAGTGATTTTAGTTGATTCTTGTGTTCTTGTGTTGTTTTGTGATTTATTCTACTTGCTGTTATTTTTATTTATTCTGAAAAAAAAAGAAAAAACAAACATATTTGTGTTTGTGGCGGTACTGTTCAAAACATATTTTTTGTGGAATTAGGTGTTGATCTTTTGTTTTCTGAAGGAAAACGACGTTCTTAGAATAACTAGTGACTCATGGTCACTAGCCCCACATTATCCAGGCCAAATTATATTGTTTTCTAAGGTTTCTGGACACTTTTAGTTTTCTAGCGTAGGATACTATTTCCTATGGCGTTGTTTTCAAACTCTTGTGTACTTGGTTTCTTTTGAGTTTTCTTTACAATTTATGCCTGTAACCCGTTCTGCTAACCAAAGTCATCAAGTGATCTCGAAATAGAAAACACTTTACGCAGTTTACGAAAGGAAGCTCGCATCAATATCATGGTTGTTGCACGACAACGAACACTCAAGGAGCTTGCTGCCCCTAATATGGAAAACCAACCATTGTGCATAAACATAGACAATAATGTAGACTTTGAGCTCAAATCTGGTTTTATACATTTGCTGCCAACAATGGTCTTGCATGAGAGGATCCTCATACTCATCTCAAGGAGTTCCACATGGTTTGTGTTGGCATGAAACCAAATGGAGTTGAAGAGGAACAAGTTAAGTTGAAAGCTTTCCCTTTCTCTTTAAAAGGGGCAGCAAAGACATGACTTTTTTCTATTCTCCCAGGTTCCATTGATACTTGGAATGGCATGGAACAAATCTTTCTTGAAAAGTATTTACCAGCATCTCGAGTTGCCAACATAAAAAAGAAATATGTGGGATTCGGCAATCTCATGGAGAAACACTCGCTGAGTATTGGGAAAGATTTGAGCTATTATGCATTCAATGCCCTCATCATCTGCTCATTCAATACTTATATGAAGGATTGATGCCTACTGACTGTAGTATCATTGATGCTGCAAGTGGAGGGGCATTGATAGATAAGACACCCGGTGTTGCACGCCAATTAATCTCAAACATGGCAGCCAACTCGAAACAGTTGTATTTAATTTAAATTAAATTTAATTATGAAATAATCCTAATAGTTCGATGATTCATGTACCTGAATCTTCTTGCTTTTTTAATGACGATGATAATTTTATAATGATGATCTTGTTAAAATATGTTAAACATATAAATTTATATCAATTTAAAATTCATATATTTTATTAAAAAAATATCGCTCCGTACAAATTCTAGATAAATTGATTATTTTTCATAAATTTATAATATTAGAAAAAAATCCCATAATATTAATATCTCATATTTTTAATATATATTTTTTTATATTAAAAAAATATAATTTCAGCCGCGGAAAAACAAGTGCCGAACTCGAAAAGAAAAAGCTTTGAAGTAGCTATTCACAAATCTATATCCATTGAAAAATAAGGACAGAATGGTAATCTCATCAAACTGTCGGTCTCTAACCTAGGGTAAAGGTTAAAACTAACCACGGCTCAAGTGAGACTGCAGGTGCGAGTTCGCAGTCGAGCGTGGGTGACTCGCTATAACGTTTACACTTCAAAGTTTTCGTTTTTAAAAGAAAATGAATAAGCGATTGACAGAACGAGAAAGATAGTTCATATATATAAAAAAAAAAGAAGCAGGGAAAACAAACCCCCCGCACCCTCAAATTTCAAGAAGAGAAGGGCAAGAAAAAAAAACACACACAGAGAGGAATACTATCAAGAAATGGGAGATTCAAGTGACTCAGTGTCCATTGATATGGACACGGCTTCTCTTAGTGGAAAGGTACTTTATGTGACTCACACTCACATTTTCATATCTTATTTTATTTTCTTGATTTCCTGAAACTTGTTTGGTGTATGAGAAAATGTGGGATAAGGAAAGGAATCTTGGCTTTTGTATGGTTTCTTTTCTTTTGAATTATGTGGAAATTAATTCCTGAAGATTCCATTTCCATTTTGTTTCTCTGGTTCTAGTTGTGGTTAACAATCAAGAAATGTTTTTTATGTTTGATTATTGAATAAATAAATGATATGGTATTTAAGGAATGCAAATATGGTTTAAGGAATGCATTTGGTTAGTTGAGTGATGATTTTTTGCCTTGTTAGTAAAGGTTTGCTTTACAAAAAGAAGTGCTGCACATGGAAGTTTTTATCTGCTTGTAGAATATACTTTACTTGGGCAGGCCTAAAATATTATTTATTTATTTTAATTTTCGTTGAGCAAGTGAGAGAGAGAGGTTAAAAGAGGTGGGTCCTTCTTGGATGAAAGGTTTACCTTTTGAATGCTCCGTCTGTGTTTAAAATGGTTGGTTTGTGCGTTGATCATTTTACCAAATTAGTAGACCCTGCAATTATGATGGTAATGATTTTTCTTTATTTTTCTTTTGAGTGTTTAGCTGATTGATATTCGATTTTGAATCGTGTTTGCAGGATTATGTTATTGAAACTTGCTCTGGTCTTGTGTCTGTTTCTGTATATGGAGACCAAGACAAACCTGCTCTCGTTACTTATCCTGATTTAGCTCTAAATCGTAAGTAGTAAACTGCCATTTTATATTTCTTCTCATTCTTTCTTTTTCATTCTACATGCTGATAATTGACATTTGATTTTAGATGAATATGTGACCTTGCATTGCTTTTTTCGTAAAGTTCTTATATCAGACATTTCATATATGTTTAGTTAGGTTTTAATTTTGGAATATGTATATGGAAGAAATAGATCAAGCTGTCCAGTAATGTGGGAATTTATTGAGATCTATTGTCCGGGTCTTGTAAAAATGTTTGCTTCTAGGCTCACAGATGCAACTTGAATGAAAGTTTACTCATTGTGGACCAGGAATTGAATTGGAGGCTCTATCATTGTGTGATTCTGCGGACACATTAGGCTTTACCGGCTTGTTTTTTGGAGACACTGCTTACCATGCTTTGACTTGAACTTATCTTTCTGGACTTTGTAAACAGATACCTCGTGTTTTCAAGGATTATTATTTTGTCCTGAAGCATGCTCATTGCTTCTTCACAACTTTTGCCTATATCATATCAGTCCTCCTGGGCATGAGGTTTGTAGCTCCTGGTTTCTCATGTTTTCCTTGCCTAAACTGCTCTAATTACTGCTTCTGTGGAATGCTATGCAGTACCTGTGTTTCTCATGTTGCTGCTCTTCAAGAGTTATTGCAGTTAGGAGCTGCCACAATTAGCCCTGATGACCCTTTGCTTTCTGTTGATGACTTGGCAGACCAAGTTGCTGAGGTTCTTAACTATTTTGGGTAAGTACATATCTCGCTACACTTGCTTAAAATTCTTTTTCAAGAGCCGGCTGATTGGAAATTTGTGCTACAAATTCACCCTGTTTCACATTTAGATGGCCTAACTAGATGCACTGCTGCATGCTCAGAAGGGCTTAACTGTCTTTTCTTTTTGCATCATGAACATTTTTGTTTCTGTATTTGATGGATTTATTTTTTCCATCTGTCAGACTTGAAGCAGTGATGTGTATGGGGGTTACAGCTGGAGCTTACATTCTTACTCTATTTGCTGTATGCTTTCCCCAGCACAGTTCTCATGTTTGCTTCTTCAGGATTCTAAATTTTGTTTTGACCTGGCATTTACTGGTCCTTTTATTTTATTCTGTTTGGCCACAGATGAAGTACAGGCAACGTGTCCTTGGCTTGATACTTATTTCTCCTCTATGCAATGCACCGTCTTGGACAGAATGGCTGTATAATAAGGTTCCTTCCTTGGACCATCTTATGATCTGCTTGCGGTCGAGTTATCTTATTTTCACTCTTATCTTTAATGTAATCTTAATCTACTTTCAGGTCTTGTCTAATTTACTATACTATTATGGCATGTGTGGAGTTGTGAAGGAGTTATTGCTTAAGCGATATTTCAGCAAGGTATTTTTGTGCCTCTTGATCATAAATTAAGTGCATCCAAAATTGGATTGGTTGGATGATTTAATTCTAAACGATGTTTGCAGGAAGCTCGTGGTAGTGCTCAAGTACTAGAATCAGATGCAGTCCTGGCCTGCAAAAGAGTTAGTCCTTGTTCTTACCTATCCATATGTTTGTTCATTTTAATTATAACGCATGTAAAATCAAAACTTGAAATCAACTTATAATTGACAGTCACATACCTTAACTTGATGGGTGTGTGTGTTTTTGTCAGTTGCTGGATGAAAGGCAGGGTTTAAATGTATGGCGATTTCTAGAAGCAATAAATGGGTAATGTGTGTTTTCATAATAGTTATTCTTGCTCTCGCACCCGTCTAACAAGCGTTGAGATAGAAGCCCATGCTTTGTAGGACGCTTTGTAGGACGAGTATTGTTTTCTTATGGCATGGGACATTGTTTTAATGAAACAATGCCAAACTCATGCTATTTAATGAAACTTAAGTTTGTTATTTTTTGCTTTCTAGCAGGAGACAAGACATTAGTGATGGATTGAGAAAACTACTTTGTCGCTCACTAGTATTTGTTGGCGAGAACTCCCCGTTTCACTTTGAGTCTCTTGACATGACCTCAGGATTAGACAGAAGATATAGTGCCTTAGTAGAGGTATGCATTGCAGGTCTATATCCCTAACTTCCAGAACTGAGGGAGCACATTTTATTTACTGAAACTATGGTGGCCTACAGGTCCAGGCATGTGGGTCAATGGTGACGCAGGAGCAGCCCCATGCCATGTTAATTCCGATGGAGTACTTTCTCACGGGATACAGAATGTACAGGCCGCCGAAGTTAAGTGCTAGTCCAAGAAGTACTTTGAGTCCAATTTTCCTTTCCCCGGAGCTCCTCACACCAGAAAGCATGGGCTTGAAGTTAAAACCAATAAAAACACGAATATCTCTAGAGCTCTAAAGGAAATGGATGGCTGGTGAGAATGCTTTTCTTTTTATAAATGTTGGAGGATTAGAAGATTGCTGTAGATAGAAGGAAAAGAGGAGAGATACAAGGGAAAAACATTTAGAACAAAGCAGATGTTGCCATTCTTTTATTTGTAATCATAAACTTTAGTCCAGGTTGAGAGGGGGTTCAGTTGCAAATCCTTGATTATTTTTTAAAGCAAATAATAATATAGTGACAGTAAACGGTGGGCGGTGAACTTGTGTTTTCACAAGTTTTATAGTTTACATATTTTTCTTGTCGGGTTCCATGTCAATTTGGTTGTCTTTGTTAAGATGGTGGGTTCCGCTATCATTCATGACATGCAAACAGGGTGGTTGTGCGCATGTTCCCTGTATGGTCGAAGTGCATTTTCACGTCATCTTCCAAATTTCACAAAAAAAGCACTTTATGATGAAATGCCTGTCCTTAGCAAAGTAAAACCATTCTCATCACAACGAATGAAGCCTTACCAGATCCTTCTTTCAGAATTAATTATACGATCAAGCATCAGCATGAATCGGGGAAATCATCCCTCTAGTTTCTTGCCAAACAGATTCAAAGCCATGCGACCATAGGTTTATTTAGTTTTGCAATGAAGAGAATCCAACAGGAGACCTCCTGGGAGAGAGAGAGGTCACTAATGTCATAATACCATAGTTGATCAAACAAGAAATATAACATCTGACTCTTTCTCCAGGATAAAGTCCCCCCCTACTGAGGAACTGGAAGGGCGTTTCTGTTAAAAGCATCAGGTGCAGAAACTGAACTCGTTTGAAACTTGCAATCAATTGGAACCAATTGATCTGCTCTTACTCTGCATTTCTCTTCAATAAAGATAGTATTTGTTAAATCAAGCAGCTTAGTCTCAAGCTCCTCCCAGTCACTCCATTCCTGAATGTTTGCCTCGACAAGCATTTTGTTGTTGCAAATGAGCTCCCAAAGTGGAAAGTTCTTCCTTGGCATCAACGCATCTGTTTCTTTAAGCGTCAAAGCTGGGCAGAAATCATTTTTTCCATCACCAACATAGATGAACTGTTTTTCTCCCTCAGCCGAAACAGAAGCTTGGATCCTTTTCATCACCACGCCCTATTGAGAAGTTGACTTTTGGTAAGCCAAATATCCTTATAAGCAAAAATTATAATTTCTTTTGGTAGGGTTGAAAATGGCACTAGAGGTGGAGCTAATGAACTTGCCTTGCACATGTTGGGAGGGCAGCTAGTGCACCCGTGAGAAGGGAACTTATCAACATCATGGTATTGTAAGATTCTAAGCCTTCCTTCTGCATCAACATAGCTCGGGTTTGTGTTGATCTCGGAGAAGCAATCCATCAGCCCATTATGTTTCAAGATTGTCTCGATAAAGAAGTAATTTGAATCGCTTACTATCCTTAAATCACACCTGAACAAATTATGCATCATATGTTAATGCAATGCCTTTTTTATATACAGAGTTAAGATCTCTGTGAACTGATACATCCTATACCCAGAACTTGTATTGGCAAAATTAGAATATGAGGACATCAATCTTGAAAGACCAACTGTTCAATTCATCCAAACACACATGCATACGTGTAGGTATGTCTAAAAGGCCACGCCAAACGATTAAGATCTGAGATTTTTTCTAGGAAGTTCAGGCTAGAAACAAAACCCTGGAATGGGTGGGATGGATTTTAGGGATCTAGGAAGGACTACCCTTATCCTGTTGAGCTGGACCAACAAAAACAATAATAAACAGTTGAGGAATAGTACCCAGAAGCATGGGCTGATTGGATTGCAGAGATAATCCTGGGATGCAATGGGACCTTTTTCAAGCACTCTGCAATATCCTGAATTGTCTTCCCTCGGGAGTGAAGCTCCGTCATCATCTTATCCTGAAAAAGGTTGGCTGCATGTCAGAGTCTGATATTTACAGGAACACGAATTTTAGAACCAGCTACTAAAATCCCTCTGAATCCGAGGACCATTAGAGAAAAAAAAGAGCAAGAGGAAAAACCAAGAACATTTATTTGCCTTTCCCTTAGGAAAGCAAAACAGAAAATCAATCTCCTAATGCTATCAAGGAATCAAGTGTGCTGTCACCCCTGTTTGCAGACTGATCATTGCCAACATACAACAATATTAAACTCAATAATGCACGATAAATTCGAGAAAAAAAACATTGATACATATTGAAGAACAAACCATGAGACGGTTCCAAGGCATGGAAGGAAGGAGCTGGGCGAACAAGTCGTGGACATCTAGTTTTTCTACGACCCAATTATCACTATCACAGTCAATAATGGTCTTGTCGAAGTCGAAAACCACAAACACTCTCTCCATTGAACCTCCTCCGAAACCCAGTTTCTGTATTGATAGAGAATTTGGGTGTAGGAAGGTGGCTTTTCGAGCCAAGGTATTGCAGACAGCTTATAAAGACAAGGCGCATGTGTTTGTGGTCAGAGTGGAACTCCTAATGGACACGAGGAGTTGGGTCATAGAGTTTATAATTAACACGGATTGTTCATTGCCCACTAATGGATGTTATGTTTGCTTCTTTGGTGGAGGGAATGTTCATAATGAAATCCGTTGAATTTTGGGCTGTACACCAAAGTTAAAGAATTCTTATATTTATTTAGTTTTGTACTCCATGATGACGTTAATGCCTTTTAGAGTATACTAGTTAAATTATCCGTACTACCTTGTGAGTTGAGTAAATAATTTTTATAAAAATTATTAAATTATCTTGAGAAAAACAAAACTAGAAAACATTAACAAAAAAGAGAGCAAGAAAGAACTAAAATTATTATTATTATTATTATTGTGTGAATAATATGAAAATAAATTCAATAAAAAAAATAAGAAGGCCCAAAAACTTTAGCAAAAGAGCAAACAAAAAAAATAAAAAAATGATAAAAAAAATTATTAGCTAAAAAAATCATTTAACGTGAAAATAAAAAAAACTAATAAAAAAACCAACAGAAAGAACAAAGGAAAAAAAATATCAATTTTAAATAATCATAAAAACAAACTAAATTTTAAGAACATTTTTTTTATAAAAAAAATGTTATCTCAACAAAAGAGAAAATAATAAAAATTAAAAACAAAAACTAAAAGCACATATATATAAACATGGACAAAAATAGACATTATTTAAGAAATATAAAAAGGATAAAATTGAAAAAATCAAATAAAATATAACTTATATTCATGCAAGGTTTGATATAATAAAACACATCAACACACTCTATTATAACAACAACAATATCGAAGTCTTAATGCCTGTTTGGGAGTGTGGTTGAGTTTACTTTCAAAAGTGCTTTTTGTTTAGAAATGCATCAAATGATATTTTTTTTAAAAATCATTTTTGACATCAGCACATCAAAATGATCTAAAAATACCATTTTTTTTAATTTAAAGTAAAAAATAAAATAAAAATTCAATTTTTTTTTCAAAAGCGCTTTGCAAACGCATTACCAAACACCCCCTTAAAATCTAAAAATATCATTACTATTACTTCTAACACAATAAAAATTATTAAATTACTCCGAAGAAAAAAAATCAAAAACACAAACAAAAGAGGAAGCAAGAAAAACAACTAAAATTATTATAATTATTATAATGGGGAAAAATTCCATTAATAATGGGAAAATATGATAAAAAAGCCTAATAACTTTAACAAAAGACCAAACAAAAAAACAAAAAAAATCATATTACATACAAAAAAACAATTTTTTTTTCAAGATTAATTCATACAAGTCTCTTTCAATATTTACTTTCATATGCTTTCTTTCCAACCATATTTTATGTCTTTTCATATTACATACATAACTTAGTTTTCTCATTCCAACTATATTTAACAATATAACCAATAATATAAAAATAATATTAACAATTAAGTTGAAAAGGACCCAGGTGTTTGACATCTACTTACTCCTTCAGCCAATTAATCTTCTTTCATAGAAAATGATATTACATTTGGTGACTCTCATGATTTGAAAAAAGATGTTATTCTTAGTATATGTAAACCCTGAGATAAATTGAAAATAACAATATCATAAAATTGAGGTGTAATACAATGAAAAAAAAAGAGAGTAAGAAGATAACAAAAGAATTTACAGCCAAAAATATGTGTTTTCAATGGCTAAAATGGTCTAGCCATTTTAGGGAATGACTATATTGATGTACAACTACTTGGACCTTTTCTCAAAAAGGTCAAACTTTTTTGGCAATTGGACCTGCTATAATTCAATGATGTGTAGCAAGAGAGAAAATAAAGCCTATAGAGTAAGGTTTAAGAGCGAAAAAAGAGGGTTATAAAACAGAACATATTCATGCTAGAAATTAAGAAAAAATAAAGAGAGGAAAGATTGAATTAGAGAGAGTATTTGTTAAAAAAGAGGAAAAGTGAATCCTTGGGAAAGTCTTGATGAGTTGACTTTTGAAATATTTTGTAACCATGTAAGATGTTTGAAACCCTTTTATATCAATTTGAACAAGATTTAGTTGACTTTGAAATTTTTTTAGCAAAAATTAAATTAGTTATTGAGATGAAATTAGAAGAAACAAAGATTTCTTAGAAATTGAGTTTCTAAGACCTTTGTGGGTTATTATGGGAATGAAAATATTAAATATTAAATATTAATGAAGAAAAGCGATTGATAGGAAGCCTATAACGGACAACCATATAGAGAACTAAATGAAAAATTATGCATTTATGATACTGTCCATTGATTGAGCTATAAATGTTTGTATGATTATGTGAATAATGATTTTATTGATTTGAAGTATTGAAATGATAAAACATTGAGTAATTAAATAATTGATCTTAAGAGGATGAAATTATAAAATTTTAAAGAAATTGTAAATTTCATGTAATTGTGTAAAATGATAAGAGTTTAAGGACTTATGGAATTATTTGTAATTAAGTTGATTTTCTTGTGTAGTTAATGCTTAAAAAATATGGATGAAAAACATGAATAGAATTACAATAAAGAACAAGTATGTTGTTATGAGAAAAATAATAATTAATTGAAAAACCCCATTGATACTCGGGAGACCATTGAGAGTGGTTTAGCTAGGTAGCTAGGGGAGCTCTTCCTAGTCAGACCTGCAGGAGGTACCTTGTAGAATTTCTTCTTTAAATTTTTTTGCTACTCTTACGTGTAAACCTAGTTGATCTATGAAACATGTTAATAACAGTATTGTTAGTTAAGATAAAAAGAAAAATATACATGAAGTGAGGATTAATTGTTATTCATTAAGGAACATCAAATTATTGGCTTTTGAATGAGAATATGAACTGATTGGCTACTAAGATGGGTTTACCATATTGATTAGTAATTAATTAAGGAATACCAGTTTATTGGTTTTCGAATAAAAATACTGGGATTGATTGGTTCTCATTAAAGAATATTGGATTATTGGTTTTCATAATGATTAATTCTTTTGTAAGACATTAAAATATTATTTAGATGGAATTTTTTAATGTTATAGTTAATTCACAAGCTCGTTAGGAGTAATAAGGGCCTGTTTGGGAGTGTGGTTGCGGTAGCTTTTCAAAGTGCTTATCGTGCCAAAATACATCAAAATGATGTTTTTTTATTTTTTAAAAATCATTTTTGAAATCAGCACATCAAAATGATCTAAAACACACAAAAACATATTCATTTAAACTAAAAAAAAAAATTCAAATTTCGGCCAAAAACCGGTGGGATCGCAATGCCAAACGGGCACTAAGTAATAGTTACTACCTCGATTTATATTTGGGAATATTGACTAGCATGATGTATAATCTAGCTTTTAGGGTTGAAATTATAGATATTTCTTTTATGTAACTAATTACCTTAAACTTGTAAAACTAAAATTGTAAGTCTATATTATGCATGACATTGCATTTTATGTAAAGATAATTAATGCAAAATTTGATAGACATAACGCCACCGCAAAACATGATATTTGACCACCAAACGACCATCTAGAAAGGTTAGGAGAGGAAGGAGCACATGCAACACGTCCATTTTTCTTTAATAATTTTCATTTTTGTCAAATTATCAAAACAACATAAATGATGAAAGATGGGAACACTCTTGAACTAGGTTTTTTTTTTATTGATTTCAAGGGTAATCAGACATAATTGATGAAAGATGAAAACATCATTGAACTAAATGATCTAAAAATAAATTGGGTCAACCAGTGAAACCCATAACCTAAGTCTTAAAGTAAAATAATCCCATATAAAGTAAATAAAAAAAATCATGAAGCCTAATCTTCTATCAGCTTAATGTTGAAGAATAAAACTGAAAAACAAAACTATTAGAAAAAGCAACAAAAAAAAACTTTAGTCAACTTGGTTAACCTGTAAACTCATAACTTGAGTTATGAGATTTGAATAAATTTATGGAAAGCAAATTAAAAGAAATTTTAAATTCCCATTTCCAATAGATGTATTGCCAAAGGTTGAAAAGGAAAAACAGATAAGACCAATATATAACCAAATTGGAAAAAAAAAACAGCACAATTCCTAAAAAAATATTATTAAAAGATAAAATTGAAAAAAAAAACAAATAAAATAATGTTGATGATGGTGAAATTGTAAGAAAAAAAAACTAAAAAAGCACAAGACACTAAACATTATTACAATTAGTTTTTATGAAAGCGACTACAATGATTTAACCACACCCTTTAGTGTTTTGTTAATAACTAGATTGACGATTCTCTACACGGCGACTCGCTCAATTTTTTTCCAACATTAATAAGATGTCAAGGTGGCACTGGCACAAACATTCATAAGAAAGATAAAAATAACCCAAGACTTAAGTCATTAACTTGACTGAGTTTAATAACATGACTAATTTAATAATAAAAATAAAAAATGCAATATTGACAATATTTAAATTGGATTTTTTTTTACAATGACAAATCTTTTTTCTCAATTAGGGTAATTTTCATGAACGTAAATTAAATAAAACTATAAAGTCTAATCACCAAACAATTCTATAAAGTCTAATCACCAAACGTACATCTAATCATTTTCAAAATAAATGAAAAATACAATAGAAAGTAAATAAAAAAAAATAAAAACATCCAATATAGAATTAAATAGATTTTGAATGATAAAACTAAAAAGTCATGAGCTTAAAAAAAATCCGAGTGAATTTTCATAACTAAACCTAATCACAACCATTAATCTATGTCCGAGTTCAACCAAAAAACTTAATTTTCAATTATTTTAATGTTAAAGAAAAATATTAAATTTAAAAAGTTGCCAAGAAAAAAAAATATTAATGAAAAAATAAAGAGAATATTTGAGAGAAAATACAGAATGAAAAAAAATTGAATAATTTTTTTCATATAAAACAAATAAAAATCATATCTAAGAGAAAACAATTGATGGATTCTCTTGAAATTTTGAAGCGTCAAACATGAAATTAAAGACGTAGAAACCATCTAGAAAGGTTAGGAGAGGAAGGAGGACATGCAACACTTCAATTGTTTCTTTAATAATTTTCATATTTGTCAAATTATCAAAACTACATAATTGATGAAAGATGGGAACACTCTTGAACTATTTTTTTAATTGATTTCAAGGGTAAATGGACATAATTAATAAAAGATGAAAACATCGTTGAACTATTTTTTTATTACATTTACTGTGGAAAAATAAACTGAAAAACACTAAAGAAAATTGTCATTGCAAGTTTTTTTTTTTTTAAGTAATTATTAGCATGCAAAAAAATATTGAAATCCCAAGAAAGCCCTATATATAAACTATATATTTTCTTGTTTTTAAAAGTAATAATAAAACAATAATATCATTTACAATGCTAAACAAATATACAAAGCCCATTTTATCCTCAACCAATTTGCCGAAGTAGATCCCATGAAAAATAATTATTTTTCTCCTAACAGCAAACCCTGATAGTTAAATCATAATTATATTATTTTAATGAGTTGTGTATATTTTGTCTTGGGCTACTTGTGCCTCTCACATTATTATTATCATTAACAAGCAAGGAATTTAGAAAACGCAGCAGGGAGAAATAGATGTTTATTGAGGCGGCACAAGCTAAGACGTATTACTGCATGGCCTGCAATGAAAGAAAGATTGGCATGAAATCATATTCATTGCATGCAAAAGAAAATCCACTTGATTCATCCATGGCTAGTGGAGGGAACAGATCCTAATTAACATATACGTGGTTAAAACGTTAACCCCAAAAACACTATGGAGCATTTATATACAGTTGTATCCAATTGCTGGAAGCCCTTTCTTTTTTGTCACCTGGTCAATAATAATAGTAACAAAGTAGTTCTTAACGTCTCTACCATGTCTATTTTTACCTCAAAACTCTAGCTCACATTAAATCTTGGATTGTTGATGCGAATCAGGCCTCTGTGATTTCTGTTGGCTCCCTCTTCGTTTTGGCGACCCTTTCTTCTGTTCATCTCGGCATACATTTCCTCTATCATTGGTTTCCATAGACGAACACGAGCATTTATAAACCAATTTGATACCTGTTCATTTCCAAAATTTTGTGAAGGGCATTGTGAGACAGCAGAACAAATGATGAACTTTATAAGCATCAAATGATCACAACACAAGAGCGTGTAATCATGCTCTTGAAATTCTTGTGAAATTCCATCCAACTATATAATCTTTTCATGTACCTGGCTTCTTGTTAGTCCACTTTTTACCGCGAGCAAATGCTTCTCTGCATCTTTTGGGTACCTAAATGACATCAAACGTAGAACTCACGTGATTGTCAAACCGGGAGAATGCATTTTATCAACAGTAAAGGCCTCTTAACAAGGTTAGTTGGGAGAAACGAGCTCACGGGTGAAGAAAGTTCTGAAACATCCAAGCACGCAGAACTGAGACAGATCTTTCTGGTAAGCCTCTCTGGGGTCTCCATAGTTGATGGTCATTTTTCTTCAGCTGCTGGAGCGTCCATTGCTTTTGCAGGTATGAAGTTTCAACAGATCCTTCTGTCTCTATGGTGTCTCCACTATCCATATGAGATCCCATTGCTAGGATTTGGTTGCTGATCCGCTCCCTAAGGTGTTTGTACAATAAAGATATTGTTTGAAGAGCAAAACGAGTGTGAATCTGTGGGTCCAACTCAGTTGCAGCATGGAATGCTGAAATAACTGTGTGCATTTCATCCAAACATTGGCTATATCGTTCATCAACCTGAGCACATGAGGTAGGATGCCTTATTATTGTGCCACTATGTTGTGTCCAACAAACCCCGACAAAGTAACAAGAGATAGTAGCTTTCACCATATTCGTACTAATAGGATAATCACACCAGCTTTGAAGCAATTTATACTATAAAAATGGCAAATGGAAAATGAGATTTGAATGAAAGCAATTTTTCAACTACAGCTTTGCCATTACACTTTTCAATCTATGGATAGTTCAGTTTCAATGTTCAAACATTTATTCAATTTTGATCCAACAGAGCTCGATTGTGCAGCATGTATATCCACCGAATATAACAAAAGCAAGGAGTTACTTCATTCATTTTAATCAGAAGCATGAATCATGACAAGACTAGATTTTATGACTTTCATAATTAGTCAGTACCAATAATTAAATCGACATACCAGTTGCAGTAGAGCTAGCAATTGTGTTCTCTTTGCTTCCAGTGCCCGTTTCTGCAATGCTGGATCCATTTGAACATCAAGACCAGGAGATTTATCAAAACCCATCGGCAGCGCCCCTCCCTCCATTGCATAACTTGATGAGAATAGTGCACTTGCTCCAGTCTTGAACCCAGCAGTTGAAGATCTCATCTGGTCTAGATTTTCCAGTGAATAGCTTGCAATTTGAGCAAGTATTTCCTGTATTACATGAAGATATCTGGATCCTAATAATACTTGTGAGGACTGACCAGTTTTGTAAGAACTGCAACTCAAAGAAAGGTCCTTCCTGCTACAAGAAGTTTGTTCAGAGCCTAACCTTGTTTCTTTTGAGAAATGCCGTGCTGCATGATTACAAGTGATATCCGAGCATTGATCAGGGATACTTCTGCTATCCATAACAGAAGGCTGAGAAGTGGCAAGACTTAAAGAGAGCTCATTAGCAAGTTTACCAGACGCAAAAGGTTCATCTTCACTCACATTCACACCATTAGATGTTGTCCAGTCATTTGGTTGCAGGTTTCCAATGGACAAATGTGGTTGAAACCCTGCTCTTAAAGGTGCCCGTCCACCGAGCTCTCTGGAAGTAGGAAACCTGTCAAAATCCTCCTTACCATTCGCACTACCAAATACTTCACCACATCCATAATTCAAAGATGATGGCAATGATGAATTCAAAGCATTGGTGCAATCATTTGATACAAATGACCTTAACTCTTCCAAAGGGTAGCTTGATGGTCCTGAAATTGCCAGGTTGTTCAGATTTTCTTGCAGACCACTTCTTGTATCCACAAGAGTGGCAAGTGCATAATCAGAGATTCCACCCCCAAACTGCTCTTCAAATGGAGTGTTACCAGCAGACCGTGAACAGCCAGGTAAAGCATCTCCCCCAACATTCCTTCCAAAAGATGCAACTAATGCATCCGAGTTCATAAATGAAGATCTATTTGCCATGTGAACATTTGCATGGAGATCACTTATAGGTTCTCCTTGCAATGTTGGAGGCATGGAAAATCCAACCAATGTTTGATTATGGTGATTAAGGTTGAATAGGTTGAATGAATCCAACTGGACAAGTGAATTTGGGGTTCTTTGTGATGAACAGTCCATGGTAACAGAATTCCTTCCTGCCAAATCTATTGGAACACTAAACAAACCATTCTCCATGATATTGTGAATCAATTAAATCACATGGCAAGAGACACAAATAGCTTGAATATCATCTTAAGTTTTTATGCTTCACTTGCATGTTAGACGACTTTCACTTGCAAAACAGCGTTCCTTGCACTTGTGTGGAACTCCTCTCACTGAAGATCATGAACAACAGAACAGTAATCAGCATTCCATAGCTGAACTATGAGTAGTTCAGACAATCTTGGAGGTTTTGATATCTGATTTCAAGAAAAATTCAACTGAAGAATTTCAATTAATTGAAGAGGACAGAGTAAACTAGTAGTAAACCGTAGAACCATAATTAGAGGGACAAAATGTTAATATATATTCAGGATAAAAATGGATGATGAAAAATGATCAATATCTGCCTGTTAGTTTGCAGGCTTCTTTGCATTTTTTCTTTCATTGGACAACGTTTTAGAGTATTTGAGAGTGCACTTTTAAGCCGGCTTAGCCTAAATAACTGCAATTTACCAAATTGTAATAATGTAATGGAGAGGGCCACCCCCGGTGATGAAGTCGGTAGGAGGGGCAGTGCTGAGGGCACAAGCCTTCTCCAGCACAAATATTTTAAGTTATTTCAACTTAGTTTTGAGGAAATTAAGCCGGGGACCTTCATTTGACACACGCATGGAAGTATCAACATGTACAATTTCGTTCAGATATCTATGACTTGGGGCCTCTTTAGTTGCAGTCGCCATAGCCCCAAGTGAACCTTGCCTGGTCGTATACAAGGATAATACCGTAAGGCCATGGAAAACATGCAAGAAAGGAGAGCATGGATCGAGATTCTTACAGTTGACGGAGGGATCAATATGAACCATATCAACAATATAAGGGAGGAAATAGGTGTAATCTAAGAATGCTATGTTACTAACATCACTCCCGATGCAGTGAATAGTTAGCCATAGGAGATTTGCAGATGTGCTTACTTTAAAACTTCCCAGAGCTCTCGAGCACTATCATCCGTGTAAAAGCAGAGAAGGGAGATCAGAGATGGACGATAAAGACCATGTAACTGAAGCCTCACCAAAATAGCACCCAAGGAAAGCAAGGGAAAAGAAGAAGAAAGACCTAAAGAACTAGTATGCTAAAACAGTTGACATCAGGCGCATGAAAGAGCAAAATTTACAGTTCAAATGTGTGTTTTGAACTAATGTATGGACATAGCAGGAGTGCTGGAACTATAAAAGGCTAGATATGAAGTAAAGCCTGTGAAAATGACCAACCTTGTTTACATTTGCTGAATGGTGATCACCCAGGAGGAGAGACCCTGTAATACAACGTCGACCAGCATACCTTGTAGACAGCTAAATAACGAGAGTTAAGGATTTTCATGCAGATTCATTGGATTTCCCAAATCAGACATAAGAAATTTTCTATACTCACAAGACAAAGTGGACTGTACCACAACGGTTGACAAAATATGTAGGCTCCCTCAAACAACCCAGACAAGCTATAATCAAAAGCCACAAATTTCCATTGAAATCATTGGTCTCTCTTTCTCCATGAAAGAGCATAATCAAAAGCCCTAAAACAGTGGCAACTTTTGTTTTTTCTTTAACAAAAAGAAGAAGATAAAAAGAAAGGAACAAGGACTCACTCACTAACCCCACCCACCTCTAAGCACCAAAAAAAGATGGGTTAATTTGTTTGCATGATCAGATAAAGTGTATTTTTTTCTTCAAGAACCCGAAACCCAAGAAACTGAGATTCAGATTTTCAGACTCCCTCTGTCTTTCTCTCCCCAAGATTTTAAAGCTCTTCAACACAGATGGGTGTTGAAGATAAAGGACAAAAAATTCAGAAAACTCTCTAAAAAGCAAGAAAGAGGGTAACAAAAAGCCAAAAAAAAGAGCTTCTGAGGATGCATGAAATGGACCCCTTCATGGAGACTAAACTGGAGAGAGAGAGTAAAACAAGTAGAGGGAGAGAGAAAGGAAGGAAAAGAGATATGGGGAAGCAGTTACTCTTAGGTGCAGTGCCACTCATTTCTCTTGCAGGCTTTTGAGGGCCCATTGTTTCCCTCTCTTTGTCATCCTCAACACCTCTCATTATCTGTTTCTCTGCAATCATCACAATCAAAATATCTGGATTCTCTCTGTTACAGCTTCTGTTCATGGCAGGTCTTCTTAGCACCATTTTCAGAGATAGTCCTTCGCTCTATTAGCTAATTTAAGACAATGAAACCAATGTCATAAGAAAGGACAGTTATTGAAATACAGTGTTGAATTAATAAAAATATATTATTTATTCTTTTTTTTTTCATTTTTAAATACTCTTCCAAATATACATGCAGGAAAGAATAATTTTACTAAAGTTTTAATTTTAAAACGAATCACACCTCTTTGCAATATATGTAAAAATTCCTAATTTTAATTTAATTATAAAACTCAACTGCTTAAAAGCTTTTTAAATATTAAAATTAAGTAAATGGATTTGTAATCATCAAACTTTAATGTTATGGTGTTTTGTCAAGTATTTTTTAAAAAATAAAAAATATATATTTTTATTTTAAATTAAAAAATTAATGATTTTAGATTATTTATATATAATATTATGATATTAAAAATAATTTTAAAAAAATAAAATAAAAATTATTTTAATGTATTTATAAAATCTAGGGAGGAGATTTGACAAATTTATTAAGGCCTGTCTACCTCTTTACTTCTTTCGGATTTCTATGGGCCATACCCTACTGACTACTATTATCATGTACGTTTAGCTGACCATTACATCACGTCTCTATCTGTCTGTCTACAAGGGAGGAGACCTCTGGTGGGATGATGATGTAGCCGAAGCTAAAAACAACAATTTAGCATTGTGTTCAGAGTGCGGTAATTTTTTATTTACAAATATATATATTTTTTTTATATAAATACCAACCTCACAGTCAAACAAGAGCTAAGTAAGAAAAAAAAAAGTTTAAAAGCGTGAAATAAGCTATATTAATATTACTAGCTAATTACCCCCGTGCATTGCCGCGGGCATTCTTGTGTATATAATTTAACATAATTAAATCTATAACGATAAATTTATATGATATAAGTAAATAAAAATTATAGATTAGGAGATAAAATGTATAAAATTTTGAGTTGAGTTTGCTACGTAAGCATAGATTACATCTTTTAGAATATAGGTATTGCGTTATAAACGATCACAAAATAGTGCGAACTAACATTAGAAAAAAGAGCAAAATATTTTTATCAGGGAAAAAAAACAATTACTGAAATCATTATTGTGCAAATAATTAAATTATTATTATTAATCTTATTATTATTATTATTATTATTATTATTATTATTATTATTATTATTATTATGTTAGTGATGAAAGGAAAAAAAATAAAAAAAATATTATAGATGATAAAACAGAAATAAAAATCAATAGCTAAAAAAACTCATTTAATCAGAAAATTTTAAAAAATATATGTTAAACGTTGCGGGTTGAGCGAACAATTTTTATAGGATTTGCTGGATCAAAATTCAAATATAATATTTATATATGCAAAATTTAATATAATAAAATAGCTCAACACACCCTACTATCACAATAGCAAAATCAAAGCCTTAAATCTAAAATTACAATTGCTTTTACTATTCAAACAATAAAAATTATTAAATTATCCTGAAAAAAAACACTCAAAAATATTAAAAAAATAGTAAGCAAGAGAAACAATTAAATTATTATTATTATTATTATTATTATTATTATTATTATTATTATTATTATTATTATGTTAATAATTAAAAAAAAGAAAATAAATGAAAGACTGAAAATATCCTAGAAACTTTAACAAAAGATTAAAAAAACAAAAAGAAAAAACTATCATTGCTATTACTGGCAAAACAATAAAAATTATCAAATTATCCGGAGGGAAAAAAAACATTAACAAAAGAGTAAGCAAAAAAAACAATTAAATTATTATTATTATTAATATTATTATTATTATTATTATTATTATTAATATTATAATTATAATTATTATTATTATTGTTGTTATTATTATTATTATTATTATTATTATTATTATTATTATTATTATTATTATTATGTTAATAATGAAAGAAACAAAAATAAATGAAAGACTAAAAATATCCCAGAAACTTTAACAAAAGAGAAAAAAAAATATCATTGTTATCACTGGCAAAAAAAAAATATTATCAAATTATCGGGAGGAAAAAAAAATAACAAAAGAGTAAGAGAGAAAAATTATTATTATTATTATTATTATTATTATTATTATTATTATTATTATTATTATTATTATTATTATTATTGTGTTAAATACACTTATATATACATGGACAAAAGTTACACTGAGGACAAAAACTAAAAACATAGATGCATAAATACCAATAAAAAATAAATATTAAAAAAAGAACATATGAATTAATATCAAATAGAAAATTAAAAGAATAAGGACCAAAATGAAAAATGACATATATAAAATTAATTCCAATTGAAGGATAAAATTGAAAAAATAATAATTGGAGGACCAAAAAAAAATAATGATCAAATGCTGTCATCCTATAAAAAAATTAGAAGAAGAGGGACTGAAATCAAACTTTGTATATATTGCCAATTGCAATTGGAGGACCAAATTAAAGAAAGCAAAACTTCCGTACCGGAAAAATTGAAGGAATCAACAATAAATCAAAAATTCAAAGTATAAGGACTGAATTAAAAACTGCTTATATAATAAATTTTAATTGAAGGGCACAATTGAAAACAATAAAACCTTCATTTAAATAAATCAGTAATAACAAAACGAAATCAAAACCTAAGGGACCGAAATTAACTTACCACAAACATGAGGGACCGGAGCTGACTTTGCGTCGGCAGGAGAGAGAAAAGCGACAGCCGACCAAAAACCGCCCGCCGCAGCTTACACGGGCATCTATGATTGGAACGTGCCGCGACGGCAGACAGAGCACCTGGAGGCGCACCGTATTCACCGGCAAGGGAAAAAATTTTGCCGCCGTATGGCACCGCACGCGCCGCCTAAAGGGCGCGTCGGTGTTGAGCGCCACTGTCGCGTCCTCACGACGCGCCAGCCGTTCAGACTGGAAATATAATAAAACAATAGGCTAATTACCAAGGCACCCCTGACCCAACCGAGATTCACGAAAAAAACCGAGGGGGAAAGGACGCCCGTGTCCCCGTTCACTGTGCAGTGTTTTGTCGTTACTGAGGGCTTTTTTAGTCTGTGCACTGTGCACTGAAGGTGTGAAAAGCCGACGGAGCCCCTCGTCCCTGTGCACTATTTTGTCGTTTTCGAGGGGTTGAATCGTGACTACACTGTGCACATTGCGGCTGTTTGAAAAAAAAAGAAGCCAAAAACCGAAAACACCCCCATAAAATAAACAAAACACGCCTGATCACCAAGCCCAATTTCGTCACGACACTGCCACAATCCACAGTGAATTGTGAGAGAGTGTACAGTGTTCCGCACAGTAAAATCGCCACGGCTATTATGTTTTTGGTAATTGTGCTAGCTTTAAATTTATAAATTTATTCTTTTTAAAAAATTAATTAAAATATAATTGTGGTTCCAATTTAGCGTATCTTTTCTATTGTTCATTTAAACACATAGTTTACTGTGGATTGCTATAATAATATTATTATTTTACCCCAGTGCGGAAAAAAATTAACACTTGAGATCGGAGATATTTTATAAATTTTTAGGAGACATGAATTGTATTTCTGAAATCTTTGCATAGTAAAATTATTATTTTACTCCTAGGTATTGGCTAAAGGATGCGGAAAATTGGGGTGTTTTGTTTTTTTCCAAATTTCTGCACAATAAAACTACTAAATTAGCCCCCAAAAATGACAAAACATAAGCCCCGGATCCAGGGGTATTGAGGTATTTTCCACTGAGGTTTTTTTTTCGTGATTATCGCTGGGTCCAGGGGTGTAGAGGTAATTTACCATTATTTTATTATTTCTTTTCAGAAACACTGCAGGCGTATCATACGGACGCGTCCACAATGTTTCAGACGGCGCGTGCGACTCATTTCGAGGGTGAATGACAGTCGCCAGCCATGTCCCATGGTGCACAAACATGTCATCTTCCTGGTGCGACTCTTGTTTGGTTACGGTGGCTGATGAAGCTTCGGTGGAAGAGTTTAAGTTTTTCTCCCTTTTCTCTCTTCTACCGCTCAGAAATACACTTCGGTCCTTACGGCATTTGCATGTTTTATTTTAGTCCCTGGTCTGTTGATTTCGTTTTTATTACTACTTTCTTCAATGTAAATTTTGATTTGTTGCAATTGTGCCCTTCAATTGAAACTGATTATATATATTGGGTTTCAATTTAGTTCTTATTCTTTGATTTTTGGTTTACTTTTGGCTCCTTTAATTATTTCACTATGCAGGTTTTAATTACTTTTAATTGGGTCCTCCAATTGAAATTTGTCATATATTTTATCTTTCATTTCGGTCCTTATTCTTTTGATTTTTTAAAAACATTACACAACATTTTTTTAATATCTTTGTTTATTTCGGCTCCAAGGTTTTATTTATTTCAATTTTGTCCTTCGATTGTAATTAATTATATAGTTTGTTGTAATTGTGTCCTCCAATTGAAATTAGTCATATATGCTACTTTTCATTTCAATCCTTATTCTTTTATTTTTTTCTAACAAAATTACACAACAATTTTTTTTTTAAAATATCTTTATTTGTTTTGGTCCCAAGGTTTTTATTTGTTTCGGTCCCAAGGTTTTTATTTGTTTCAATTTTGTCCTTCGATTAGAATTAATTATATATTTTATTTTTCATTTTGGTCCTTATTCTTTGAATTTTTTATTGATATTTATTTCTTTGTTTTTTTTTTGTCATTCTTGGACAATGTTTATTTTTTTATCTGTATTTATGCATATATGCTTTTAGTTTTATTTTTTATTTTTTGTCATTTAATTTTTTATTGGTGATTTATTTATATTTGGTTCAGTCTTGAAATTTTAATTTATGTTGGTGGTCATTTTAAAATTAATATTGCTCACTTTTTCCCTTTGTTTTTTTTTGTTTGCTGTTATTTTTATTTGTTCTTCGGATCAGATGATTTTATGATTTTATTGTTTGCACCATAATAATGATAATGTTAGTGATTATTTATTATTATTTTTTTTGTAAAAAGTGTTTTGCTTTTTTATTTTATTTTTCTAGGCAATTTAATAATTTTAATTATTTGGATAGTAACAATGATAATAATTTTAATTGTTATAGTAATGATAATGATGGTAACGTAGGGATGGATTTTTAATTTATGTTTTCTTCTTTTTGTATATAGAAAATTAACTACTTATTTTTGTTATTTGATTATTGCAAGTGTTTTCACAATTTATATTTTGTTTTTATGTTGAATTTAAATTGAATTATAAAATGAACTAATCTTAATACAGTGAATTCAATAATTCAGATATCTGATTCTTCTTACTTTTTTAATGATGATGATAATTTTATGCTGGTTATTTAATTGAAACCTACTAAATAAATAAATTTATAGCAATTTAAAATTCATATATTTTATAGAAAACTTGCACTTCACAGAAATTCTGCACAGATTTATTATTTTGACTAAATTTATATTATAATAAAGAAAATCTCACACAATTAATATTTTTTTACGTCTAAAAAAATATGGTGCTGCCCGCGACGAGACGCGGGGGCATTGACTAATAATAATAATAAAAGTTGTCTCACGAGGAGATTTATAAAGCTTTTAAGTACACTATAAACACTATCTCAACTAGAAAATGAAAAAAAAACTAAAATTATAAAGAAAAAAACATAAAATCTAAAATAAACAAGAAATTTCAAAAGTAAAAAGGAAAAACATAAAAAAAATACCAAAACTAAGAGCCATGACGAGATTTTTGATATATTATGATTCGAGGGTTCGCAAAATGATGTAATGGATGCTATAAATAAGACAACATCCAAAAACTTCTATAAGATCTTGAGCACAATTTGATGATCGAATCAAAAGTTATGATCTTTTTGAGCGGCTACTCTGGTTTGGTGCAACCAGACCTTCTTGGATTCTAACTTGTCCCATTTGTTCATAAAAGCATCCACTAGATCATCCATGTAATCTTTCTAATATAAATCATCATATAATTGTGATTGACTCACACCTAACAACTCAAAATTACCCACTATCATAGCCTAACTACATCAATGTACATGTAGCATACTTATATAGTTATGACAGATCTACACCTGATAGCTTATAATCATCCATTATCATAGTTTAACTACATTAGAAAACAATTATTACCATATCTTTATCTATCTATCTATCTCTTTAAAAGGGAGGAGACCTATGCAAAGATGGTGATATAACGTTGATATCAAATGATCTTATTCACTTTGCACATTTTTTGGATCATAATGGTGTAGTTTTGTAACTCAAGATTTATCAAATCAATGTGGTAGAGTGAGGGGATTTATGATATAATGTGATGATACAATTACCTCTAATCTAAAAGGCATCAAAATTTTCATTTAAAGTGTTTATTGTTCATCCCCTCACACATTATTGCGGATGGATTATGCAAAACAAAAATTCAATCTAGTCCTTAATCTTTTTTTTCTAGTGATTTCATCCTAATTAATTTTGACTTCTTAAGAAAAAATGAGATTGAAAAAAGGGACCAAAATAAAAAAGATGTAAAACATGGGTGACATGCATCCTCAAACTTCAAAATTACACAAATTAGATAGTTTTGGTACCTTTAAATTTTTAAAATTTGATTTTGATTCAAAAGCTTATTTTTATTATATTTTATTTTTTAGTTGAGAAATGAGAGAAAGGTCGGTGGATTTTGATGATATAAAGATAAACATATTGTTGACATTGATTTATGCCATCAAAACAAACATATTTTGTGTCAAATTATTCCATTTTATGAGAGAAATTCATATTATGTGTTTTTTAACATTTAAAGTTCATGAAAGAATAGATTTGAGCTTGGGTTGATCTTTGGTTTCAGGTTAATTTTTTTGGAGTGTTTGTTTGGTTTTTTTAGGCCATTGATAAATTTATCAAAAAATTTATGATGATCGAAAATAGGTTAAAATAAGTTTTTGGGTAAAAAATACTTAACCCCAATTTGCCAACTACTATGGTGGTCAAAATTTAGAGAAGATCATATTATGCATTGTTTACTGTAGGTGCAATGAAAAACAATTGGGTCAAACAACATGTCGTTCGCCCAAGTTGTAATGAAAGAAAAATTAGGCCCAATCATACAGGTCTACTAGGGCATCAAATTATTTTCTTAAAAAAAACATCTATTGATTTCAAGGTGAAAATCAAACTAAGAAAAGGCACAATCAATTAAATAATAATTAAGTTTCAATCAAATAAAGTAAAAATATTTTTTCAAGGTGAAAATCAAACTAAGAAGGGGTATGTAATGCTTTTATTCATAGAACATGCACCGAGGAAACCATTTGGCTTAAATTGTTCCCATTCTCTCTAAAGGATAAAGCCAAGCTTTGGCTAAACTACTTACGTTTGATGTACATGGAGGGAAATGCAAGCTGATTTTTTGAAAGAAAAAAATACTTCCCACTCATAGGACGACAACCTTACAACGTCAAATGGTGGAATTTTCTTGTAGTCCAAATGAGTTATTTCACCAAGCTCGGGAAAGGTTTAAATACTTGTTAAATGCTTGTCCCCACCATGGCTATGAGATGTGGAGGTTAGTGAGTTTCTTCTATGACTCTCTTACCGCAGATTTTAAAAAGCTAGTGTCAACCATGTGTAATGGTTAATTTTATGACAAACAACCAAGTGAAGCCTTCAATTATTTTGATCAATTGGCTGAAAACACAAAGCAATGGGTGACCTCTCTCCCACTTCATGTTGAGTCTAGAAACACCATTTCTCATTCAAGTGGGAAGTTCCAATTGAAAGAGACTGATGACCTCAATGCTAGATTAGCCTCATTGGCTAGAAAAGTGGAGTCTCTTGAGATAAAAAAAAATGCATGTCATGAGTGAATGATAAGAGAAAAGTTGTGTTGTTTATGAGAGCAAAGGGCATAGGACAATTGAGTATCCCACCATTCTAGCCTTCAAACAAGTGTTATATGGCCATACTTCTAATTCAAGTAATGTTGGAAAGCCATTTTCAAACCAAGTAGGCAATCCCTACTCTGGTACCTATAATCCTAGATGGAGGAACCACCCAAATTTTGGATGGAGAAATGAGGGCTCTTCAGTACCTCAAATATTTCAACCTCCACCCTAACCATTTCATGCTCCCTCATATAACATGTTCCAACCACCTCATAAGAGATCCCTAAAGGATACTCTTTGACAATTCATGCAAATGCAAGGAGGAATCAATAACCAAGCTTACAAATTTCAAGACCAGAACAATAGGACCTTATATGACATTCAAAGTCAACTAACCAAGTTGACTCAATCACTAACATTCAAGAGAGGGAAAAATCCCAGCTCAACCAATGCCAAATCCTAGATGTCAGGTGAATATGAGTGAATCCTCACCGAGTGAACCTTTAAACCATGAACAAATCCAAGCCATCACCACCCGTAGAAATGGAAAGATTATTGACAAAGCTACAGGTTTTGGGATTCCTAAAGGTATTATGGAAGAGAAATCTAGGGAAAGCGAAGACGGAATCAAAACACAAATGACAAATGAGAGTTTGAGTGGAAAAAAAAGGTGAGATAAATGAGAGAGAGATAAGTGAGAAAGGAGATGATTCAAGAAAAATTGGAGGCAAAGTGAGTGATTTAGAATTTGTTCCTAGAACACCATTCCCACAAAGGTTAGGAAAACCTAAACATGATCTTATGAACTCGAAAAGCTACAAATTGTTCAAACAAGTGAAAGTAAAAATTCCACTCCTTGATGCAATTAAACAAGTCCCATCTTATGCAAAGTTCCTTAAGGACTTATACACAGTCAAAAGGAGATTGAATGTGAAAGAAAGAGCCTTTCTAACTGAACATACTAGTGCCATCATACAGTTTAAGACCCCTCCCAAATACAAATATAATGGTTGTCCCACCATTTCATGCATTATTGGAAGTCATAAGATAAACCAAGATTTGTTGAATTTTGGAGCAAGTGTGAATTTAACACCCTACACTGTTTATGAGCAATTAGGTTTAAGAGAAATCAAGCCTATTCGAATCACCCTTAAATTAGTCGATAGGTCAATCAAGATTCCTTGGGGTATTGTTGAGGATGTGTTGGTCCAAGTAGATAAATTCTACTTTCCTGTTGATTTTAAAGTGTTAGACACCACACCTATTCAAGGTTCTAATGCTCCCATCCCAGTCATCTTAGGTAGACCTTTCCTAGCTACATCCAATGCTTTAATTAACTGTGGGAATAGGGTGATGAAATTGTCTTTTGGGAATATAACTGTGGAGGTGAATATTTTCAATATCTCTAAAAATATTATCAAACATAATATTATCAGAGAAGTAGGTTTGATCCAAATCATTTGTCAAGAACACTTTGAGAGAGAATGGATAAAGGATCCATTAGAGAGAACTTTAATTCATGATGAAAGATTTTATTCTTTGGAAAGTGTTGATAAGGAAGTAAGAGAACTCGAGACTTATCTAGATCCAATGCTTATTATGTCAACAGGTCAATGGTCCCATCGTTTGAGCCTTTGATTTTAGCCCAAGTGAAAGTTGAGACATCTCTTGTCCAACCTTATAAATCGGAAAGGAATCCTTTACCGAGTGATCTAAGCATGCATTTCTAGAGGAAGATGAATCATATCTTATTATGATGTCATCAAAACTTAGCATAGAGCAAGAACAAAAAAAATTGAGAGTGGTGAGAAAACACAAGAAAACAATTGGGTGGACAATTAATGACTTGAAAGGAATTAGCCCTCTTTTATATACATATAGAATCTATCTTGAAGAAGAGGCTAAATTTGTGAGGCAAATTCAAAGACGATTGAACCCAATCATAAAGGAAGTAATGAGAGGTGAAGTGCTTAAGCTACTTGATACATGTATCATTTACCCCATTGTAAACTCAAAATGGGTTAGTCCAACCCAGGTTGTCCCTAAAAAATCCAGAGTCATGGTAATGAAGAATGAAAATAATGAGCTAGTGCCAACTAGAATCCAAACTGGATGGCGTATGTGCATTGATTATCGTAAGTTGAACATGGTGATCAGGAAGGACCATTTTTCGCTTCCATTTTTAGACCAAGTGCTTGAAAGAGTAGCTGGAAGAGCTTTCTATTATTTTCTTAATGGAAACTCAAGTTACAACCAAATTGAGATTTTATTAGAATACCAAGAAAAAACCACTTTCACTTGTCTTTTTGGTACCTATGCTTGTAGAAGAATGCCCTTTGGCTTGTGTAATGCACCAGCCGCTTTTCAAAGGTGTATGATGAGTATCTTTAGTGACATGGTGGAAAATATTCTGGAAGTTTTCATGGATGATTTTTCAGTTTGAGGATTTTTATGAGTTAGTCTAATGTATTTAGAAAAAAGTTCTTGAAAGGTGTGAGGAGAGCAATCTTGTACTCAATTGGGAGAAGTGTCATTTTATGGTGACATATGGCATTGTCTTAGGTCAAATTGTCTCTTCAAAAGGGATAGAAATAGATAAGTCAAAAGTTGAAGTC
The DNA here is from genome assembly GCA_009078335.1 of Salix brachista. Classification (NCBI taxonomy): domain Eukaryota; kingdom Viridiplantae; phylum Streptophyta; class Magnoliopsida; order Malpighiales; family Salicaceae; genus Salix; species Salix brachista. Next base: position 5,287,569 of record CM018589.1, on the reverse strand, counting down.
ATTCAAAAATTACCTACTCCAAGGACTATGAAATATGTGAGATCCTTTTTAGGACACTCTGTTTTTTACCAAAGATTCATTCGTTCATTCTTTTAGTACCATTATCAAACTATTGTGTAGCTTGTTGTCACAAGATGTCCAATTGGATTGGACATCAAAATGTCAATAAGCTTTTGAAAAGCTTAAAGGGCTGTTGACCAATGCACCAATCATGCAAGCTCATGATTGGTCTTTACCATTTGAACTGGTGTGTGATGATAATGATTTTGCGATAGGAGTTGTTTTAGGGCAAAGAAAAGATAAGAAGCCTCATGTAATTTATTATGCTAGCAAAACTTTGAATGATGCTCAATTGAATTACACTACATCTGAAAAAGAAATCCTAGCTTTGGTCTTTGCTTTAGACAAGTTTAGGTCTTATTTGGCTGGATCTTTTGTTATTGTTTTCACTGATCATGCAACATTGAAGTACTTGCTCACAAAACAAGATGCCAAGCCACGTTTAATTCAATGGATCCTCCTACTCCAAGAGTTTAACCTTGAAATTCAAGATAAAAAGGGAGTAGAGAATGTAGTGGTCGATCATTTGTCCCGTCTTTCAAGCTATGAGACCATAATTAATGAATCTCCATTAAATGAACTCTTTGCTGATGAAAATTTATTTTTTGCAGCAGTGGAGTTTCCGTTATTGGTGAGCATGTTTGTCTGTCTGATTGATTCCCTCCGGACATAGGCATATGCTTGTTCAACCGTTGGGAAGGGTTTCAATTGGAGTACATCGCTACGTATATTGTCAAGCCTATTGTCCACTCCATCTAAAAATGTATACACTCGATTCTCTTAAAGTAAATCATTATATCATTGTATATCAGCAGCACATTTCATAGGATTTGGTCTACGGAAATCAATTTCCCTCCATAAACCTTGAAGGCAATTGTAGTAGGTTTTGATGGACTCTCCTGATTGTTTCATTCTTGTTACTCGTCACTTTAAATCATATACCTGAGAAGAATCTGATCCATCAAAATAAGTGGTGGCGATTGAGTCCCATACCTGTTTGGCAGTGGAGAATCAGATAAAGTTGCCTATGAGAGACGACTCCATTGAGTTAATTAGCCATCCTTTCACAATCGAGTTTTTTGTTCTCCATGTCCTGAAGTGGGGATCATTCAGTTCTGGTTGGGGAAGATCTCCGTTTATGTATCCCAACTTGTCTTTTCCGGAGATATACATCTCCACAATTTGGGACCACAAAGCATAGTTGGTACCATCAAGCTTGATACCAATCGATGCAGCCGTAGTGTCATAGATCATTGATGGGGTCTGGATCTGGTTTTGAGTTACAATCTGAGCCATTCTTGTCGTGAGATGATTAAGAGTTGCAGCTGTATTTTGTTATTCTTGTTCTATCATGTCGGTTGGTGTTTCCATGCTTTATTTCTTCCTTAAGCCTTCTGTCAGAATTTTAAGTGGCAAAGAATGGACATTTGCTATGATACCATGATAATTCTGGGAATCCCACAGATTTTCTTATTCTAAATTCTGTTACAGACTCTTTCTCTTATAGAGAAACCTTACAAAGATAATTCTAATACGACAAGTAATTAAAATCCCATACAAATCGAGATACAATCAATTACGGAATATAATTCCTATATTGGACTCTACAGCTCATGCTAATGTTAATTCCTAATCTGTACAGCTCACGCTAGCAGGTACAACTTAACGGAATGATACGCTCAGACATTGAATTATATCCTAGCATTGCAGTGAGTCATGAACTCAGCAGAGATCAAATGTAATCAGACCGGTTGTCCAGCCCAAGCAAATGCAATGCCACCACAATTTGCAGACACAATGACGACAACCTAATCTGATATCATTCTACAAAGCAATTTTTTTTTTATTAATTACCAGCTGGGTAAGAGAAATGAATTGCATCGCATATAAAAGATGAGTACACTTGCCGCAAGTCTTGCTGCAGCACTGGATATTTTGATATAAATTGGATATAATGAAGACGTTATCCTGAAACAAACAATTCCTTAGCAAATATAACATCAATAATGTCACCAACTCCAGAAAGCTTTCAGTGAAGCAATCATACCTTTCGATCAATCAGTGTTGGGGTATCTTCTGCTCCATTATCATTGTCCAAATTGAAAACATGTTGCCTAAAACGAGATTCATTAAAAAATTGTTTCAAATGATATAGCAACAACATATACCAAGTAAATGCAGAAAACTATTAAGGAAAGTAAGTTAAATGGAGAAACAACAGCAGCACAATATCAACAACACTGCAATGTGCAACAGCAGAAATAAATCAAGCCGTGATACATGCACTGTGTAAATCAAATCCCTGCACTCTGGCTAGGAATATCTGTAACGGGTATATAATTAAATTACCCATGTAACATCTATATATAGGGCTCTGTACTAAGATACAAGTGTGTGAATTATTATTCAAATCATAATACAACACAAAGACATTACTTTGCAATTTTGTGTTATTCAATATGGTATCAGAGCCAAGTCTCTCTAGCGAGAATCAGATCCAAATGTCTTCCGCAAATCAGCTTTCTTCTTCATCAGAAACACCCCTCATTGTGTTCAACATTACAGCCCAAATTAACGAAAAACTCACACCCTCATCATTCCCCTAGTGGCGAGCCCAATTTGAAGCTCTTCTGATAGGCTATGATCTGATGAAATATGTTAATGGGGAATCAAGCTGCCCCACCTCTGATGGAACCGCTTCGTCCATCATCAAGAAGCAACACTGGATCAGACAAGACAAACTGATTCTCAGTGCTATCCTTGCTTCTACCTTTCCAACAATCACACCTCTCATAGCCACAACAAAAACCTCCTCTGAAAGCATGGAAGAAATTATCCACTATGTACGCCAGCAAGTCGCGTACCAGGGCGATGCAACTTAAGGAAGAGCTGACACTGGTTCAGCGAGGTAATTGTTCCATTACAGATTATCTCCATGTCATCAAAGGTCTGGTTGATGAGATTGCTCTCATTGATCATCCTATTTCTGATGATGACACCACTCTCTATGCACTCAACGGGTTGGGACCCGAGTTTAGAGATATTGCAGGTCCTATAAGAACCTGAGAGAAGTCTCTCACCTTCGAAGAACTCCACGATCTTCTGGTTGGGCATGAGAATTATTTGAGAAGAATGGAAACAGCCACTCAGCAGTTAGTGGCCACTGCCAATTACACGCATCATCGACCCACTTACACTGGCCCCCAAAATTCCAGAAGCAACTATAATAACCAGGGCAACAGACGACAATAGTACCAGCCAAGGTACTCCCATGGTTCAGCCAGTGATCACCGACAGGGCGTTGAAGCCCATCCCCGTGACCAGAGACGCCCATTCAACCAAGGCCGGGCCCCTCACAGACGCTACCAGCCCAATCAGCCAAAATGCCAATATTGTGACCATATGGGCCACACTGCCAAGGCCTGCCCCAGATTGCAGTCTTCAGACATCTCGGTCAATAACACCGAGATATCCAACAATTCGGCCCAGAAATGGTTGCTTGACTCGGCCGCTTCCCACAACATCACGGGTGATATCAAAAATCTGACAATTCACTCCGAGTATGGTGGCACGGATGAAGTCCTTCTTGGAGATGGTAAAGGTTTGCCGGTTACTCACATAGGCTCTTTAGCCTTATCCACACCACTCAAAACCTTCCTTTTACAAAATACACTTTGCGTTCCAAATATTGAAAAAAACCTTATTTCAATTCATCATTTCACCAAAAGAAATAATGTTTATGTTGAACTTCACCCATTTTATTTTCTTGTGAAGGATATATACACGGGGGCGACACTACTAAGGGGAGCATGTGAAAATGGCGTCTATGTATTTCCAAACTCTAAGATGGTCCCTACTATTCCAAAAATGGTTGCGTGTGCTCATGAGCGAACTTCAATTGAAGGTTGGCACAAACGCCTTGGTCACCCGTCAATTAAGATCGTTCAAAACCTTGTCAATTTATTTTCCCTTCCACTCACCGCCAATAAAAAACCCTCCTCATGTACTTCATGTTGTTTAAATAAAGCACACAAACAACCTTTTGGACCAACAAGTCTTCATAGTCATTCTCCACTAGAAATTATTTTTACTGATGTTTGGGGACCCGCTCCTATTACGGGGTCTGATGGCGCGCGCTACTATCTGATTTTTGTTGACCATTATACCAAGTATATATGGTTTTACCCCATGATGTCAAAATCTCTTGTTTCTAGCATTTTTCCAAAATTTCATATGTTAGTTGAAACAAGATTTAAATCCAAAATTAGAAGTTTATATTCAGATAATGGGGGAGAATTCATACATTTAAAATCATATCTTTCCTCTCATGGTATAAGTCATTACACCACAGCTCCATATACACCCCCAACAAAATGGTGTGGTGTGTCTGAGCGGCGCCACCGTCACCTTGTAGAAACCGGTCTTACTCTACTTTCTGATGCTTCGTTGTCTTTATCTTTTTAGCCCCATGCTTTCCAAACAGCCACTTACCTTATTAACAGACAACCCACTCCTCTCCTCCACAACAAATCCCCATTTGAGATCCTGTTTGCTCAACGCCCGAACTATCTTAAATTAAAAAAATTCGGTTGTTTATGTTTTCCACTCACTCGGCCACATAATACTCATAAAATGCAACAAAAATCTCTTCCCTGCATTTTCATAGGGTACTCTCAAACGCAGAATGCCTACATGTGCCTGGATCCTTTAAAAGGTCGAATTTATATATCACGGCACGTCATCTTTGATGAGTTACAAACATATCCATCCACCCAAACACAACAGACCCACACCTCAAATCACGCAACTACCCACACTGTTCTTCTTCCATCTCCTTCACCTTCGTCTGCCCCATCCAAGAGTTTGGATCACAGTGGTGCCGTTTCAACATCTCCCTCAGGTACGTCATATCCAGGTATATCATCCTCTTCAATTCCTATTTCTCCTTGTTCTGACTCTACCACTAGGTCTGGTTCTTCTCCTTCTGCAGCTTATCAAGGTGAATTCAGTGCCTTGGTTCCCCTGGCTACCTCACACCTCCCACTGACCACCACTTCAAATTCATCTCCTCCTGCCCCACCAGACCCTATCTCCACCAGATCCCACCAAATGGTTACCCGATCCATGAACAACATCCACAAACCCAAGCAAATCAACACTGTGTCTAAACATTCTCTGCCATCTCTCTTAGAACCTTCCAGTGTCAGTCAAGCACTCTCTCAACCCGAGTGGCGTGCTGCCATGGCTGCCGAGATAACAGCCCTAATGCGCCATAACACATGGTGTCTGGTTCAACCACCAACTGACTGCAACCCAATCGGCTGCAAGTGGGTTTTCAGGGTCAAACGCAAGGCAGATGGTTCAGTGGAAAAATTCAAGGCCCGTCTGGTAGCAAAAGGCTACCATCAACGCCCTGGACTCAACTTCAAGGAAACCTTCAGTCCCATGGTGAAACCGGCCATGATTCGAACCGTTCTGAGCATTGTTGTTATGCATGGATGGCCCCTCAAACAGATGGACGTAAACAATGCGTTCTTGCATGGTTCTTTGTAGGAAACTGTCTATATGAATCAGCCCCCAGGCTTCAAAGATCTTGCCCATCCAAACTCTGTGTGCAGATTGCAAAAGACCATCTACGGCCTGAAGCAAGCCCCCAGGGCTTGGTACTCGGCCTTAAGACAGTCTATTATTGAAATTGGGTTCTCTACATCAAGGGCTGACCCTTCTCTTTTTATCTATCATCGTGACTCAATTACATGTTACATGCTTGTGTATGTTGATGACTTGGTTTTGACAGGAAATGATCAAGGATTCATAACTCAGGTGGTCCTTCGGCTTGGGACTCAATTTTCATTAAAAGACCTGGGCTCTCTTCACTTCTTCCTTGGTGTGGAAGTAGTGCCAACATCCACTGGAATCTTCCTCTCCCAACACAAATATATCAGGGACTTACTAGCCAGCACGCACATGACTGATGCCAAAGACGTGTCAACTCCTCTGTCAACAACTCAAACTCTCTGATTGGTAGATGGTTCAGCAGCTATGGACTGCACTCTCTATCGACGTCTCATTGGCAGCCTCCAATTCTTGTCACTCACCCGACCAGATGTCTCATTTGCTGTCAACAAGTTGTCCCAATTCATGCATAAACCTACGGTCACCCATTGGTCAGCTGCTAAAAGACTGCTGAGGTATCTCAAGAAGACTATCTTCTTTGGCATGAACATCACAGCACATCCAGCTCCAACACTCACAACCTTCAGTGACGCAGACTGGTCAGGTGATGTTGATGACAGAACCTCCACGACAGCCTACATTACCTTCCTGGGAGGTAATCCCATCTCATGGAAATCCAACAAGCAAAAAGCTGTGGCTCGGTCCAGCACTGAGGCCGAGTATAGAGCTCTTGCTTCTGGAGCATCTGAAACACTATGGCTGCTAGCACTTCTTCAGGAGCTTGGATTTCCACTGAAGCAACCTCCCACACTCCTCTGTGACAATATCGGAGCAACCCATCTGAGCTTCAACCCAGTTCAACACTCTCGCATGAAGCATATTCAAGTTGATCTCCATTTTGTTCGTGATCATGTTCAGCAAGGGACATCAGTGTTAGTCATGTACACACTCAAGATCAACTGGCAGATTTACTGACCAAACCTCTTTCCCGTGAACGGACTGCCTTCCTACGAGACAAAATTGGTCTTTCCGATGGAAGCCCATTTTTGAGGGGGCGTATTAAGGGAAGTAAGTTAAATGGAGAAACAACAGCAGCACAATATCAACAACACTGCAATGTGCAACGACAGAAATAAATCAAGTCGTGATACATGCACTGTGTAAATCAAATCCCTGCATTCTGGCTAGGAATATCTGTAACGGGTATATAATTAAATTACCCATGTAACATCTATATATAGGGCTCTGTACTAAGATACAAGTGTGTGAATTATTATTCAAATCATAATACAACACAAAGACATTACTTTGCAATTCTGTGTTATTCAATAAAAACCAGCTTAAACATCGAAAAACAATAAACAGGAAAGCCACTAATTTACAAGGCAGAAGCTTATACTTTTCCTCTTTCGAGTCATTTTTTCTTCGATCTAGCTCTGGCAACAGTTTCCAAAACTGCCTGGGCAACGCATAAGGTATCCGAAAGAAATGTTCAGCAAAAACTTGTTCCAAATGAATACTAACAAAGGGAAAGATAGAAGCTCAAGAGCAGGTGGACTTTTTTTAATGCAACTGACCAAATTTATGATGAACAAAAAAACATTAAAACAACAACAGTAACAATAAATGCAATAAAAGTGAAAAACACCACCATTGCCAGTGTTTCTTGTCATGGTACAATTTTCTATTAGAAACGACTTTATCAGAATCTCAGATAATTCATAAGAACTAGTTACAGAATTCTAATTAAACCATAGCAAAGAAACAAAATGAATGGCATTATCTGACATCTTAAGTTACATTGTGCCTCGATCACTGATTATTGTGTTGAATAAATCCCAGTTACATCCATAAATACATTGCTTCAATAGAGCTAAAGCAGTTGCTTCAAAATCTGAGAAGAATTAAAAGCAACCAACCTGCTGCTCTGCGACGCTGTTGTGAAGCTTCCAGCATCATTTGCTGCTGAAAAGACAAAATAGGTAAGGGAGTAACTATGATTAGCTAGATGTTATAAATATGCATGCAAGGCTCCGGAGATTCGTCTTTTGCACAAACAATAACCACCATAGTAGAATTCCAGTATAAACTGAGTTGTTCAACTCTACTCTATGTCATGTACCTTCAATTTACAATGCAGGTCAGTATACCATCAAACAACCTAAGAATTAAAATTGAGTAAGATTTAAAGGGCAAAATTTCTCAACAAGACTGACAATTCCATTGTGGGGAAAGAACTTGTCTTGAAAATCCAATGATGTTTCAGTGTTTAGTATGAGAATGAGCTGAAATGATGAAAATCACCAGTGAATTTCAGAGATTCGCTGCTGGCTCACCAACAAGACTCATGGCTTAATTTTTTATTTTGAATTCTGGGAATTTACCGAGTTATGCTCAAGTTTTGGTTTTCTGAAATTAAGTGAGCTATTATTGATATTTTCAATTTAGTGAAAAACAAATGGTTCTTGTTCTTAGCGTGGTGTGATTCTGATGCTTGCTTGAAAAGTAATATCAGAGAAGCAAGGATTATACGTTGTTGTATCTTTAGATGTTAAATTTGTTGATTCCAAGATTTTGTATTTTTCTTATATCAAATGGTTTTGTTGATGATGTACTCGTGAATGGCAAACCATGGGCCTTTGGGGTGCAGGAGGTGTTGACAGGTTCGCATGTATTTGTATGCGCTAATGTAGTCGTCATAAGAGATATGGTGTTTGTGGACCATTTCTTATTTGTATTAGTATTTTTATGCTGATATATTTGCACATGTAAGTTTCACCAAATTTTTTATTGTATTATGAATTTTAATTTATTGAATTTTTATTTACACCATATTTAGTTTTAAATATTAATGATTTCGAGGGATAATTTCGTTAATACAGTTTGCAAAAAGACAAAACAATGCAGACCGACCGAACCTGTGACACTTATGACATGAGTAACATTTCTTCTTCATCTCCTCCTAATTCAGCATAATTGGCCTCTTTGTCCCAAGCCTGTGACACTTATAACATTCCACTATTGCTTTGTTGTATGACAGACGACCTCTTCCTCTACCTCTATATGCATTTCGACCCCGTCCTCTTGCACCAAATCTGTCTTCATAGGTTATCTTGAGAGCCTGCTCCTCTCTTACATACCGTTGAAATTTTTGCTCGTGCACAATCAAAGAACTCTGCAATTCATCAATAGAGAGTTGATCGATGTCTTTGGACTCTTCTATCGAACACACAATATAATTAAATTTCTCACTCAGAGATCGAAGAATCTTCTCCACAACTGTGACATCTTGCATCTTTTCTCCATGCATTCTCATTTTATTAGCTACTGATAGTACTCGTGAAAAGTACTCAGTAACCCTTTCCCCAACCTTCATCTCTAAGGTCTCAAAGTCTCTGCGGAGAGCTTGTAAATGTGACCTCTTAACCCTTGCACTTCCCTCAAATTTCTTTTTCATGGACTCCCAAATCTGTTTGGAAGTGTCTTTCACTAGAATTGTCTCCAATATCGTTCGATCGATGGCCTGAAAAAGATAATTTTTGACCTTCAGGTCCTTCAGCTTCAATTCATCAAGTCCCCGTCGTTGAGCTTCTGTCTGCACCACCCCACTCGCTGGCTCAACAGACCCAGTCTCCACCAGCCCCCAATATTCCTTGGATCGCAGGAAATTTTCCATCAACATGCTCCAATGGTCGTAGTGACCATCGAAGCGAGGAATGGCTGGTTGCACGAAATTCCCTTCGGTTGTCATTCTTTGCTGCTATAATAAGATCAAAGATTGCTACTTTGATTTCGTCAGACCCTAGTGGAGGCTCTAATACCAAAATTGTTAAGAATTGAAACTGCAGAATGAAGAATACTTGATGCATCTTCATTGAAGGAAATGGGTTTATAAATACCCTTACAAGCTTAACAGAAAGCGAGAGAAAATAGCTCACATATTGAGCTAGAGATACAATTAACAGAACAATAAAGCATTAAATGATTTTCCTCAAGACTCGGGCTAATTACTAAAGACTAGGACTTAACTGGACTTGTTCAAGCTGAGCTAGATTTACTGGACTTATTCAAAGCTGAGCTGGACTTATTAAGGCTGACTAGGACTATTGGGACCCATACTTTCTCTTCATGGATATGGCAGGGACATTTTCTTTTAAAGATTTTATTTAGATTACATCTGATAAATTTAGTGGAGGGATGAACTCGCTAGTTATATGTATTCATTTCTGTTAATTCAAACGTTAAAGTATATTTAAATGCTTGTCTGCATTTCTGTTAATTCAAAAAGAAGTCTGGTAAATGCTAAATCAAAGAGCTAAATGATCCGTATAGCATTTTCAATAGTAAATTTAAAGCTTTTTTGTAGTGTGCACTCCAATAGAAAATGCTATTTAGCTACTGCTTCAAGGTAAAGTGATTAATTTATTATTTTTCTGCATCAGTTTTTAAAGATGATATATAGTTTTTTGTATTCCAACAGGATTATAGTTTTTTTCAAATAAAATGTAAATATAGCATTTCATTTAAGGAAGTATTATTTTAGATGATGATATAGCAGTCCCATTGGAGCTGCTTAATATAAAGAAAAAAGCTAAAATAAAATTTATTAAACCCTTAATGGGCTTCAATCACTGTCGCTGAGCTTGTCAAATAGCGTTTCCTCTGTAGCAGTGGTGGAGTTATAAATATTTGTCTCCGGCATGCACGTGCAATAAGAGGTTGAAGGTAGACAGGGTTCTTGACATTGATAACCAGAAAGAAAAAAGAAAAGTTGCCCACTATTTGTTTGTTATGAAACAATGAATTCCACCATTTCATCCAACACATTTTATTGTTTTTTCAATGGATTGCATTTGATTTATGATAGAAACCAACAAAATAATCTTTTGTAATGTGCAAGGGTCGGAGCAACCTGACAAGGAACTTTTTATTCGGATGAATGCAATGAACCTTTGGGGAACCGAGTTTTCTATCAGTTCTTGGTTGTTAAGTCTTGTCGAGAGGAGGCAAAAATACAGGTTGAAATCATCATGTTCCAGGAACTGGAAAACCCACATAAGGAGTCATGCAATCGCTTTCTGTTAAAAACCAAGTGTTCGACCAACCTATTTCAATCAACTCCTCCCTGCGGCCATTTAGGATGAAGTTGGACACTTCCCCAAGTCAAACCCGAAAGGTTATTACACCTGTATTATGAATTCGAAACTTCTCTCGCAAACTTGAAATGCCAAGTTTGGATGAATCCTGTCGTACAATTACCTTAAGGGCCTGTTTGGCATAGCTGTTGCTATTGTAGTTGAGATTGAAAAAAAACAGGTTTATGAAAAGCGCTTTTAGCTGCGGTTCGTAACTGAAATTTGTGTTTGGTTAAAACTGTGGTTGATGTTGAGTTTAATAAAAAGCAGTTTTTTGTGTTTGGTTACCATGCTTTTCATATTGCTATCAATTTGTGAAATTAATTAAAAATACACATGTATACACACACATACATATGTACACATATATAAATATTTTGTTGGAATAATTTTTTATATTTATTAATAATTAGTATAACAAAATAATTGAAATAATCAAACTACTTGCAATTCCTTTTTTTTTTGAAACTTAACTACTTGCAATTCCATCATAAACTACGTGAACGCGTCTGCAATTACTGACTATTTGATCGAGGAACAACATCTAATAAAATATCTTCAGGAATAAAATTAAGATTGCGATCATATTTAACAAAAATAATATCACATTGTGATCATCTTCTAATAAATTAAATAATAACGTTTTGCAAATTAAATAAAATATTTTATTTTATCATCAATATTTTATACGATTTATTCTGTTTTATTATTATTATTTAAAATAAAAATGAAAAAACCATGAGATGGATGAAAATGATCATTATCCTTGTCTCCTTGTCTTTCTGTGCTCTCCTCCAATCCCTTTTCACTCGTCTCAAGCCCACTAACAAGCACAGCCTTCATCCTAGTCCTAGTGCCATTCCCATTATTAGTTGGAATCACGCTTCCCTGCACAGGTGAGAGTTATGACAAGGAAAATCTGTGAGCCACTTGAAGAGGACTCTTTCCGGCCAATTCTCCACCACTACGATGGCCCTAAGTTCCGCCTCGAACTCAACATACCAGAGGTAATTTGATCCCGACTTGGCGTCTCTTACGCCGCAATCTCACTTCTGAAATCCTCCATCCATAGCGTCTGCGATTCCATTTTGTTGAAGTGTTTATTCATCTTCTGTTTTGTTAGTAAGAAAGAAAGAACCAGTGTTAATCAATGATGGATTTACTTGCTTCTCTCTCTCTCTCTCAGAGGTAGAGTGTGCCGCAGGCTGAAATTTTAATTCATTGGTGGGGCCCACCATATAATTTCACCTTCCCGTTTGGTAAATCTACGTTTGGCTCTGCGGTGAGCCTCAACCGCAACCCGCACCGCAGAGCCAAACACCCACTAAATCTCTGGCGATGAGGTTTTGATCTTCTCTCTTGATTTCTTGTCCGCAGGCAGGAGACAAACAGCATAATATATATTTAAGTGAAGAACATTCAGGTTTCATTTCCAAAACAACCCTACAAATGAGTTCATTTTTTCATGAAGATGGGCAGAGATTTCTCCTAGCATCAACACGACTTCCATGATGTTGTGACTGTATTTGGTTACAAAACAATATACTGATCCAACTACTTATTACCAAGAACAAAGCAATCAGCATTGATTGCAAAAGTTTTAGCATTCTAACATGCTTTTGAAACAATAAGTGCCCAACAGAAACCACCCCATAAGGAGGAGAGAAAATGAGAACAGACCAACTAAGAAGGGCCAGCCAACCAAAACTACACCTAAGCAAAGCACAATCGCAAAAGGAAGGAAGGATCTGACTATGGATTTCCATTCTATCCAATGCCCCTTAGAGAGTATTAGAATTGCCACATCTATCATGTTCCAGTCCATTGATCCACCATAACATAACCGATTCAGACAGTTGGCAACAAATGAATGGCAGTTGCATGTAAAAAGGTTGTATGTTTTGTGCTCAAAGTGACGCATGCTTGACTGTAGAGCATCATCCCATGTGATGGCAGCCCCATATTCTGAGTGCTTGTAGCCATGCTTGCATGCGTGTCCAGTTAGGTTTGGCGGAAAGCAACACTAATTTTACAAATCACATTGCAGAAAAAAAAAAAAAAAGTGGATCAACTTGGTAATGCGGGATAGAAAAGAAAATAAAAAATGACAATAGCGAAAGTACTTGATAAATTCATTATTGCAACCAATTTGCCATCTTATTTTAAAAACAAGTTGGGTGTATCTCAACATCAAGATGAGGCTAACCAGAGAATCCGCTTTATTCAGTGAACCTGACCTGACATCTTATGTTATTATGCAATCTATGAACATGGACTTTAACTCCTACATTGCCATTAACTTACTTTCTCAACAAATAAATGGTGACAACAATCACTGTAATTGTGTCTGTGTGCATGCATGTGCTATGCATGGGGGCATTAGATGGAGATGGAGATAATACCTGTTCTCTATCAAGTTGAAAATATCTAGCAGCAGCACCAAAAGTAAAATCAACATTCACAAAATTGGATCCTGAAAAATCTAAAATAGTTCCATCCTCTCTGCAAATGCCAACATGTCCAATGAAAGGAGCCAACCATGAGACAACTGGGAGTGGAGTCCAAATAAGACAGCACGGAAACTTGGCTTTCTTTGGATCAATTCCATCAAGAGGCCACAGTTCATGCTGAATTCTTGACGTGGAACTCGCATGCTCAACATCGTAAGCTCCTTTCAGAGCCATTGTAGAAAATTGTCCACGTGACATATAGCTTGATGCACTTCCTACGCTGAAACATTGATGTGTCAAATTACACCCTCATACAATGAACCTGTTACAATACAAACAAACAGATAGTTATCGTATATCACCAAGAAGACAGTCTCTTCAGAAAAACATTCCATAGTCCTGCCAAGAATAATATAAGAAGAGACACAAAATGAAGGCTCCAAATGATCTTTGAAAAATCAACTGCGAATTCCCCAAAGAAAAGAAAGAAAGAGAACAAGCAACAGAAAGTACAATCAAATCATTTTATGAACCATACTGTAATCCATTCCATTCCTCTCAGATAGTGCGGTCACAAGCAAGTGAAGAGACTGTTACATAAATATGAATCTTTGCCACTTATGGCTAAATGGCTAGGTGCTTAGGCTATACAACCAGGACATCACCCCCTAACCTCAGTTGTAGATTTTGCAGGACTCTAAAGAAACAGCTGAGTATAGCATGCTAGTGGCTACTTGATGTATCTATATGAACAAAAGGCCTTTATTCATAGGGAAACAGTTCAACTGGCAGGGACATTTAAAGTTCCTGGGGGGGTCTAGAATTCAAGCTTCCTCCCCTGAGAAACGGGCAACTATAAAGCTTGTTATAGGATATAAATAGCACATAATTAGGTAATAATATAAAACCTAATTATAAAGATTCTAATTAGTCTATTTTCCTATATAGGATCCTAACTATAGGTATCCTAATTAGCTATTTTTCTATATAGGATCCTAATTCTAGGTATCCTAATTAGGATCCAAAGTGTAGGTATTCTAATTAGTCTACTTTTCTATATAAAATTCCTATCTTGCATATAAAAGATAGATTGATGAATGTAAAAGAGAAAATATTTGTTTTTTTCTTCTATGTTTGCATGGTATCAGAGCCTTGACAGCTCATATTTGACCTAATACTACAAAATTTGGTATAGCACATATTTGAGCTTTGTTGTGTCAAACTGTCAATCTCTCCCTTGGTGGCTGCTGGAATCTAGAACAGATTTTCTTGTTTTCAACGACAATTATATTTGTTGAGATTTACAAATAAAATTTTGTGAGTTATGACTGATAAAAATTCAGCAGTGATTTGATGTAATTCCGATGATGTAAAATCACTAAAGATGATTCAAGACAGACATGGCCAAGGGGGGGTGCTCGATTATTCTTAAAGGTACAAAACTCCATTAATAATGAGGTAATTGGCTTGATCAATCATAGTGAATTCATGAGTCTGGAATATCTGGATTTCTTGTATTCTGGAGAAAAAAAATGTTTCCTGCATTATGAGTGTGTAAGGCCTTTTATCGTGCAAAAAAACATGATAAGTCTCTTACAAGTTATTTTATGGATTTTAAAAGAACATATTAATATGTTGTTACATTTTAGTCCTGATGTAAAAATATAGCAAATTCAAAGGAAGAAGATGGTTGTTATGAGTTTTCTAGTTGGTCTCCCTTCTGAATTTGAGACTGTCAAATCTCGTATTCTCTCTAGCTCTGAGATCACTTCGTTGCAAGATGTATTTAGTATGGTACTTTGCACAAACAGTTCTCCACCTCTCTAGTATAGTGGTGCTCTTATTAGTCGAACTAATGAGTCTGAAGTTGGGCGATCACATTACAGAGGTGGTAACAAAGGAATGGAAAACAATTTTGAACGTACATAGGTTTCAGGAGGGATTGTGTGTTATTATTGTCATAAGTCAGGACATATGAAATGTGATTGTAGAAGACTATAGAACAAAACTCAGAAAACTCACTCGGCTTATATTGCATCTACTAATGATACATCCGAAAAAACAATTCCTATCTTTGCAGATGAATTTATCAAGTTCTCTCAATACCAAGAATCTTTAAAGTCTTCATCTACTCAAGTTCCTACCATTGTCGAGTCAAGTGATTGTCTTATTTCCTCATCCTTTATATGGGTCATTGATTTTGGTGCCATAGATCATATGACAGGTAATTCCAGTCTTTTTTCTACTTTCCAGTCACATGCATCCACCTCTAATGTTACTTTCGTAGATGGATCAACATCTTGTGTTCTTGGGTCTGGCACAATTACCCCCACTCCTTTAATTCCTCTGTCATTTGTTCTACATTTACCTCGGTGGTCCATTAATTTAATTTTTGTAAGCACATTTACTCGTGCACTTAATTGTTGCATCTTATACTTTCCTGATTATTGCTTATTTCAGGATCTTATGACGAAGAAGATTATTGGTAAAGAGCATGAGTCTGGAGGTCTCTACATCCTTGACACATTCAAATACCCAAATTCATTGTTTGTTATGGTGTAACAACCCCTCTTGAGGTGCATTGTCGGTGGGGTCATCCTTTTCTACCTGTGATAAAGAAACTTTGTCCACAATTTAGTAGGGTATCTTTATTAGATTGTGAGTCATGTCAGTTTGCCAAACATCATCGAGTCAATAACAAAGCAAGTTTTTTTTTTGAGCTAGTTCATTCTGATGTTTAGGGTCCTTGTCTAGTTCTGTCTAAAACCGGATTTAAGTACTTCGTTATTTTTGTTGATGATTACTCTCGTGTGACTTAGTTATACTTAATGAAAAGTCATTCTAAGTTGTTTTCTCATTTTTTGTGCCTTTTGTGCTGAGATTAAAATTCAATTTAATGTTTCTATCCATACATTGCGTAGTGATAATGCTAAAGAATATTTGTCAACATCTTTTCAAACTTACATGATTCACAATAGCATCCTTCATCAAACTTGATGTGTTGATACTCCTTAAAATGTAGCATAACAAAACATACATCTTGAAACAGTGAGAGCTCTATTATTTCACATGAATGTCCCCAAACCTTTCAGGGCTGATGCAGTTTCAACATGTTTTCTACTTAATCGCATGTCTTCCTCTATTTTTCATGATGAGACCCTTTACCGCATCCTTTTTTCCTACGAAGTCATTGTTTCCTATTGCACCTGGGATATTTGGTAGCACTTGTTTTGTCAGGGATGTTCGTCCACATGTCACCAAATTAGATCCCAAGTCTTTGAAGTGTATTTTCCTTGGTTATTCTTGTCTTCAAAAAGGATATTGATGTTATTGTCCTAGTCTTAATAAATATTGTCTCAGCTGATGTTGCTTTCCTGGAAGCTACACCATATTTTCAATCTTCCACTTCAACTCGTCAGGGGGAGGATGATGAGTTGTTAGTTTATACTATCACATCCCCTGCACCTGTCTCTAAACCGGCTCCTACTAAGCCTCTCATTCCTGAAGTCTATTCCAAACGACAAATGTCTCCTGCTGCATGTCCTAAACCAACTTCTTCATCATTAGATCCAACCTCAAGCGATGCTCTTCCTATTGCTTTACGCAAAGGTAAACGTCAATACACTTCTTATGTTTCTTCTTTTGTTTCTTATCGCCACTTATCATCATCTTCTTGTTCTTTTATCGCTTCTCTTGATTCCATCTCTATTTCTAACACTATTCTGAAGTAATATTTCATCCTGACTGGCATAATGCAATGATGGAGGAAATGAATGCTTTAGATGACAATGGTACTTGGAACTTGGTCAATTTACCTCCAGGGAAAGGCTATTAGATATAAAAGAGTGTTCACAGTTAATGTCAATCCTAATGGGTCAATAGCTCGACTGAAAGCCCGACTTTTTGCCAAGGGGTATGCTCAAACCTATGGAGTGGATTATTCTGACACCTTTTCTCTTGTTGCTAGACATATGTCACGTTATTTATTTCTATGGTTGTTACTCATAGTTGGCCTTTGCATCAACTAGATATCAAGAATGTCTTTCTTCATGGTGATCTCCAAGAAGAAGTTTAAATGGAGCAACCTCCTAGATTTGTTGCTCAGGGGGAGTATGGGAAAGTTTGTCATCTTCACAAATCTATGTATGGTTTGAAATAGAGTCCTCGTGCTTGGTTTGGAAAATTTAGTCAGGCAGTTGAAGAGTTTGGCATGACGAAAAGTAAGTCTAACCATTTTGTTTTCTACAAACAATCTGAAATTGGCATCATTCTTTTAGTTGTGTATGTAGAGATGACATTGTCATTACTGGAAGTGATATTACAGAAATCTCATCTCTTAAATTTTTTCTTCTCTCTCAGTTTCACACAAAAGATTTAGGGATGCTAGAGTATTTCTTAGGTATTGAAGTAAATTGAAGCAAATGAGGTATCGTCCTATCTTAAAGAAAATATGTGCTTGACTTATTAATCGAGACAGGGAAATTGGAGGCGAAACCATGTAGTGTCCCGATGATTCCTAATTCACAACTTAAAAAAAATGGTGAATTATTTGAAGATCTAGAGAAATATAGAAGACTGGTTGGAAATTGAATTATCTTACAGTGACTCATCCATATATTACTTATTCTGTCAGTATTGCAAGTCAGTTTATGTCATCCCTAACAATTCATCATTGGTTGGCTTTAGAACAAATTGTGTTACTTAAAAGGAGCACCTGGACGTGGTATCTTGTATGAAAATCATGGACACACTCATATTGAATGTTTTTCAAATACAGATTCGGCAGGTTCCAAGGTAGATAGAAGATTTATATGAGGTTATTGTCTTTGTTGGAGGCAATTTCATTTCATGGAAAAGTAAGAGGCAAAATGTTGTGTCACGATCGAGTGCAGAATCATGACACAGTCTATGTGATTTAATATGGATATATCAACTCTTAACTGAAGTAGGCCTCAAGGCTTCAGTACCAGCAAAATTATGGTGCGATAACCAAGCTACTATTCATAGTGAATCTAATCCTGTTTTTCATGAACGAACTAAACACATTAAAATTGACTGTCATTTTATCCATGAGAAAAAACAGCACGTTTTGATTTCTACAGGGTATGTGAAGACTGAAGAACAATTGGGGGATATTTTCAGGAAAGCTCTAAACAGGGCTCAGGTTGATTATCTTTGTAACAAGTTGGGGATGATAAATATTTATGCTCCAACTTGAGGGGGTGTTATAGGATGTAAATAACACATAATTAGAAAATAATGTAAAGCTTATTATAGGGATTGTAATTAGTCTATTTTCCTATATAGGATCCTAATTGTAGGTATCCTAACTAGTCTACTTTCCTATATAGGATCCTAATTATAGGTATCCTAATTAGTCTACTTTTCTATATAGATTTCCTATCTTGTATATAAAAGATAGATTGATGAATGTAGAAGTAAGAGGAAATCTTTGATTTCTTCTTCTATGTTTACAAAGCTCACAAGCCTTTAGTTAAACATTATTTTCTGGACATTTATTATGAGATGTAAATTTTTCTATACATGGTATTAAGATATATTACCTTACTATGACATATAATCACACAAGTGAAGTCTGATATTTTACTGTTTGCTTCATCTAATGATCGCTAAGTAAGAGTCCACAACTAGCTAACGACCAATAATTCAATTATAGTTCTAGCCCAACTGATTGTGTGTTCTTATTATATATTGTTGACAATTCCTAGTATCTTAAAGGTTGAGGAAATTAAGTCGGTAACTAGCCAATTCTCTTGAAAGGTCTTTAGTTTGAACCTCAGCAACTCCCCTTCTAGTAAAATACTTCTGAGTTTCTCAACTTGGAATGATTGGCATTGGGAACCAATATGCAGATGAAGGTGTTAAGAATAAAGGTTTGTATCATAAATTTTGTGCAATCTAGTAATAATTGAAACTTTTGTAACTATCAGAAACAACAATCTAGCTATCAAGGAAAATATTAAGAGAAGAAACAAGTTTGCTGAAATGAAAGCATCAAATAGTCAACACCATGTCCACGTGTGTAGCATGTCTCTGCATTATCTTTTTCAAAATCTGAAAGGAAAAGGACAAGTGTCTTAACATGGCTAATATTTCAGTCCATCTATAAATAGTAATCATAAACTACACCACATCTAACCATACCAGCCAGCATTTCATATTAAGCTGAGCCAACTCCTAGTTAAGCAATCCTCTTTATGTGTTAATCACTATTGAAAAAGTTTTAGAGCACCAATATACACTATGAAGCCTTATTGTCTAGCGGTCAACCAAGCAGGAAAACCAGTACAATCTTTAACCAATACCTTTTTTTTATTTGAAACAGACAAGAATTTTTTTTAGTAATCAAAGAATAAAAGCTCATCCTAGATAGCTGGACCCCCTACAAGATATTTTACATCTAATTTCAGCTATATTAATGGTAAGTCATCCCAATTAGCCTTGAGACCAAAGACCATAATTTCCAATGGCCCCCTCGTAGCTTGAACTTGAAATAAATTGTTTTTCAGCCAAAACAGATTTTTGAAGAAGCACCTACAATGCATTATCAACCACACGCTATGACAGCTTTCACTTATCTTGCCATCATATCATAATTCATTATAAAAGCAACACATTTAAAAAAATCCCTTCAAATTGAAAGTCAAAATAAACTGAATAGATAGTGTCACCAGCAGCAATAGAATGTGGTGAAAACCATTCTCTTCTCATATTCAGATTCCTTGTTTTCACATTTGAAGAAAGGTCGCCAAAGAACAAAATTTCAACAGTCTGAACTCTAAACTCTAGTATGGCTAAAACCATGTGCATGGATCTCCAACCCCATAAATAACAATATAGGCAGAACCTTCCTGAATTGCTAGGAAACATCAATGCAGAGTTCCAGATAGTATTTTCACGACTAACGAAACTAGAATTAAGACAGTCTACATTCTCCCTAAAGTGCAAGTACTCATTAATAATCCCTCTTCATAGTCTACCATTCATCAAACGAGCACCACGCTTCACATTATACATTAGGCTGCCTTCATTTAGATGTAAGAGAATATGAAAAAACAAGTATCCTATTTTATTGGCTCGGTATGCAATCCACTACGAAGTGGAGGAACAATCTTATGACAAGAAAATAAATATATCTTATTCAAAAAAGAGCTCTATTCAACCATAAGAAGCTGTCAAATGCCCCATAAGAGGAGACATTTAAATGCAATATTTTATATGTTCAGAAGCCCTCGTTCATAAATGAATTGTTGCTCAGATATCTATCAACTATTGATGAATCAGACAGGTAGTAGTAATTGGAAGACCCGAACTTTTTCTATAAACCCACAAATGAAAAGCCTTCAAATTACTAACCATTTTGTATCCAAACAAAAACAACCTAGAAAAGTTTTTCAATTGTATAGGAAGATCAAACCCACATTCAATAAATAAAAAGAGAGAGGATAAATGACTGACCTGCAAATTTTGCGATGCAAAGAAATAGGGAGGGGGTGTAAAAGAAAGCAAAGGTCACAGGGCAGTTGTTGTTATTGGTGAAGAAGTTAAGCAAGAAGAAGAAGAAACGTTTCTTTTGTCTCTCTTGTTGTTGATGATGGCTGAGTTCATTGTGGACGACAGAAATACCCCCCCCCCCCCAAAAAAAAAAAAAATAATAATAATAATAATAATTAATAAATGTCGATGAGATTTTGCTCGCTTATGAATAGTGAAGAAGAAGAAGATGCGGAGAGGGGTGGGTGCAGGTTCATGCACCCTCCCCTGATTTCACCTCTTTTATGGGACCTACCTAATTCCTTTTAAGTTGTCGATTGAGATTACTGTTGGGTTTAACATTTTATATTTATTGATTGGATTGGAGTGTTTTAAATATATTTAGATAAATTATAAAACTTATAACTTTTGAACGAGTTATTTTCTAAGATCATGGTCATTATCAAACCTATAATATATATAAAAAAAAAAAATGTACTTCATCTATGTTAAATTGTAATGTTAATTAATTTTTATTCTAAGTCATGTTTTTATTTATTGATTTCAT
Organism: Salix brachista; assembly: GCA_009078335.1. NCBI lineage: Eukaryota > Viridiplantae > Streptophyta > Magnoliopsida > Malpighiales > Salicaceae > Salix > Salix brachista. Next base: position 5,266,186 of record CM018589.1, on the reverse strand, counting down.
CTAAGGTTAAAATCAAATCTGCTTATATAAGAAAATCTCTACCTGATCAAGTTAAATCATAATCATTTTATATCTAAATTTTAGAATTGTATTTATTTGTATCTTTTTACTGTAATTTTATGAGGATATACTTTATCTAAAAGAGAGAGGATATACTTTATATTGTAATTTTATACCTCAAATTATAAAAACCCCAGGTAATTTCTATTAATATATTTAATTTAATATCGGGAGTATGCAGTTGTTGTAAAATTCATAACCTATATATTAATTAAGCAAATTAATTTTTGTGGTATTTTTGAAATTTTAGCTAAATTCTAATAAATAATCATAAATTAGTTACGATATCTATTTTGTGTTTTTATAATATGATAAAAACATGACTTTGTTTTAAATAAAATATGCATTAAAAACTTTTGGGATTGGTCGTATGTGAGAAATGTATTTTTTTTGTTTTTGAAATTTAAACATTTTTTGATTTTTTATATATTTTTCAAGATTTTTAGAGAAAAATCATGTATTTTTATGATTTCTTCTATATCTTATAGTGAAAGTCTACAATCCAATATTAAGTAAAATTATTGAAGAAAAACAAAATCTTGTGTTTTCTAAAATAAGGAGAGAAAAATTAAATTCTCTAAGTTTTTTGAGATTGTAGAGAAAAATCAAGTATTTTTAATACCAGATTTGTATCTTACAATGTAACTATACAACCTCATATTAGAAAAAAATATTGGGAAAATATGCAAGTCTCATAAATAAGATATGTTTGGCTAGACATTAAATTAAGACAAGCCTAAAACTAGGTGAAAGAGTTATAGGGCATGTTTGTCAAGCAAACCCTTAACATAAAATCAGAGGCATTAAAAATATCTTAAAGCAATGTTTAACAAATATACCTTAAGGATAAAAAAGGATTTTTCTTAAGTAAAATTAGTGGAAGTCAAACGCCCCCTAAAGTTTGGGTAAGGCTTGGCCCAATCACATGAGTTGAGTTTTATTGGGCATGACCAAACCCATGCATACAAGTTGGCTTAGGCCCACTTATACCAATTTGTCGGGTTGGTAACCTAAAAAAAAAAAAGATTTGAGCGTACCATACAAAAAAAAAATAGTGATGCCCAAAACCCAATAAAGAAAAACAAAGATGAAAACTCAAGCCAAACACTAGGGGGTATGACAACCATTTTGTTAGTTAATTTAAGGTCCTGAAACCCATTGATCAAAACAAGATCTAAAAGCAAGCACTAGTGATCTTTAGTCTCAAAATACCTTTACTTTTGAGCTTATAAATACTTTTTTTTTCATAACTAAGAACCAAAACCTACGATGTATGCCTAATCAAGCCTCTTTTGATTAAAGACAAACTTTGGATTGATAGACAATGTTTTTCTATGTGAAATACGCTTTATAAATGTTTTACAAACCTTTTATTTCCTTAAAATCCTCAAGTGAAGACTTGAATCCTTCTAAACAACAAGACATGAAACAAACATCACTTCATATTCTCACCAAGAACAATATAAAAGTTTTCAACTTTTATGAAAACCTGACAATCGGAATCGCTTGAATTCTTTTCAGCATAGATTTTTTTGAAACCAACATTAAAATGGTTTTTGTTCTTTGTTTGACTTTGAAATTTCAAAAAAAATCCATGAAAGCAACCCTTGTAAACAACCAACATTTTTTCGCATAACACCTTTGGGCCCTCAACTCTTAAATAGTGTGTAATCTAAATCTATTTATTTTTTTATTTTTAGGCAAGACTTTAACACCATCGTCTCTAAGATATTGTGCTTTCTAACTCTATCACTTTTCTATTTGAATATCCCTTTGAGAGTGTGGATTTGAGTTCTCATCTCCTAGATTGCTTTCTTGCCCTATCTCTTTTCTTTTTCCTTCTCAAGTGCACCTTCAAACCCTCTTCTTCCAAAATAGAGCATTTTTTAACCTTGTCTTTTCTCTTTCTGAGTGTGCTTTTGAGCCTTGATTTCTTAGATAATGCACCTTTTAGCCTTATCTCTTTTTTCTTTTTTTTTTGTCTTTGAGCCTTTATCTTTAAAGATAGTATGTTGTCTAACTTTATATCTTCTCCTTCTGAGTGTATTTTTAAATCCTTTATTATCTAGATAGTGTTTTTTTTTGCCCTATCTCTTTCCTACCTAGGGGTGCCTTTAAGCCCTTGTCTTTCAAATTTTATGTTTTCTAGCCCTATCTTCCTGAGCGCGTTTCTGAGCCTTTACTTCCGACACTTTTATAAGAACTGAACATTGCTTAATCTACTAAGTCCATTATCCTATTCATTTTTTTTCTTTACAAACTTATTATCTAGAGTCTCTTATGAGATTTTCTATCATAAGCATTTTAAAAAGAGGGTAGCTATCATAACTTATTTCTAGGTTTTGCCGTTAAAATTGACCCTTTTTTTTATTTTGAAACAATATTAACAAAAAAAATAATAAAAACAACAAGGTTGGAAACTTAGCAAAAATAAGGTTGAGGAGGTCTCGTATAAGTGGAAAACCCAACCTAGAGATTTGGACGAAATCAGGAGCCTGATCATAACTGTGATGCTAAAACTTAATCATTTGAACGGTTAGGTTTACGCAAGCAAGTAAAGACTTCCTCACGAAGAGAGATTTGTATTAACCCTTAGATGAAATCAATAAATAGAAATTTATCTTAGAATAACAATTAATCAACAATGCAACTTACCATATATAGGGTGCGTTAAGGGTGATACATATTTTTCTTGCACAACTAATCCCTTACTTAAGACTTTAGCAAATCATTAGATTTTTTAGTGATTATAATACTAAATGATGATTTTTAAATTCTATAATCATAACTGTATGATTAAAACCTCAAACCTCCTCTTTCTAACTCATAATTTTGTTAGTAGAACTAAGATCTTTCATTGGTTCTAATTGTATGTTTAGGTGGCTTAAAACACATAAATTCACTTATCTTGTATAAATGCATGGTTTAGAATATCCTTACAATGGTGGATAGAAATTTAAAATCAAAGCATATAAAAAAAAGACTAAAGGTCTCTCTCCCTTTTTTTCAGCATGGCTAAAGGGCATTATATCTATTCAATTCACTGCAAAATCCAGCAAAGATTAATCTTTTTGTATCAAGAATGTGGCTGGTTAATTTTTTTAATGACTTTATATCTCATTATTCAATATGCAAAATCATGATAAAAATATTTTTTTAGTATTAAAGCAAAAATACCTGAATGATAAATATATATATTATATATAAGAAATAAAAACTGTTTTTTTTACTGATGATAGCAACAGCTCAATATACAGTGGGAGCTAAGGGAAAGCTCCAATTAACAAATAAGCTAAAACAGCTCGGGGTGGGTACTGTAGCGCTAGACTCAGATCGACTGTGGACTGGACATTTGGCGTTTGTGCGTCGCGGCTGTTCGTCTGCCTTTTTTTTTTTTTTTTTGCTTTGATGAACAGTGCTCAGACGATTTTAGCCCCGGTAATAAGACAAAAAAGCGGTCGGGCTGCGGGTAAAAAGCGTTGAGGCTCAGGGTCATTCCTGTCATTGCACGCGTGCGGACCGGACCGGACCGGTCCGATCCGCCGTAGTTTTTGCTTTTTTTAATATATTTAAAATGGCTAATTACGGTTATGGGCCCGAATAACACAAAAACATTGATTTCGGTCCAGGGGCTGTCCGGTAATTGACCAACTTTTTTTATTTTTTTCCCGGTAATTGTCAGTGCGTGTGTAACACGCGCCAACCGGTTTCACGCCCCACGCCCTGTTTAGGTGGCGCGTGCGGTGTCATACGGTGGACGGAGACGAGATTCCGACGGACAGAGCGGTTCTCCTGGGCGTCTTCTTCCTCCCGCGGTGGCGCGTTTACCCTAACAATGCCCGTGGAAGCGCCGGGGACCGGTTAAACCCGCCGGCCACATTTCTCTCTCTCTCCTGCACGTCAAAGTGCAGGAGAGTCCCCCAATTTGTGCACATTTTTACTTCAGTTCCTTGACTTCTTTTTTTTTGTCCTGATTTTGGTTGCATAAGTTTTGATTTAGTTCAATTGAGTCCTCCGATTGCAATTGATTGGATGTCAATGTTTCAGTTCGGTCCTCCTTCTTTTAATTTTCAGATTCGGTTTAAATTATTCAATAAATACAATACATAAGTTTCGATTTCTTCAATTGGATCCTTTGATTGAAATTGATAATATATTGAATTTTCATTTTGGCCCTTATAGTTTTAATTTTTTATTTTCATCCCTTGAGAAATTGATATTTGTGTTTTATTTTCCATTATTGACATAATAATAATAATAATAATAATAATAATAATAATAATAATAATAATAATAATGATAATAATAATAATAATAATAATAATATGTGTTTTATTTTCCATTATTAACATAATAATAATAATAATAATAATAATAATAATAATACTAATAATAATAATAATAATAATAATAATAATAATAATAATACTAATAATACTAATACTAATAATAATAATAATAATAATAATAATAATAATAATAATAATAATAATAATAATAATAATAATAATAATGTGTTTGAATAAGTATGCATAATGGTTGAAATGATTTATTGATAATGATAATGATAATAATAATAATATGTGTTTTATTTTCCATTAGTAACATAATAATAATAATAATAATAATAATAATAATAATAATAATAATAATAATAATAATAATAATAATAATAATAATAATACTAATAATAGTAGTAGTAGTAATAATAATAATAATAATAATAATAATAATAGTAGTAGTAATAATAATAATAATAATAATAATAATAATAATAATAATAATAATAATAATAATAATAATAATAATAATATATTCTTTTTCTTGCTTACTCTTTTGTTAATGTTTATGAGTGTTTTTTTTCCGGGATAATTTAATAATTTTAATTGTTTTTGCAATAATAGCAATAGTCATTTTATATCTAATATTACTGGAGATGAAAGACAACTCAAGAACAACAAATAAACAAATTTACCTAAGTTATCTACAATCAAAAAACGATACAAATCACTTTTGTCTCGATTACACTGTTCTTTTTAAACGGCAAACAAGTTATTATTATATGTTTTAATATTTATTGCATATTATCGCCTAAAAGTATATAAAGAGATAAAAAAATGACCTCGGATTTTTTTTATTAACAAAATTAATATCAGCATTCTTAAATAAATTTCATATAATAATATGATGAATAAATCTTATAAAAAAAAAATTTAGCTTTGAATTTTAATTTTGTGCTCTTTTGTTAAAGTTTATTTCTTAAAAAAAATCAAAAAGTTGGATTTTTAATATTTAACATCTAATATTACCCGAGAAAAAATACAACTCAATAAAACAAAAGGTAAACAAATTTGCCTAGATTATCTACAATTAAAAAATATATAAGGCACTTTCCGTTTCAGCTACACTGTTCTTTTTTAACGGCAAATAAGTAATTATAGCACGCAAAAAATTTATATTTATTTTTTGAAAATAAATTTCAATATTTTTATTTATAATGTGTAAGATCTAATATTATTAGAGAAAAAAGACAACTAATCTTTTTTTTTACAAATTTACTTAGGTTTTCTACAATTAAAAAATATAAAAATCACTTCCCATTTCGATCACACTATATAGTATGTGAGACTAACTATATGTGTTTAATATTTATTTAATAATCTCGCCTAAAAATATATAAACAGAGAAAATAAATGACCTACAATTTCTTGGAAAAAAAAATTAATATAAGTATTCTTAAATATATTTAATATAATAATATAATGAATAAATCTTATAAAAAAAAACTCTCTTTGAAGTTAAATTTATATTTTAGACTCTTTTTTTTTCCTTTTCAGAAACTGTAACCTTTTTTCCACATGTATTTTTTATTTTTCAGTGTCCAAGTCAGTTGTTCTTTTTTTTACCGGGTTTCTTTTTTTGTTTATTTTTTTTACCAAAGTATCCGTGACAACAAATTTCTAATAGATCATTTAACCTTCTTAGCAAATTTTCTAACAAATTTTATCAAAAAATTTTTAGCAATAACAATATTCAATCACATTATGGTTGAAAAAAACCATTTTTAGCAGACTTTATCAATTACAATTATACTAATTAAATATTAAAATAATAAAATACAACATTTATAAAATCAATCAATTTTCTACATAGATAAAAAAACTCAGCGAAGCGGGCAAATCAACTCGTAACTACGAAAAATGCTTTGTTTTAATTCACTTAAAAAAGAATCGTATCTTGTGCAAAAGCATGAGCTTCGAGTTGATAAAGCACTACTGTAGGAAGGAACTTCGCTGATGTTCTCATTAAATGTTACTACTTCCAAATCATGCAATAAACTAAAAAAATTAAAATAAAAATGGTGTAGCACTAGCATTTGCGACATGGAAATGATTTTGTAACTCAAAACACAGGATTAAATCTGTGGCATGGAAAAATACTTCAAAGTTGCTACCAGACTAGGAAACATGGACAAGCAATTCATTCCGGGCAATGTTTACACAGTGCCCAGTAGGCCACAAGTATCTGTTGGTCATGTTGGCTTTTCGTGCCCATATGCGTTCGAATGAGTTGGACTCTACATTTGCTTTATCTGATGAAAAACTCGTCTCATAGGATGATAAACCTATACGACGAGCTAAAAATTGAACAAAAAAATAAGCATGCCCAGAACTTGATTCTTTTCTTTTCTTTTTAATTCCACAAAGATCTGTGGAGATCACATGTTTACAATTCGGAGTTGGGGGTGCTTTTACCCGAACGAGACCTCCAACGATGAAGTTGAGTTTTTTTTTTTTTTTTTTTTTTTTTTGACAGGTAAGAATTGTAAGCATGTGATATTTGCCTATTTAAACTTTCCATGGAATCCTCCACTGCACTTATTGCAGTTGTTTAACTCGGAGGATCTCCACTGTGTGATCAATGAGAGGGGCAGTGCTGAGTCCCCACTTTGAATGAACCAACACTTCCCTGTACAATAATATTACCTTACTATAAATCAAATGAAAAAACTTGCCGCTGCTCCAGCTCTTCGAGCAGTAAAACAGCTCAAACTATTATTGAGGTAGCATTTCCAGTCAGTCTGCTGTTTGGTTTGTATGGTTTGTTGTCTCAACAAGTAGATGTTGAACACGTCGAAGACGGTATATAAGCTGTGCAAAAGAGGGTCGTAAATTTGGCTCCCTGCAAAAACAACAAAGGATTTGTCATCGCAGAGCACTTCATTTCAAATGAAAATACCAGCCAGGTCTGTTAACTCACAATTGCCAACAATCTCGTATTATCTGGGCAATGGCTGGATCAATGTACTCTGGAATTTCAAGATGTCGATTCTGGAATCCAACCGCTCCCACAACCTGCATTGGGTTTAAGCCTTTCCAAGGGATTTGACACGTCGCCAACTCCCATAGTATCACACCAAAGCTGTATATATCACATCTGCAAACAAGGAGTAAACCAACAGTATTGATGCTAGAGAAAACTTTCCTGCAATAAACTATGTTGGCATGTTTATGCACGTGAATATTCTTACTTCTCATTTGCTGGTTCATTTCTCAGGACTTCAGGTGCCATCCATTCAGGCTGCAATGGATAAGCAAACTTCTTGCTTATTACTTCGTCTAGAACAATTAGAAATGGAATTATGTGCATCCTATAAGTTTTAAATAAGTCTAACCGTTCCAGCAGTAGACTTTGAGGACAGAAAAGTATGGTGCTTAATGCGTGACAATCCAAAATCACAGACCTGTGGATAGAAAATTAATAAGATATTGGAAATATATGCATTGTTTCTTTCAGCAAAGCTATAAAAGATAAAGCAGTCCACTGAATTTCCAACAAAACACATGCATAAGCAGAGAATAATTTGAGAGCCAGACCTTAACAAGCCAGTTTTTGTTAACAAGGAGGTTGGGAGACTTTAAATCTCGATGCACTATGGTAGGATGGCTAGTGTGCAAGTAATTCATTCCCTTCGCCTGTTTAAAAGAAGAAAGAAGCTTTAGTTTGGAAAATAGAATGGAGTAAGAAAGATAGGTTATCTGACACGTACCACATCAAGAGCCATTTGCATTCTCCTCTTTTCATCAATCTGAGAATTGGGACGATGCAGTAACCTATACAAACTCCCTCTGCATACAAATGTGTAAAAAGAGTTTGAGAAAAAAATAAATTTACAACTGACTCAGTATTGACTATTTTTACTGAAAAGTAATTGACAGTGACTTGGATAGCAATGACGTAGCTTTGAAGATAAGTACATATCTGCTGAAAGAATGCTCTATTTTGCATAAACCATAGAACATAAATGTTTTTCATAGGGCTTGCATGGTGGTAAAGGCACTACAAAAGTAGGGCAGAACTTCTGGTTTGGATGTTATCACTTATTAAATGAAACATCAGTGGCATGTCTAGAGATGCATGCACCCCTAGCAAAACTGAGGTGAAGTCCATAATGTTAACTACCAGCAGTGAAGGGCCACAGGCTTCAGAATTATGCTTATGAAAAACTCAAGATAACCAGGTCAACATGGTGATGCTTTCATCGTATAGGTTGTTCAGTTTAATTGTAAACCAATGTGAAGGGCTCAGGTGTTGGACACATGAAGCTTAGTTTAATAATTTCAGAAACAAGAAAGAGTAGCATGTTCTTTTTAGGGGAAGTAACCTCAACCTGGGCAAGAACTCAGTTAGTATCGATAAGTGCGGGGGGCGGGTAACTGCTCCCATGAAAAGAACAACATTAGGATGTCTTAATCTTAGCATGATTTCAGCCTGCAGTAAACAGCAAGGAGAATTCATTCAAATGTCATAAGAAACCAATTTTCTTAACATATACATAAAAGACATAGGAAGTTAGTAGTGCTTACTTCACATCTGAACTGAACCAATGCATCGCCAGAGAAACCCTGGTCCAAAAATTTCTTCACAGCAACTTCCTGTCATATAGAACCAAGAAGATGGTATCAAAGAAGCAAGCCTTAAAAATAAAACAGATGGACCAGTAAGGTCACAGTATGAAGTTCTGGCAACATTTACTATGCTGGAGTCAATGAATAGAATGGTGATTCTATATGAAGTTTACCACAGAGGCAGTTTCAACAAAATTGCATTATAAAAAGAGACTGGCATCATGGAAGTGATGCATAAAATACTGAAGGTGACAATTTTTGAAACCAGCCAATATTTCCCATAAAATTGAAACCACATTTCCACATTGGTTTGCATTGTCTTAGCCAAAACACAGTAGCATAAGTATTGAATTGTAAACTATAACCAAATAATCAATATTGTGTTAAGAGTATCTCGCTATGTTAGATCTTAGACTTCAGTGGGCTTCCCCAGTCCCCCTAATGCCAAACCTTTCCAGTTAAGGAATGATAATTTAGCACCAGATGCTGATGGAATGGAACAGATTGGCAATTGGCAACCTCATTAACAACCCTTTCTGCAGAAACTTGAAAGGGTCACCTTTGGAAGCGTTCAACTCATCAAATCCAGAAAGGAAGCCCTACCCTTATTCTATTAAGAGTAACGAACTCAACGTGCAGACTATGAAGTGGTTTATAACAGGTTAACATCAAAATAACCATATTGTGTCAGAGGATAACTTACAGTGCCATTCCAATCCCCATGGTAAACCTCGCCATATGAACCTGCACAACAAGGCATAGTGAGACTGTTATTAAACAATCATATCTGACACACACACACACACACATTGCTCCAGCATCTATCATATTCTACCTAATTGATAAAATCAATGGAAGAAGCCCTTGAAAGTATAACCATGTTGGCCAGATTTCCAAGTCTTCTCAATTACAAATTCAGGACAATCCAAAGACAGAAAACTACAAAGCTTACTAAGACAAGGTAGGATGTCTGATAGAACTTTGGTCTCCTATTTGAAACCATGTCTAGAGAAGCAGGCTGGTTTTTTCTTCACCAAACATCACTTGACCTATTTTCCAGGCTTGTTTGGCCTGATAGCCAGCCTCCTACCATATATAATTGCAATTGCAAAGCCAGTATTGACAGCAACACAATTCTTCCAAAAGGTAAAACTCCAATTTAGAACGATAATTTTAATAAAAGTGAAAAAAGGTGTCATCAACCAGCTTCCTTCTCTTACATATCAATGGCATTCAGATAATGTTCGCATATGCTCAGATCGTAAGAGATTGTACTCTTGCAGAGAAACTAGAACTTAGAAATAAAGACAAGTGAAGATGAAGCCTATGAGCCTACTTCAATACTCATTTCTATAACTCATTAATGCCCACCATAATATTTTATTTTTCTTTTGATCCATTTATAAGACTTAAACAGTTAACAGATGTGCGCGATTAAAACCTCACAAGCTGCCTAGATCCAATATTGCACAGAATGGTGCAAAAGGATACATATAACTAACTCCCAGCTAGTTTGGAATTAAGAATTTATTGTTGGTGATGGTATTAGGAAGCAACTACGGGACATTTAATTACAGGGTGTTATGTCTTTGAAATATTTCAATTGATTCCAAACTTTGTATGAATTCACATATCCAAATTATCCACTTTAGCATAAAAAATCATAAAAATTATTACATGTTAATCGCCAGCCAATTCTCATGCACCTCATTACTAACCAGAAAGGACTACATATGCAAACACACATCCCTCATGTATATCACAGTGGTAAGACTAGCATGCATTAATGGGAAACTTAAAGCAAGGATACATTAGGCGGGGGGTGACAATTTCCCTTAATCCAAACAGGATTCTGTAGTCAAAAATTGCCAGCAGCTGCTTCTTTTAATAAAACCAAATTTACTTAAACAAGAGGGAATTCTTACCGATGCCTATTCGTTCACCAATCTCAAGATCCTCCCATGGAATTTCCCATTCAGCCACCTCCCCCAGCATAGGGTTTATTTTCTCACTGTAACCATTGCAAGTAGTATGCAGACCACTGTTTTCTGTTTCCATCGATTTCAAATCAGATTCTTTGCCAGTTTCCATGTTAAAAAACCTTCCTGTTTTCTCCTGAATACACTGGTAGTCACTACTAACCAAGGCATGTTCAGGTCTTAATTGGCAAGGCTCCAATTCAGAGAACAAGGTAGACTCACGAAGCAGATTCTTATGCGTAGCACTTCCAGCCATCCCAGATGCATGAATAGATGCCATATGTAACCCAGAGGTATCTATTTGCAATTTTTCATTTGTTCTATTATTAACAAGCACAAATCCTTCACTGGTGACATCAGAAGGGAAAGAAAAGTCAGAATTAGAGATATTCACATTCAATTTTCTAAGTTCATCGGCTGAGCCCTCAGCAAACCGTTCTTGTTCATAATCACACCTAATGTTGTTCAATATATCCTCCCTAGTTAAGGACACAAGGGATTGTTCATGCCCTATCAACATGTCATCTAAACAACAGAGAAGCTGGTCACCTAGATTTACCCTGTTTTCTGGGTGAACTTTTTCAAGCAGCTTTGATTCACCCAGATTCATATCTGAAAACAAATCAGCAGGAGGTGATGCACCACTCTCTAACAATACAGCATGTAATTTCTGTGCAAATTCAGGATTCTTTGCTGCACTGATGACATACTTGGAAACATTTTTAACTTTAATTTTTTGTGCAGATGAAGGTTTTTCAGAGCCTGATAAGCTGAGCTTCCCAAAATCATATTCAAATTTCTCAATTTGATTTTTCTCAACTAAGTTCAAATCATTCTCGTTTGTTTGGATGCTGACATATAATCCTTCTCCTGATGTTGAGCTGCCCCTATCCAGGATAGGTGAAACTGCAGGAACCCCAGATCCTTCACCCATCAACATGGTTGAATCTTTGGGGGTTTCTGTAAGACTGCCAAATCCACTTATGTCAAATCCAGCAGTTGGAAGATGGCTGCTGGGAACCTCAGGAGGAATTAGAGTGCCAGGAGCACCCATCAGATCAATAATGTATTCACTGCACCAGTTTAACATATAAAGAACACAATTACAAACAATCCCCATCAAACATTTAAGCCTGCAGTATTAATTTGATTAGACAGCTAACACATAAAACGTTGACCTTTTTGAATAATCATTCTCATGCAAAATAGGTAGGCCAAAAAATGATAATTAAAGGAAAGTGGGCTTTCAAAAAGAAAGTGTATGCAAGGAATACATGCATCGTAGGAAATGAGATTGGCAACAACAAGGATCATTATTCATATTCAACATGTCTTGCAAAAGAAATATCCAGATTACTTTTTACAAGTTCATACATCTTGCAATCCAGAAACCTTGGATAGTTATTCACCAGAATCAGATGCTAACATAAAATATCACTGAATATGCCCGGTACGTGTATTGATTACCAATAAAAACATATAACTCATTTTGCAGTACCACATGACGCAGCATGACACCAAATTAAATGGACAAAAAATAGGCCAAGAAAAAAACACCACCTTCCATCATCCATCTTAATCAAATTTACAGCTCCATCATCAGTGCCAGTATAGTAGCTCCCTTTAACCAGCATGCATGGGAGGTTAATCATATCAGCTATCACCTGTCACCAGAAATGTAATAATTAATTTGATTCCAATTTATTCACAAGTATCCGAAGAACTACCATAAGCTTGAATGATGATGCAGACATTCTTTGAATAGAAAAAACACAAATATTAAGAATTTAAACAGACAAAAATGTCCATTGTTAAGTTATAATGAGTGAGTATGTTCATTTCTCATCAAGTTCAGCTTTTGAACATAAGTTAAAAGATCTCAAAACCTTAAAGAGCAAGGCCCTGTGGCGAGAAAGTCCAACATCAAGACAACCAAGGGGTAGAATGATAGAGTTAAGTGTGTTCTGTAGCTCTTTGCTACGCCTTCTCCACCTGCTTGACATCTCATCAGCATCACTCACCGGACCACCCATTCTATCAACAACGACATCAGCCATTTTCTGGATCAAGCCATCAGAGACCCTGCTTTCCAGGGACATGATATAAACTCTTTTCTCAAGCTCTCGCAGTTCAGCATCAACATATCGGTTTACCATGATAACTTCATATTCAACATTTTCTGATATTGATATTGCTTGAAGATCCACTAACAGTGGCATATTCCCTTGAACAACTGAGTTTGTGGTAAATCCACAAACATCATAAAAGCCATCCATCACTTTTTCATTATAATTTACAACACTGTAGCTCTGCATGAAAGATACGGGAAAAATCAGTTGAATGCTTTGAATATATAACATCAAGATTTGCATGTGACATACAGAGGAAAAGAAAAAAATATATATGCTTTTTTTTTCTAATTGTGCCAGGAAATTATACGGCAAGGAATAAAAATGAAATTCAAGATTGAGACTTTTAACATTGCAGTTCCTAGGAAATAGAAATCTCCAATCAACAGGCTTTTAATTTCGTTTTTTTCCAGGATGGAAAATATTCTGTGCTGCATAGAATGTAAATACATGTATGCATAAATGCTAACCCAGAAATGCTAAGCTCACAAAAGACTATGATAAAGAGTATAAAAAATCACAAGGAAAAATTGTACTGTCCCTAGTATTGGAAGACTATCTCACTATGTGATCAAGTTTCCACCCCTCTTAAAAATAAGTTAGCCTTTTTTTGGTGCTTTTAGTTAGGGAAAAAACACAGCAGTTATCTTCCAATTGTTCAGTAGCCATTACATGAGAGATCGGAGGAGATTGCATAAACTTGACTACAAGCCTCCAACAGGTTCATTTTCACTCTTCCAAATTATTATCAAGCTCTTTCATTCTGTAAAATTCAAGATGCAAATCACAGAGCCCCCCAGGAAAACCTGAAACATTTAGAGAATTTAGGTTTTATTGATCTCTACCGCTTGATTATTATTTTCCTTCCATAAACACCACAAGCCACCTATTCTGCTTCCTTGTAAACAGAGCCCCCACAATAGAGTAAACAACTAATCAACTTAGTCAAGACCAATCACTTTAATCACAATCCACAAGAGCCCAACAGCATGAAGCATGAACCTAGAAATTCAATTAATTCCTATTCCTTGCTTTCTTTAGCAAGCAACAAGTTTTGGAAAACATTTCTCTTCGCTGTCTCGTCAATTATGGAAAACAAGCAGTATTCAACAAATCAAACATGTTAGGCAACACAAGTCATCTGTAGAAGTAAGATCAATTATCCACAACAATAACTAAAACAGCTTTATATTTCGCACATTAATTATCAGTCCACAAAATAAATAAGCCAAACAAAACACAATCAACAAGTATAATTATTAAACTGATTCATCCATGAAAATGCAAAACAAATTAGAACCAGACTTATCAAAATTGCAGCACTGTGCATCAATCAAAATCCTGAAACAGCCAAATTAGAATTGACAAAACTGATCCCAAAACAGCAAGTGAAGAGTCAAAATCATACGAAAAACCCAAAAGTCAAAACCCTAACCAAATAATAAAAAACATACCCAGTATCTGAGGGAGAGAGACTCAGCAAGAGAGTCGGCATTATCAACCGGAACGACGGGACAGCTCCGGAGACTAATCCGCTTAGCAGCATCGATCTGAGCAGATTCCGCATCCAGAGTCGAATCCGGATCCGACGCACTAATCGCTAAAGCCAATTGCACTTGAAATTCCTCCTCTAATAAATTAAAATCAATTCCACTACTATTAGCCCTACTAATCGCTTCGACAGCCGTCCGATCCACTGCCGTGGATTCAATGGGCTCAATTCTTTCATTTGATGAACTCGGGGTGGTACTGGGACTCGTATTTGAACTCGAAACGGGTCGGGTCTCGCCACCTAATCGGTTGTGATGGTCACCGATGTGGAGCTTTCTTAGCAGATGCTTCATCTTCGACATCGATCATTAACAAAAATTAAATAAAAATAAAAATAAAAACCAGTTTTTGATTTTGATTTTGATTTGTTTATGCGTGGTGTGTTTGAGGGGGGTGGGTTAAGCTACGCACAGTTAGGAAAGAGGAAGATTCACTTAACGTGCGCACTCTTGTTCTTGAAGCTAAGGACTATCAGCATATGTTTATTCATCCATCAACAAATTGCTGAGAGAGAGAGACTTTTAACCGCTCAAAATCCATTCCCTCCAATTGCATCACCCAAAAAAAAAAGCACTCTGTTTTAACGCTGTTCCTCTGTTAGTATTTATATTTATATTTAATTAATAAGTTCAAGTCAATGACCCCACTTTTACGCTACTATACGTCACACCGTATGGTGTTCTGGTGCACTTGTTTCATCATGACCGTTAAATTGATAGATTTTACGTGATCGTTGGATGAGTAGGAGTAACGAGTAAGGAGGTTTTCTTTATTTTATTTTTCTTAAGAATAAAAACGAGTTGTATTAACAAATAACTAAAAGATTACGAAAATCACTGTGCATACACTCACAAAACACTGTGGATGCGAGCTTTTTCATCCGAGTGTCGCGCGAGTTCGTCCATCCTATTTTTTTTTTGTTTTTTCCGCCTATGAACAGTGTAGTGGCGATTTTAGCCCCGGTAATAAGACAAAATAGCGTTTTCGGCTGAGGGCTAAAGGCGTAATTGCGCGCGTCCGTACCGGTCCGGTCCGCCGCATGGGTTTTTTTTTAAATGGCTAAATACGGTTATAGCCCCTAATAAGACAAAATGTATTAATTAGGGACAGGGCTATAACGGTAACTGACCATTATTATTTATTTATTTTTCGAAATTCTATCAAGCGCGTGCCTATCACGCGCAGCACGGTGTTCCCCCTAACGCCCCTTTAAAGTGGCGCGTGCGGTATGATACGGTGGCCGTAAATTAGCTACCGGCGCCTAATCCGGTTCGCCTCCTCTTGGTCTCCCGGTGCGGCGCGTTTTGCAACACGGTGGCCGTGGACGCGGCGGTGGCCGGTTAAAGCCGGTTGCACCGTTTCTCTCTCTCCTGCACGTCAAAGTGCAGAAGAGCCCCCCGAGTTGTGTATACTTTCACTTCGGTCCCTTGACTTTTCATTGTGTTATATACTGTGCAGTTTGGCTTGATTTCAGTTATATAAGTTTTGATTTCCTTCGATTGGGTCCTTCAATTGCAATTGATTAAATGTGAATGTTTCACTTCGGTCCTCCTTCTTTTAATTTCCGGATTGGGTTGAAAAGGTTCAAATATATTCGGTATAGTAGTTTCCATTTTTGCAAATTTGTCCTTCAATTGAAAATATTAATAAATCTGATTTTCATTTCAGCCCTTAAACTTTTAATTTTTGATTTTCATCCCTTTATATTTTATTTTCATTTCGCCCCTTATACTTTTATTTTTTTTAAATTTCTAATATAACCCCTACTTTTGTCCATGTATATATAAGTGTGTTTAACACAATAATAATAATAATAATAATAATAATAATAATAATAATAATAATAATAATTTAATTGTTTTTCTTGCTTCCTCTTTTGTTAATTTTTTTTTTCCTTCGTATAATTTAATAATTTTTATTGTTTTGACAGTAATGGTAATGATATTTTTTTTTCCTTTCGTTAAAGTTTCTAAAATATTTTTAGTCTTTCATTAATTATATGTTATAATATTTATTGAATATTATCTCATAGGAATATATATAGGGCGAAGAAAACATGACCTAAATTTTTTTGAATAAAAAAAATTAATATCAGTATTCTTAAATACATGTAATATAATCATATAATGATAAATTGGATAAAATAAAATAAAAATTGTCTTCGAATTTTAATTTTGTACTTAACACAATAATAATAATAATAATAATAATAATAATAATAATAATAATAATAATAATAATAATAATAATAATAATAATAATAATAATAATAATAATAATAATAATAATAATAATAATAATATAATAATAATAATAATAATAATAATAATTTAATTGTTTTTCTTGCTTCCTCTTTTGTTAATGTTTTTTTTTCCTTTGTATAATTTAATAATTTTTATTGTTTTGACAGTAATGGAAATGAGCTTTTTTTTTCCTTTTGTTAAAGTTTCTAAAATATTTGTAGTCTTTCATTAATTATATGTTCTAATATTTATTGAATATTATCTCATAGGAATATATATAGGGCGAAGAAAACATGACCTAAATTTTTTTGAATAAAAAAAATTAATATCAGTATTCTTAAATACATCTAATATAATCATATAATGATGAATCGGATAAAATAAAAAAAAATTGTCTCCAAATTTTAATTTTGTTCTTGACACAATAATAATAATAATAATAATAATAATTTAATTGTTTTTCTTGCTTACTCTTTTGTTAATGTTTTTTTTTTCTCTGTATAATTTAATAATTTTTAATCTTTTGGCACTGATGGCAATGATATTTTTTTTTCCTTTTGTTAAAGTTTCTAAAATAATTTTAGTCTTTCATAATAATAAAAATAATAATATAATTATGTTCAGCTTAAAAATAATAATAATAATAATAACAATAATAATAATAATAGTAACAATAATAATAACAATAATAATAATAATAATAATAATAATAATAATAATAATAATAATAATAATAATAATAATAATAATAATAATAATAACAATTATTTCAATCATAATAGTAATAACAATAATAATAATAACAATAATAAGAATAATGATAACAATAATAATAATAACAATAATAACAACAATAATAATAATAACAATAATAATAATAACAATTATTTTTGTTAGTAACTCTTTTGTTAATATTTTTTTTGCTCTTCATAATTTAATAATTTCTATTGTTTTGACAGTAATGGTGTTAATTTTTTTTATATATATTTTTAGTCTTTCGCCTAAGAATATATATAGGGAAAAGAAAACATGACCTAGGATTTTTGTAATATAAAAAATTAATATAAGTATTATGAGATACATTTAATATAGTTATATAATAGTAGATGATCTGCCACACAATTACAAATAACCGATTAAAACACATTCACAAATTTATTTTTTTCTATTTATAGAATAATGTCTACTTTTGTCCATTTATATATAAGTGTACTTAACACAATAATAATAATAATAATAATAACAATAATAATAATAATAATAATAACAATAACAACAACAACAACAACAATAATAATAATAACAATTATTTCAATAATAACAATAACAATAACAATAATAACAATAATAACAATAATAACAACAATTATTTCAATCATAATAGTAATAACAATAATAATAATAACAATAATAAGAATAATGATAACAATAATAATAATAACAATAATAACAACAATAATAATAATAACAATAATAATAATAATAACAATAATAATAATAACAATTATTTTTGTTAGTAACTCTTTTGTTAATATTTTTTTTGCTCTTCATAATTTAATAATTTCTATTGTTTTGACAGTAATGGTGTTAATTTTTTTTATATATATTTTTAGTCTTTCGCCTAAGAATATATATAGGGAAAAGAAAACATGACCTAGGATTTTTGTAATATAAAAAATTAATATAAGTATTATAAGATACATTTAATATAGTTATATAATAGTAGATGATCGGCCACACAATTACAAATAACCGATTAAAACACATTCACAAATTGATCAATAAACTACAACAAAAAAATATCACACCAAACAATCAAATAATTCACCATACAAATGGATACAAAAAATATTTCCATAACCAGTAAACACAACTGAATAAAGAAAAATTAGATGATCGGCCACACAATTACAACAAAACTAACCACCAACAAATTCCCGATTGACTACAACAAACAAAAATCTCTAATCAATATAATCTATTACATTTTTTCGATCAACTGATTATATAATTATTAATCCAATTAAAACACACCAGATAATCAAAACATTGCAATTTTGCAATCTATGAGTTAATTAAATCAACACACGATTCAAATCCAAACTGTAACTAAATTATTCTCCAACACAGTAAAATAATGTCAACAACCAACTAAATCAATGCAAACAAAAAATAATCTATCTTTAATACATTTCAGCGATTATAATATTCGTATCAACCAGTTAAATGCTTAATAACTTTTAAAAAATATTTAACAATCAAAACATTCAATTCACGACAACAAAATATCATCTTTCATTCATTTAATTGATTACAGATTTACATCAACCAATT
Organism: Salix brachista; assembly: GCA_009078335.1. Classification (NCBI taxonomy): domain Eukaryota; kingdom Viridiplantae; phylum Streptophyta; class Magnoliopsida; order Malpighiales; family Salicaceae; genus Salix; species Salix brachista. The sequence continues at coordinate 5,246,981 of CM018589.1, read as the reverse complement.
AAATAATCATCAAAACAATCAATACATACTAAACAATTAATCAATTATGGTCTTGCAATACTCAAATTACAATTCGCTGATCTTTCATAAATTTTATCGCTTATCATTTTTAAATTTTGAAATTGAATTACTATCTGAGTTTTAAATCTTATAACAATAATCAACTAATTCAATACATAAAAAAAAATTATAACATGATTTAAAATTTACAATTCTCTATCTATCAACTAAAAAATTATTTGCTTACCACATAAATAATCAGTTTGCTACATATAAAAAGCCCGGCGCAACGCGCGGGCTACCCAACTCGTAGGATCTATAAGAGCAATTAATGTTTTGTATTAATTCATGTAAGGTCGTAATCTGTCTTTCTGCTGATTAGAAATGGTAATTTTAAATTATATTTATGAAAGCTAAGGTGTTATTGTTGTTCTTGACAAAAAATTGTTCAAACATAAATTAAAATAATATTTTAAAAAAATATTTTTGACATTAGTACATGAAAATAATCTAAAAACATCAAAAAATTTAATTTAAAATATATATATATATATATATATATATATATATATATATATATTGTGTGTGTGTGTGTAAATGAATTATTCAAATCAAAATGATTGTAAGCATGGTTGTCAAAATCGCGAATTTGACACGACACGAAAGGGGTTTTGGAAACTCAAATCGTAAAATCGGATTGTAAAATCGTAAAATCGTACCTGAATTTTTTCGTACAAAAATCATAAAATCACAGCTAAAATCGTGTAGATAGAAAAATTATAAAATCATAAGTAAAATATTTTCGAATACAATACAACATAATTATGGCCATAAGACTTCATTAGTTAAGGTTCATATATAATTCAAAATAACTTAAAAATACATTACAAAACAATTATGTCCATAGAATTTCATTATGTAAAAACTAACAAATTTAAAATAAATATTTTGCTGATGTGGTATATAAATTAAAATCACTCTCATGACCATCATTTTCCTCGTTAGTTTTAATACATTCATCAAAAGCATTATTATTGAAAGGATTATCAGTATTAATATTGATACCAACACCGATATTACTAGTACTAGCTCCAACTCCAACAAATTATTTCGACATCAGGACATGAAAATGATTTAGAAACATCAATTTTTTTTAATTTAAAGTAAAAAATAAAAAATTTAAGTATAAATTTTAAAGTTAATATTACTGATTTTCAAGAGTGATTCCATGATATATATATATATATATATATATAATTTTTATTTTTTATAAAATCAACACAACAATTTTATTTTTTTATAATATATTTTTAAAAAAAATTTAATATATATATATATATACAAACACAATTTGTCTAGCGGAAATGCTGGACAAATCGATTTGTCCAATGTGGGACAATGTCTCACATGTTTGTTCAGTATGAATAATCTTCACTCTTCAGCCATAATCTTCACTCTTCAGCCGAGGCAAGCAATGTTCAAATATTTCCTTACTCAATTTATCCCACATCGGATAAATAATTGAGAAGGCAAATTTTTTTGTCTATAAATATAAGAGGCGAATTAATTGACTTTAAAATTTTGAAGCAGCAGGATCGTAAAATCGGACCGATCGGGTTTGATTTTACGATTTTGACTGATTTAGATCGAGTTTGACCGAGTTTGACCAAAATTGATTTTTTTACACGAGTTGACAAGGTTTGATGAGTTGGCTCGTAAAATCGGATAACAATGATTGTAAGCACAATTGTTTCTAGCATTTTTACATGATTTTAACAAGATTTCTTTTTCTTCACTTAAAAAATGAATAAAAAGTGATCGCATCAGATTTTTAATTATTCTATAATATTCGTCTAATTGAAAACATCACTTGTATAAGTATTTTTAATAGTAATATATTAAAAAATATTTTTCTTATGAAACGACGTCGCCAAAAATGGCAGGGTTGTAGAGGGTGAGATGATTGCAGTGGACCAGCACCACGTGGAATCATATTCTAGCGTGCTTAAACTATTTGTTGTGCGTGCTGGATAATATTAGAGGATATATGTGTGTTTGGTATTGTTTTTGCTTTTGCTTTTGCAATTGCGGTTGAAAAAAAGCAGTTTCAAAAAAAGCGTTTTTAGTGTGTTGCAAAATAAGCAGTTAAGTGTTTGGTTAAAACTGTGGTTGAGTTGAAGGTTGAAAAAAAAGCAGTTTTGGGTGTTTGGTTACCAAAGTTTTCATATTGCTTTTAACTTATGAAATTACTTTAAAGAGTATATATATATATATATATAATTTTTTTAAATATTGTAAATATAATAATTATAATAATATAATATAATTAATAATTCATGAAAAAACAAATATTATTTTTTATTCTCCCATCAAACTATTTGCAATTTCATCACGAACAGATATTTCTCTTCTATTATAACTAATCTATATCTACACATTTTTTTTATTTTTTTAATATAAACAAGTGTTCCAAAGACCAATTGACTATTAATATAACTCCGTTGCAGTCCCATTTGTTTCATTCAAATCAAATTCGGTCCAATTGAATTGAATTAATTCAAACCAGCCCATTTGACTCATTTTTTTAGTCCGATAGGTTCAATTGAGCTTACTTTAGTCCAACAATTTGTCAAATTAATACAAATTAGTCCCTAGTTAATTCATGACTCAACTGTTCAAAATCCAGCTGAACGTTTTTCAATCAATCATGTAGAAAATCCTAGCCAAAATTGATTAATTGCAATCAATCCTCCACAAATCAAGCCCAAATCTTTTCTTCAATTGATTTTCCAGAATTGCAGCTCCCTCTCCATTTAAACACCAGCTCAAATAAAAGATATGAGGAGAAGAACAAATTAGAAAATAAACACCCACATTGCAACCCCGAAACAAACCAAAGTCAACATCTCCTTCGCCTTTTTCCTCCTCTGCCAGCTTGCCTTCCCAAACATAGCTCACTGCAATTTTTGTAGTCCCCATTCATATACCAACCCTCATTCTTCCTTCAACACCATCACTGCCCAGAAACTCAATTAACCCACAGAAAAACACCATGAACACCAGAAATATACCTAAACCCATCACTAAAATACCACTGACTTTGGAGGAGATGGGATCTGTGGGCAGAGGAGAGAAAAGGGAGAGACGGGAGGAGAAGGGTGTGGAGAAGAAGAGAAGGCCGAAGGAGAAGGGTGTGGCCGTGGCTTTGTGCAGACGAGAAGAAGAGAAGAAGAGAAGGAAGAAGGGTGTGGCTGTGGTTTGTGCAGAGGAGAAGAAGAGAGAAGAGAAGGAAGAAGGGTGCTGTGGTTTGTGCAGACGGGGAGAAGAGATAAGGCTCGGATGAGAGAAGATAAGGTTTCAGAAGGGTAAGATATTTCAACGGATATATTTGCCTCAGATGGTTTTTAATCGCAGATCGTTACACGGACAAATCGGCAAAAAATAAGTATCAAAATGATTTTTTTTGCAAACGTCGTTTAGGTGAAAAAGTGGGTGTGGGACCCGCCTCTCAAACCTGTATTTGGTTTTTACCAAACACCAAAATCGCAGATCGCACCACAATGCTAAACACCCACATACATGGAAGCAAAAGGTTTGCGAGTTGTTTTTGAATTGACCTTTTCCTTTTGGTATTTTCATACGTGTACAACAGCTAAGTGCTAACCATTTCCTATTCTCTATCGTTTTTTATTTTTTTACTTTTATACTCTTTAAGAATAGCATTGAAAATTTCTTCGTATAAATCCTGCTGCTCACTATATTAGATAAAATCTAAAACACTTGACCGGAACTGTTACTACCTTTTTTAGAGTGTGGTTCAGATTATTTTTTAAAATATTTTTCGTTTAAAAATATATTAAAATATTTTTCGTTCAGAAATATATTAAAATATATATTTTTTTATTTTTTTTTGACATCAGCACATCAAAATGATCTAAAAACACTATTTTTTTTAATTTAAAGTAAAAAATAAATTAAAAATTTATTTTTTTCAAAAGCGCTTTCTAAACGCACTCTCAAACACCCCCTTAATCTATATACAATTTTCTTGTTTGGAAAACACTATAAAAGTATTTCTTGAAAGAACTTGATTTTGGTTTTTGCTTTAAATTAATTTTTTTTAGTATTTTTAGATCATTTTAATGTGTTGATGTCAATAATAATTTTTAAAAGATAAAAAATATATATTTAATATATTTCTAATTGAAAAGTACTTTGAAAAGTATCCGCAATCACATTCTCTAACACCCTAAAGTATTGTGGATAGCACGTTGTATTTTTTAATAATTTATTTTGATCCTTAATGTTTTATTTTATGTGATTTAATCCTAATTGAATGTCAATTGCATTTGTGATTTAGACCATCAAAATGATCAATGTTTATGTCAAATAATTCCATTTGATAAAACAAAATTCATATTAGATAATTTTTACCTTTAAAGTTCATGAAAAAATAAATCTATGTTTGAATAGATTTTTGGTTTCAAAGAAATTTCATTTTTGGGATTTGTTTTGTTTTTCTAAGGTCATGAATAGGTTTGTCATAATTTCTAAGGTGTTTTGAGTTATAAATTGATAAAGAAACATGTCATTAGATGTTAAAAAAATAAAATAAAAATCAAGTTTTTATTTTTCAACCACCATAATAGGCAGAATCTGGGCAAGATGAGATGACATGTCATGTTTTTTCTTAACAAACTTGGTCCGTCCTGGATGTCTACCAAGATTAACCTGCATGCGGTCCTATTAAAATGTTAAAATGGATCGAATGGACTAATCTGACCTGTTCGGCTTTATAACGCTTTGACTTTTCTTTCTATTTTTTAAAAATCAATGTTTTTTATATGTATTTTTTATTTATATCTATATTAATACCCATTCTTTCTTTTATTTTGTTAAGAGAGCCTATTAATTTATTTTTATTTTATATCTATATTTTTTAAAATTATAATGGTGCCCAAAATGACAAGGGTAGATTTTGGTTTTAACGACACAAGCAATTATACATTTTTTTACTTGGATGATAAATCAAGTAGACGATAAGATTTACTCACCACACGTAAAAAAGCGCGGTAAATAAATAAAGCTGGTGAAGATCAACACCCAAGGGCCAGAAACACAGAAAGACAAAATGGCTTTCCAGTTTCAAATAGAAATAAATCTTTCCTGTTTGGCACTGCGGTAAAATCGGTGTTTGGCCAAAATTCAATTTTTTTTATTTTAAATGAAAATTTTTTGGTGTTTTTAAATCATTTTGATGTGCTGATGTCAAAAATGATTTTTAAAAAATAAAAAAAATATAATTTTAATATATTTCTAAATAAAAAACATTTTCAAAAGCAACAACAATCGTCCTCCCAAACATGTCAAATGGAAAGGCCATAACAGTGGATAAACTTGGCTGGCGGTGAAACGTTGCCCTCCATTGGTCAATTCAGAGCTAGCAATGATTTTGTCTATGAAAGGCCAACTAGAACCCCTTATGATGCGCAGGTGTCTCGTTGTTTTCTAATTCGATTTTTCAAATTTTATTTTTTATTTTATTAAGTCGATATGAAAGATAAGTTTAAAAAAAATAAAAAAATAAAAAAATATATATTATTTTGATATATTTTCAAATAAAAAATATTTTAAAAAACAACATATACTACATTTAAAAAAAAAAACACAAAGTCGTATGTGTAGATACAATTCATGATCAAGGTTTTGCTTCTAAAATGGAAGTGTTCGGCTGAGGCTAATTTTGCATGAAATCCACAGATGCTGTATGGAGTACCATGAATCTGCAGGAATGAAAAGCACAGGATAAAGAAAGCTAAGAGTTCAGCTCCATATCAAACATGAAAGCTTAGAGGAAGAAAGATGGAAAAAACCAGATGCAGATAGCTTGAGAGCACAGACATGTTAGCCCCATCCATGTACACTTGACCACCATTGCCATGGATCATCTTACATATCTCATCGATTCCTTCTTCATAGACTCCAGAATTGAAAAAAGGTCAATTTGCTTTATCATATACAAAAGATTTGTCCGCGTACACCAGAAAACAGAGCGTATCTCTCAAATTTATGTTTAAGAAACACGTGCAACAATCTAGGAAAAGGGTGAATATCAGTGAAAATCTAGAGAAATGTCACTGGCACCATCAGATTTATAATCAATAACCTCAAGATCTGCGGTGACTACCACAAGATTGAAACCATCAGCTGTAGTCTTGCAAATATCAATAGTTTGAGGGTGGCAATTGAGCAATGATAGAAGTCTTTTTCTTTCCCTTAAGAATATCATTACACGTAGCCATTGCCTCTGCAGCAGCAGCTCCTTCATCAGGCAATGAAGCATTTGACATAGGCAATCCAGTAAGATCCGTAATCATGGTTTGGTAACTGACAGGTTGGACATGAGTGTTATGATATCCCATCCCAATATAGGACTTAAAAACCTTATTCTTTGATGCCAAATATTTCATATGTTCAATCATTTAGCTCTCAGTTAACCCTTCACCAAACTTTGATAACTTCATGGAATCAAGTCTATTCGATTTAGGCACCGTTGCATCTGTCAATGAATCAAGTGTATCAAAGCCACATAATTCATCCATTTTGGTTGTTCTTCTGGGGTGGCTGAGTTATGGCGGCGAGGGAAAGTGTCATTTGGTTTGAAATATTCAACCGAAACGGATCTTATCTGGGACCCACCACCATAATAACCAGCAGCAACATTATGGGATATACTATTTCTTAATATAAATGATATTTTGGAACTTTCCCTTAACAACTTGAGCTTTTAGATGAGATGATTCTTTAACGTGGTATGAAAACTTTGTTGACCCAGTGATCATAAGTTCGAATCTCATCACCCCAATTCTATTTGATAAAAATTAAGCACAAAGTAATGTGAGTCTGTGTGCAAGTTTCAATATCAAAAGATTTTTACTTGAGCGAGTATGTTAAAGAATAATATAAATCACATTCTAGGACATCACCTCACAGATTAAGCTTTTAAGTGATATGATTTCTTAACACTATTTTTGTTTACAGGAAATAAACCTAATCAAGGACTCTAGAGCGGAAAGATGACAATGAGGAAACATTCCTCGAAGGAGTGTATGATACAGAAGACAAAGAGTTTAACAAATATGACTTGTTTCTGTTAAAAAATCATCTCACCTAAAAACTTAAGCTTGTAAGTGAGATCCCATAATATGATTTATATTATACTCTAATAGTTTTTGGCATGGTTGTGACTTTGCTTTGATTCATTAACCAGCGTTTTCAAGATGGCACGACTAGCTAGCCTCCTTGCACGTCCCATGAGTGTAACGCACACGGAGAAAAAGAGAGAGACAGAAAGCTTGAGTCTTTTTTATATTTTTGGTTAGGAAGCTCAATGCTTTTTTGTTGGTGTTATGACTGTGCATGGAAGGAAAAAAGGAAATAGATTTGCTGAGGGAGGGAGGGAGGAAATAGAGTTTGAAGGTAAGTGATGATTATTTTTGGTACATGGAATTTTGTTTTTGATTAACATAGTGTTGGGTTTATCTTTTATATTAATTTTATGGATTCTAAAATTAATAATTATATATATTTTTAATAATTATTATATTAATAATCACATTATTCAAATATGAGATCACAAAAATAGAAAAACTCCATGAAATATTTGGGGTGGTGAGGGGTTGGTGATAACACAGTGAATAATATTTATGGTGGGGTTGTCATGTGTGTGTTTAATATTAAAAAAAATCGTTTTTTTTTAAAATAAAATAAATTTGTTCATAAACAACAAAAAATAAAAACAATAAAAAAAATGAATAATTTTTAAAGGGTAAAAATGCGTTAAATAGTCATTCCAGACAAAAAGCGATTTTATATACAGCCAAACGCAAGTCCATAAGATCTGAAGTACTGCGGTGGCAGAAGCACTTTCACACACTACTTATCTTCACGCCTCGCCAATGAGCAAAAACAACGCACAGCCATAATAAGCCTATCTATCTGCTATGCTTCAGGTTTGAATAAACATTAATTTTATGGGACCCAAAATCATTGGCCTATTACGAAGGAGGAGTGGGTGCTCTCCGTCTCATCTTAATCTAACTGGCTTGAAAAGGTAACTATATATATCTTCAAATCCTTGTGTATAATATATCTTCAAATCCATGAAAATATATCATTCCTCATGCAACAACTCCAAACTTTTTGATTATTGATTTCAATTAAATACAGCTCTTTATTTTGCAAAACAATATATAAATAACCCAATTTTAAAATAAAAAAACACTATATATATATATATATATGCGATTTGTATTTATATATAGGATTAGATAGTGCGTGTAAGGTTTTAAAATGCGTGTAAGAAGTAATAGAAATTTCTTTTTTTTGTTCAATCATCTTTAAAATAATAAAACAATACTTGTTTAATTATTGATTTCAATAAAATATAGCTCCCTATTTTGCAAAAATATATATAAAATAACCTAATTTAAAAATACAAACCCCCCCTGTATATATGTAGCTGTAAGATTAATTTCTTATTCACCTACAATTTATTTATTTAAAATAAATTATATATAAATATATATTGTTGACAATTTGTTTTTTTAATATTTGGCAATGGATCAAAAATAGGCTTGGAAAAAATAGGTTAGAAATTGAGAAAAGTTAATATTTTTTTTATTATTAATACTTCTAAGTAATGGGATTATGAACGTAAGGTGGGACTTAGAGCAATGATCATTTCAAATCGTAAAGGAAAAAACAAAATATTTGGCCAATAAAAAACTATTTTTGTCAAACCAAGTTTTGTCTAATATGGTTTTTGAAGTTCATATATCCCTGACAATCTATTTGGAGCCATTGGAATTTAATTCAATAAAGGAGGGTGCAATTGAATTAATCTAACATTTATTTTAGGATATTGAAGTTTATCTTATGCAAGCAATTGAATCAATATGTCTGGAAGACCTTAATTAGATATCATTACTGATTTCAATTATATATTTCTAGACAGACTGATCGATCGGAAGAAAACCATACTTTGTTCGCAGCATGCAGGGACAAAAAAGAGAGAAAGAGATCTCTCTCGCTGACAGAAATTAAACAAACTGGCAAAATCCTAGCTAGGAACTAAATCAAAGATCAAAATAAAATAAAATAAAAAGATTTAGCTGTCACAAGATAGTTCCATCAGGAGGATTGCAGCTTCTTCCACATCACGCGGAAGAACTTGTCGTAGGGCTGGATTTTTGCTCAAACTTATTGCAAGATTCTCGAAACAAAGCTTCTTGTGGTTCTGAAGAGGTGAATAAAGAGGCTTGTTGCTCAGTTTCTTGCCTTGCGCAACATGGCTCGTCCGCAATTTCCTAATTACCTTGCTGTTCACCTTACTCTTTGGAGAAGCCGATGCCTGATGATTGGAAATAACTCTGCCATCTGCAGCCGCCGCCGTAGCTCGTCTGGCCTTCCTTTGCCGAATCCCACAGGCATTGCAAAGTGACTGCTTCATAAGAAATTTGCATTTTTTTAGCAATCAATTTTTATACCTATATCATTAGTTTTCCATAATTTCTTATATACAAACCTTAGGACCGCGAGGGCCACTCCTCCAAAGTGGGGTTGAGGTGGTGTTACAGTCGGAGCAGACTCTAATATTGCTGCTGTTGCTGGGGGGGTTGATCTCGTTATTCAGATATTGCCGATCGTGAAACTTGAGCATGAATTTCGTTGGTTGATGATCAGTTTCTGAGCGATTTGAGCTGGTCATTTTTTGCATCAGCCTCATCCTTGAGGGCATCCAGTTGACTGAGCTATCACCACTTCCTTCAGTACTGTCCTCCGTTTTAGATGAGAATAGTTTGTGGAAATTGCTATCATCATCGTTTACCATAAGGTGGAATGAAGATGATGGAAATAGTTTATGATCACTCGATCTGCCAAGTGATATGCTGACCTTGTCAACCTGTTCAGATCAACATCAAAGTATAGAAAGTTTTACTCAAGCAGGCCATACACCTATTAATTACTTGATCGGAAAAAAATCACAGTTATATATATATATGTTATCTTGAATGCTAGCTGATAAACACTTATCTTCATGGAACTTAGAAATTAGCAGGGGATGAAATCAAAGAAAAGATAAAAAGATTCTGTGAGATTAAATCCAAAACAGTTATTGATTCATTACACGACACAAACACTCATCATGTTATAATGATCATGTAGATATTGAAAGTAGAAAAAGATGTACGGGCACCACACAGTGCTTCTCTTCAGCAGAAGTCGGGATCACATTGAAAATGAAAAATGAAGATTTGAAACCATGCAATTAAAATATGCTGTCCTTGCCTCGTGATCATCATGCTGGCGCGACCCTTTAAGCTTGCTTTCTCTTTGATCATGAGTTGTGTTAAAGAAACTAGCAGGACCTGATAGAGAATCAGTGGCAGCTTGATGTGGTGACAGGAAGAGCTGCAGGCGGTGCTCCTCTTTCAGACCCGCCACAAAAGGGTAAGAAGAGGATGCGGGGCTCAGATAGACGGGAGTCACGGTGGCCATAACTAAGAAGAGATAAAGAGAGAGTCTTGCTGCACCCGCTGGCCAGTAAATATGGGGTAGGATAAGGAATAACAAAGAAGAAATCCAAAATTAAAAGGGTTATAATCAATGGTAGCAGTGGTGAGGGGCAAGAAGAGGCCTGAAAGCCACTCACGTGACTACATGTCACCCATACAAACAGATCATATGAAGACAAATTAAAAGGAAGTGTGGACTGCTACTACTCGACTCAGTATGACAAAATCCGTATCTGCTGTGTCCGCCCCATCACCAGATCAAGGTTAAGGTTGGCGTGCCCTACATATCACATGCCTTTATTTGTCCTTAGGCTCATTGATCAAAACCCATAAATGCATTTCAAACTTTGACAGCAAGTTGCAATCATATTATTCCTGGTTTTCTATATCTATATAAACATACTAAAAGTAGAAGCTGAATCTATTCAAACCCATAAGTTTGAATTTTTCACTCAAGAACTCTATAATTCTTGCAAATTAATGGAGAAATATACAAGCATGGAGAGAGATGCTCCAGAGGAAATGGGTTGGCAGAGATTTGCATGGGAGCTAGCTAGCATCCTTCTATGCCTCGCATGGCTAGGGACAGTGACAACCTCTTTAGTCCCCACACAAATCTCGATTCGTTCTGATCTTTCCATTTGTTTTACCACCATCTGTTGAAAGGTGAAATTGCCCGGTTTTTTTCCATTCCCATCTGTCTCATCGATTCATCAGAGAAGCTCAAATATCGAGATGGAAAGGTCACTCTGAAGCCACATATATATGACTAATATTGTACCAGATATGTCATCATGGAGCTACCAGAATTAGCTAAAAAAAGATAGAACATGGAAAGCCCTTTTTGGATCTTTAGGGTTAGGATGGGTCCGATAGAACAATCGAGTAAAAGACCACCGTTCAATCTACACAAATATGTTTTAAATAAGGACAAAACCACTATCAAATGATGAAACTAAAAATTTCAAGTAAAAAAAACGATGGTGACTTGAATTAATATATTATATTTTTCATTTAAGTTATTTTGTCAGAAAAATCAAATTTATAAAAAATATTTGAAGTTCAAAATTAGAAAAAAATCAATCATACAAAAATATTTTTTTAAAATCCCAATTATAAATTAAAAAAATATTGGAGCTCATCTAACTTAACAAACCAAACCGATTGAGTTAAGTTATGAGATTGTGATGTCTTAATAGAAAATCAAATGAAGAAAATCATGAAATAAAATTTATTTAAAAACCATAGATATCTTATAAAGCTTTTGACCCGAGACACTTGAGTGAAAGCACCAAATATATATATTTATATAAAAACTAAGAAGTTCAATTCTCAACAAATCAAATATTGAATGATAATTTATTTTTATTTTAAAAAAAACTCAACAACACAAAAAAGTCTAAAAGAAGAAAGAGTAATTATAAACCAAAAAAAGATACGAGTCCACCCTATTTAACCTGTAAAATCCATGAGTTAGATCATGAGATCAAGATAACTCAATAAAAACAAAAACAAAGAAAACCACAAAACTTTTTTTTTTGTAAGAAAAAACCATTGTTGAGTAATGGGATAAAAGTAATCAAAAGAAAATAATAAAAACCCATCTTAGCTTATGAACTCGTGATCTAGACCATTAGATTAGAAGCACAAAACTTAGAAAAACTATGAAACCTAATTTTCAATAGATTAATTATGAAATGATGAAATTGAAAATAAAAATCAATTTCACAAAGGCATTAAAAGAAGAAACCACAAAATTGAATTAATTAAATCAAAATTATTTTTTTATCAAAGGATAAAATTGAAAACAATTGAATAGTCCCCTTGGTTGCATGTATTTGAGTATTGTTCCTCACTCTTTTGAATTGACATGGTGGAAAAAAGTTTTCATTGTCAAAGTTAGTCGCACGATCCGCTTGAAGGTGGTTGAGTAGTTGACGTGTAAAGTACAATCGTTAATATTTTTTATTTTCTTATTTATCAAATTACCATATGTTTCTATGATTGAATAATTACTATGAAAAAACCTTTATAAAATTATGCAAAAACCCCTAAGTCATGCTTTGAGAACTCTAATTATGAGGGAAATTGGGTCATTATATTGTGCTTGAAAAGGTTAAGAAAATAAAAAATACCCTGACACCATAGTTAAGTGTATTTGTTTTTATTTTAAGTGTATTTAAACAATTTTATTATTTAAAAAAAACTTGAAAAAAAGACCAAGTCGTCTCTTAATAACTATAGAATCACAAATATATACCCCTGAAACTAGCTTATCCAAATATTTTATCAAGTAAAAAGACATTAATTTACTATTTCAATCCACATGAATCATACTTTGCAACAATACTTTTGTCATATTATTTAGGTGTTTTTTTTTGGGCTGTAGAAAAGATAATGATTACATAAATAAAAGTATTTAATTTGTTCCAATCTAATCTTAATATGACAAGATAAAAAGATTTTAGTGTCCGGCTCTTCCATCTCCTAATAACACTAACTAACTAATCAATTAACTATCGATAGTAAGTGACTTTATAAAAGTGACTCTCTAAGAAAGCCAATTATTATTTAATTACACAAATATTAAAACAAATAGGTCGAAAGAGCTTGAAGGATTAAAAGTTTATAGTCAAATGTTTATTTTATTATGTTAAAATCCAAATATTTAATTAATAAACCTTGATGTAAAGAAGAAACCATAATTGAATTCCCCCAACAAAGATGAATTCATTGACACAAAGATCGATCTTTTGTGGTTGAATCGTGGCTAACAAAAATTATTGGCAAAAACAGAAAGGAAATGAATTTTCAACACCCAAATGTACGAGCCTAAAACTATGAGGACTAAGAATATGAAAATTGAAATCCTTAGACCTTTACAAAAACTAAAATTAGAAAATCCGCCACCATCAATCCTGTGAAACTCCTTCATCCGAGTCGTTGGATTTTGCCTTCGGTTTTAATGTTTTTGTTGTGTATATTGAATATTTTTCTTTAAATTATAAAAGTAGAAAGATATAGAAACTCTAATTCATATGAAGGTTCTTCATGGTGTTAAAAAGTTTATGGCACTATAAGATTTCATTTATGTATTATTTGTTTAGCTAAATATCTTTTAAAATAAAATTATGAAATCAAATGATATAATTCTAATCCTTTTAAATATAAAGATATAGAAGAGAAGAAAGATAACTCAGATCCCTTGTAGTTTTGGTGTTTCAGTTTTTTTTATTTGGTTATTGATTTTTTTATTTTTAATTTAATTCTTATATCATGTGTTTTGTAGGATTTAAATTAGCCAGCTCCCTTCCAAGTTTGAGTTCCTACATATAGACCAGCTCCTCTCAGGCACAACAACCCCCCTTTCTCCTTGGATTTTTATACAAAACTGGAGGCGGCACCACCAAATCTCATCTCTCCTCCCACCCACCACCTCCCCTTCTCACCCGCTATGTGAATCGACCACCAATGAACCGATAGAGAAAGGAAAATAAGAGCAGAATTATTATGTGATTTTTACAAGTAACAATGACACTCACCACCAACACAAGGAGGGAGAAGAGAGAACCGCTCCTGATCCACCCTTTTCGTGATTCACCAACGATGACCCGTAGGTTCACATGCCATTAGTGGCGGGGTTCTTGTCGTCACTATTCAGTCACCGTTCCTGAGTCTCGACAACTTTTCCAATTTAGTTTTTTCTGGTTAGGTTGCCCGCAATACGTTGCGGGCTAACCAGATAGTTTTTATAACTGTTGGGATTGAAATAATTAATAGGTTTTGTTAGTTTAAAAATAATTAAAAGATAAAAGACTGAAATGAAAACACCATAAACATGGGGATCTAACATGTAATTTAGCATGCAGGAGAGAAAAAAGGGGAAAAAAAGTTCAACCAACCACTGTCACGACTCCGTCCAGCATGTTCGGCCTTGCGCCACAACATGAGGAAGATAATATGGCGGCGCATTGGATGAGATGCTGGATGAACATTTTTTTTCCCACCGAACGACATTGCACGCGTCGCCTGAAGGGTGCGTGAGGTCGAATACTGTTAGCGTGTGTGTTAGACGCGCACACAGTATTCGACAGAAAAGAATAAAAAAAATAGTAAAATACCTAACATCCCTACAATCAACTCTTCTATTTTGTCTTATTGGGGGACATATAAGTATTTAGATATTTTAAAAATGAAATATCCAAAACACCCCCGCAGACAACTCTTGGTTTTTGTCTTTTTGGAGGGTAAAAATATTATTTTACTGTGCAATGCAATGTGAAATTACCTTGACACCCCCTCTAGTAACTCTTTGTTTTTGTCTTATATGAGAGGAGAATGATTATTTTACTCTGTAAAGAGATATAAAAAATCAAAAAAACCGTGACCCAGACACCCGAACCAAACCGACCCAAATACCCAAAAACCAAACTGACCCAAAACAACTATTGAAATCCACAGTGAAAACACTCATAATGCATAGTGAATCATTAACTTCTTTCAGTATATCGTATAATATTTGGAAGGTCTATTTTGTAATTTTTAAATGTTTAATATGTGTATTTATAATATTGTTAGAATTTGAAGTTTTGTTGTTTTGTAAACATGTTTAATTTTCAGTTATGTAACTAAAATTTATTAAAAAAAATATGTGTGTGGGTGCTCATTTTCTTTTTATTACTTTTTAAATTTGGTATTAAATATATGTTAAAAGAAAGAAAGATAAAAGATAAAAAAATCATAAAATGTTTGAGTTACGAAAAAAAATACAAAAAAAAACTCTTAACTTTTCCATACAAAAATTCAAAAAAACATTTGCATGCATTTTGAAATTTAATAATTAGTTAAATGATTTCATGAGAATTTGGTCAATATTTTAATAATTTATAAATTTTAATTCTTGAGAACTAATTATTAATATGCAGGTATAAATAATGGACCTTCGGGTAGATAAATATTTAAATACTAGGAGTTGACTAGAATTATTTTGAATTTTCTTCAATTTTAATTAAGATATATTTTATCATGATGCATGAGTTGTGGAAAATTCACATGTTTTTCAGGATAAAAAAAAACCCTATTAAGACACTTGCATAAATCATTTTCACAAGATTTTATATGGGCAAACAAGTCCATAATAAATTTAAAAAGATAGATAATTCCATCCTAAGACAAGCAAACTACCAATTAGAAGCTCATTAAACCACATCAAATAAAAAATATAATTTATGATGTATTAAAGATGTTAATATATTTTTACTCTTAAATCTCTATTAAAATTAGTATGATCAAATTTTCCTAATAAATCTGAATCAAAGAATTAGATGACAACTACATCGACTCCCCCCAACCATGTGCATAAACATAATTTCCAGATCTACTAAACATCATGCAAGTCCAATAAACAAATAAGATATCACAAGAATAACAGGTATGCTTGCAAAGACCTGAACATGAGTCTAGAGAAAAAGAAAAACCATTCTTGACGGCTTGGCCGAGTTATCTTTGTTCAGCGTAGAGTATACATACTTCCACATCTTATTAGTTTCCCATGGTCCCACTCCTACACTTACAAGCCTTCGCCCCCACCATCAAGATCGGTTAAGGGTCGGGTTTGCTTAGGTACGATTATGATCTAATCATATCCTCATTCCGGAGCTACATAAAGGTGGGTAATCTTGTCTATAATTAACTCTTCTCACAGTTGAAATAGAATTGCTAAAGCGATGGCAAAAATTCTGGTACGGGTGGAAGTTAGGCTACGAGGCTATCAAGTAGAGTTTTGGCTATTCAAATTCTGGTCCACTAGGCAGATAGCTAGCTTCTTTAACTTATTACAGGACCTCATCTCTGTAGGTTTGAGAACAACAACAACAAAGGCCAAGCTAGGATAACCTTGCAATGTAATGCTTTAAGCTCAGCAAAGTGCTGGCTGTACAGACAGTCCCTCCCACGTTACAAGACTGCGCCAGCTTTGGTTATCTATAAATTTGTTCACCAACAGCTGGTGGAACTGCTACTTGATCTTTTCCTTTTCCATTGTAGTCCATGTGATTTCATGAATCTGAAAAACAATGGGCATCGCTTCTGGCTCTCTTCTACCAATATCTTCTTCTGCTTTTCCTAAAAGCAATCAAAAAATCGATAGACACATTTTGCTTTGAAGTGAACGCCCCCAGAAAGGGTGAAAACCGAGAGAAAGTTCATCTACAACTAATAAACTCAAGCCCAGATTGCAAGTGAAGACATCAATCCTGCCCCGAGGAAAAGCATGCAATAAGACACTACTTGGAGTCTAAAATTGCAGCTCATCCTCTTGCTAAGAAAATCAGCAGCAATTAGGTCCACTAAAGCCATGTAAACAAGAATTCCGGCTGACAAAGAATCTAAGATGCCTTCAGCAGCTAATGCTCTCGGGCTGTTCGGATTGTAAAATGAAGAAATGGCTGTCCCAATGCCGATTCCTGCAGGCGTCGTTACGGCGAAACAACACGCCATTATCGCAGTCGACAGAGTCTTGAATTGTGCCTGGGATATGCAGCCTCCAAGCGCAAATCCTTCAAAAAACTGGTGAAATGACAATGCAGCAATTAACGGCCTTATGGTACATGGACTCTGTGAAACTCCTAGAGATAACCCAATGATTACAGAATGCGAGACAATCCCAAGTTCCAATATCTGCAAGACAAAACAAAAAAATATAAAGCTCCCAGCCGGCAAGAAGCAAGTTGGCTATGTTTATCTTTATCTACACGGGTTCAAACGCAGATGAAAAGCGACATCACCCACTTGGAAATGTACACTTGAATAGACACAACAAAATAAAAACATGGGGCTGAACTAGTCCTGCAAGTTGCAAGCACAATCGAATAACTAGGTCATTGCCAACCAAGAAAACACAAACACCAGTTAATAGGACATAAACAAAATAAAAATATAAAATTGAACAATCCTTGCAAGTTGCAACTGCTTTACACTAATTATAAGCACACATTTACCAACAAGCGACTAAACTATATCTTTGACCATTCCTTGCGTGTCCCACAAGGATGTATTGGTATTGCTTCAGCCACGAGCCCACAGCAACTAAAACATTAACGGGGGCGGCGTGGCGTTAAATCATTTTCTACTGCCTTTTAGATCGCTAACTAGCACAGCAGCAACAATAAAAGTAGAAACGCAAGTACATCAACCTCACAAAAAAATAGCACCTAAGTAAGAAATCGCATGCTCACCTGTGAAACGACAACGTGCCTCGAACCACTTTCCACATCACCCTCTCCAAGCCCATGCCCATGCCCATGCCCATGACCATGAGCAGATCCATGCTCATGACCATGACCAGATCCATGCTCATGCCCATGGTCACGACTACTGACAAGCCCATCACAGGCATCCTGCCCATGAGGATGATTATGCGTATGTTGTGCTGCGTGAGCATGCATCCCCACAATGTGCATCCCACCATGCTCCTCTTCACCGAATACCTTCCCACTAGACCCATTCAACTCTTTAACTTCTACAATGGGCATGATACCTCCTGATTCACGACCCGAATTTGTATCCATCGACCCGACCCGAACTCGCTCCTCGCTAGCCTTGTTCAACCCATGCTTCCTCTCATAATATTGAGTCCCAACAAAATCAAGAAGCAGAGTTAGCAGAGAAGCCATCATAGCAAAAAACCCTGAAAATGGGAACTTCTTCCACGGAAACTCAGGTAAGCAAGGATCCGACAGGGCCTCGGACGCAGCTGATAGCATGTGAACAAAACCGGTGGCTAAAATTACGCCTGCTGCAAAAGCCTTCGCAGCCACAAAGAGGCTACCATCGGTCTTGAGGAAGTGGCGGTGCTTTCCGATTATCGGTATTGCAATGCCAATTACGCCACCGAAGAGAATTGAAGCTATGGCAATGAGTTTGAGATTGAGTGCAGCTGAGTCGTCTCTGCAGATTTCCAGTTCGGAGGATCCACAGCTAGAATTTGACATTGATTTAGAGATTGCTTCGAAAAAAACGTCTGCATTATAAAATTACAATAAAAATAAGTTGGCTTTGAGTTTAATTAACAATAAACGATGAGAAGGTTCATACTTTTGTGATTTAAAGTCATGAAACAGGAAATTCCACTCAATTATAGATCCACAACGCAACAAATAGCACTGAAACAAAAGGAATGGAAAGAAAATAGCAGAGGTTAAAGCTAGCATGTATTCACAATTTTGAAGTGCTAAAACAGAGAACTGGGTTCAATTAAGGATACAAAAGAGATTAACACTGCGTAAATAAACAAACCCCAGACACAAAATTCTGCTTTGCTCGAACAGGTAAAAGATTTACGAGAAGTACCAGAAAAG
Organism: Salix brachista; assembly: GCA_009078335.1. Lineage (NCBI taxonomy): Eukaryota > Viridiplantae > Streptophyta > Magnoliopsida > Malpighiales > Salicaceae > Salix > Salix brachista. Next base: position 5,228,047 of record CM018589.1, on the reverse strand, counting down.
GCTTGAGCTTTTGATTGGAAATGATCCAGGTGAAGCAATTCCCCAAAGATCCAGCTACAAATCCCAAGAAGCCAAAATCAACAAAACGATCAAGTATTTTACAGGAGAAAAAGAAAATATATCAGTTACCAACCTCGATGAGTAACATGGAAATCTGGAAGGGGAATACGGGGAGTATAAATAAGGTTGTTGAAAAATGTTGGGGAAACACAAATCCCAAATATAAAAAAGAGAAAAGCAGCAGAAGACGCGATCATAAAGAGAGAATGAGGTCTTAGCCTGCGTGTAGTGCCACTGTTGGATTGCAGAAATAGGTAATAGAAAGCGAGAGTGGGAATATTTTCATGGGGATTATCAGAGAGTGTCGACATTGTTTGACGTCCCAAGGGTATGCGAAGCGGTGGCTTCTACAGTTGCCACTTTATGGTTGAGAATGAGCTCGATTATGTCGACACTTTTTGTAACTCTCCCCGTCTCTATCTCTATCACTCCTTTTTTTTTTTTTAATCTCTCTCTCTCTTTATTTCATTAATTTTTTTCAGAGCGTTATATTCAATTCTGGGATATTTTTTCCTTTTCGATTTGGACAGCCACATATCAGTCCTCCAATTATGACGAAGATCACACATTCATCCTCAAATTATTATGAAGCAACACAACATTCTTCACATAGAAAAAAAAAAAGATTTGAGTGCAATGTGGCAACCTTTATTCATTTTTGTTGTAAAATAGAGTTAAAAACAAGAAATAGTTTAAGAAAATACTCTTGGTACAAGTTATCCCCTTCTGTCAGTAAAAACCTCGTTGTTTAAAAATTAAAACATTTTATTTGATTATTCATTATTAATTGCTACTTGTTACCGTTTATTTTAATTTATTATATTCTTGTTTGATATCTAATACCAATTGCTACTTGTTACCGTTTATTTTAATTTATTCATTTTTAATTGCTACTTGTTACCGTTTATTTTAATTTTTTTTTTTTTTATATCTAACACCAATGGAAATTTCTTATTTCAATGTGGAAATGCTTGTAAAACAAACAAGAAAAAAAGATGAACTTATGGTTGGGAAGGCTAGAGTGGCAAAAGTTGTTTGATTTATTATTTTATACATTGGGAAACTCCTTTATGTTATTCTAAAAAGAAAAAAAAATGAATTAATTTATGCCCTATATTGTCATGACTAAAATTATACAATTGATTATTACCTTTCTCCCTCATTTAAATACCAATTTCACGCCACCCTATCTCTTGTGTAATTATTATTTTGGTGAAACAATTTATTTGCGCCCTATGCTTACTTAGCTAGTCCATACCTAATTAAGTCAAAAGTATTCAAGTCTAAAGGTATCAAATCTACCTGTAACTCATATCCTCCAATATAGATTCTAACCCCTCCATATAGCTCATCAATATTTATGTTCTCTCATAAAAATATACTAATAATAAATATCGTAACCAATTTATTAGATAATACATGCAATTTATTTATAATCTGATATGATGCAAATGAATGACCTAAGGCATGTATTCGTATGAAATCTAGTATTAATATACCTGGTATAACATTTGGTGCGACTCTCACAACCTTCTAAGTCACATGTCATACTTTTCTTGGAGTCCTCTCCTTCTAAAACCTAGGTTGCCTCTTGTTAGCACTTACTCCAAACCAAGTAGGTCTTGTTGATCTATCAACCATAATTAATTGTTGTTAACTCTATATGACAATCTTCTAACCCTAAATAGTCTCCATATATCTTGGGTATACTTTCTTTTTTCTTGGCGTGTCTCCAAAATCTATCCAAGTACATGCAATCCCTCTATCATGCCTTTTACCTCTGTGATTATAACATCTCTTTAAAATAGCTAAGTAGTCTTTAAGATGTCTCTTAATGTATTTGAAATATAATAGGTATTCAAGCCCTCATTTTTTTTGTAAGTCCATCAACAATACTTGTCCTTTGACAGGTCAGTGTACTAAAAGATCTTCCTCTATTTATTTGTGTAGATTCCCTTAAGCTCCCTCAAATGATAAAGTTTCCTCTCTTATTTCAAGACTATCCAAATTACTGTCCACTCTTCCTTTTTTTTGGCCGAGGGGCCCTACCATTTAAGTACATAAATTCCCTCATTTTAGTTCTTGTGATATGTCCGTGTCCTGTTTTATTTTGTTACTCTTCTTTAATCACTCTTTTTCACACCTTAAAAGGGTCTATATTAGATCTTGTACAGTTTGAGATGACATTAATTTGAGTACTCCCTACAAAACTTATATGAGTCCATCACGCAACCTAATTATCAAATATCGATCTACAGGAAGATATGTTGAGGCAAAGATAAACAAGTCTTTTATATCTGTTTACTTTAGGGTCATAAACCTATGTTCTTTGTTCTTCCTATACTATCAGGAGTAATATCTCTCAATTTCCTTTCTAAAATCGCTCAAAGTTAGTACCTTACTAGACATTCTTTCTTTCATTGTCTCCTACTAGGAGTGAATACTCTTAGTTAATAACTAGGTCACATGATCAACCCTTAACTCTTTTGGCACTATAATTTGACTAACCATTTTCTCTACTTTCCTCAACCAATGTCCTGCCACCTCAACATCCTCTTCTTCTAATTATGACACACATCTCATTTTTTCATACCTTTCACCCTATATACTAGGGTGACAACATTTTCTACCTAGAGTGTTGCACTAAAAGCCTCAATTATCCCTGCAGCTACTAACCTGACCAACTATTATAATAAAACAAAATTTGAAAATATATAGGTATCACATCTAGCATCACTTATAGGGTTTATCCATTTGTCTCTATCATTTAATTGCTCCTCATTGCGATATCTCTACTTACAAAATAGCAGGATCATCTTAATATTTACTAACTCACTTTGTCTAGAATGAATAGATTTTAGCTAGTATATAAGAGGTTATATCTGCTAGTGCATCGTCATCATGATCTATCACACATTTCCCACATTGCAACTTTTCTTGTACCTAGAATGAATAGATAACATCCTCGCTTGTTGACTTGTTAAAACCATGATATCATTTTTTTTTTATTAACATATCAATTCCCTAAATAATAACCAAAACTCTGATTCCAACTGTAACATTTCAAGACACAAAATACTTTTGACATGGAGAAAAATACAAGAATTTGTGTTCTAAAATATGTTGAAAATTTCCATTAAGAAATTTATATCAAAATCTCATTAGAGCTTCCCATATACTTGGAACATCCCAATCTATTGACATCATTATGTTTAATGTTACACATATATTTCCAAACATTGATCTATTCAACTGGATCAACAATCACAATAACAACATTTCAAGCATAACTTATTGCTATCATGATAAGACTATATATAATCTATTATAATTTCTTCTAGCATAATCTCATAATAATAATAAGATAAGACAATTTATACTAAATTTAAATTATATCAACCATACTTTCACAACGATAAAATAAAAACTATTTAGAGAATTTAAAAGAGCTAAATATCTAATAGTAGTTCCCAAAATAGAGTAATGGTGAATGATCATCCAATTTTTTTTCTATATAATCTAGATTCAAATATTAAAGCTTACATATTTTATCTAAAACTCATTACAAATCCAAAAGAGAACAATACACCTAGTCTAATAAGACATAGGTATACAAAATGGATCTACTCTGGACAGGAAGATAAAGGCCCTCAAAGAAAAGAAAACACAACAACAATATAAAACAATTTATATTTTATGCACTTTCTCAAATCCAAATTTATTATGTTCCACCAATACATTATTACAATTTATATGTTTCTTAAGTATCATCAACATCATCAATTTATTATTAGTTTCTTTTCTTATCTTTGGATAGCTGTCATTATCATTGTTTATCATAAATCATAAAATATTGACATCATTTGCCTGATATCATTGACCATCCATAACTCGGGTAAACCAATCAATGTTGATATCAATTCCATCACCGATATCATTTGTCATAAACACCTAGATGACTAATCAGGAGTATGTTGATACCTTTTTCTTCAGGTATCATTAGTTACTATGACGTTTAGAAGCTAATCAGAGTCAAATGACTGTTAATGTTAATGTCAATGTCATTCTATTAACATCATTAGTCCCCATCACCCAAGATGGTTAATCAAGTAATTGTTTTGCTGACACCAATGCAAACTTGATGGTATCATAAGCCCTCAATACTTGGGTTGGTTAATCAAGTCATATTTAACATTAATCTCATAATGGTATTGTTGATATCATTGCAACCACATTGATATCATTGGCTTTACAATTTTGTAAATACTAATAAAATCCAAATAAATATTGATCTCAATGTAATTTTATTGACATCATTATCCTTTACTAACCGAGATGGCTAATCAAGTCCATTGTTTTTCATTTTTTTTTATTGTTTTTACTCTTTTACACTTAATATATAATCGACATAAACAATGAGTTAGATAGTTAACACTACAAGCTATTCATAAATAAAATTAGTAAGGTACATACACTTTTTAATCATGACATGCCTGCTCTCGTGTTCGGGTTGAGCTACAGAAATGTCCCATATCAACACAAGACCAATATATTACTAGTACTTTTAATAACTTGGGAACTTTAATTAGATTATCATGAAAGCAATACTTAAAATAGGACTATGACACCCTTATTATAGATACATATTCACTTTTCTTTGGTTATCCATGATTTTCTATTATCTTATTAAAAAAAATTATTTCTTGTTTCTTTCCGTTGTTTGTTCTTTCAATTTTTTTATTTCTTTTCACAAGAATCAATTTAATTTATCTTAGGCAAGTTTATCTACTCTAATATAACTTAAACTCATGCAAGAATGAACTAATCTAATTAATCCTTACCAATGTCACATTTCCTCCCTTTTGACCAAAATCTTCATCAAATATGGATTATGGTATTTCTTTAAATTTTTAGGTGAATTAATACTTATATACTCTTAAACATTTTTATTAATTCTTCGCTAACAAGATATTCTAATCAATTGAATTCAAAAATTCTATTCTTCCAATTATTTATGCTGGCCGAAACTCAGGTATAAGAGAAATTGCAAAATCTCTTCAAATTTCTTACGACTAACACTTTACCTATCAATTTTTCATGTCAGTGATCATCAATAAGCATTTATAACATCATTCAAAACTATCCTATGCATAAAAACCCTAAGTTCTATAATATTTACTAAACTAATGCAAGTTCATTACATAGAAAACCCATAATCCACCATGTTAGGCATAATTCTAACTTTTAAATTGTAATAAATTTAAAGCAATTAAGCAAAATAATGCAAGTTTTCTTTACCTCTTCTTCCAAGGACTCTTCTAGACACCAAAAACTTTAATTTATAATCACTCAAAACCTCCTCCCAACACTTTAACTTACCCTTTTCTAATTGTTTTTAGTGAGATTCTCCAAGAAAAAAAGATGAAAATTCTCCTCTTTTTTACTCTGTCAATGGTCGGCCACTTTGGCTTCCCAAGGAAGTCAATGGCGTTTTATACACCCCCTTTTTCTTCTCTAAAATTACCACCGCGTCCCTTTTTAATTAATTTTGGTGTTTTTCATTGAATTCATATCTTAATGTACATATTTAATTTATTAGAGTGGGATTTATTTTCTTGGGCAATATGAGTTGAAGCAATAATAAAAATATATATAGTGGAATATCTTTCACTATTCATAGAGATAGTTCACTAGGGATATGTACTTTGACTTGTCCACATCCATATCGTAAATAAATTTGCAGTGATCATGAGAGAATATGGTAATTTTGGGTGAAATTGCACAAGTAAAATTAGTTCGAGAACTGATATGAAAAATAAATTATGTGGCATTATCCCTTTGACATCAGCTCCCCCTTCCATTTTGTTTCCAAATAAGATTCCTTGGTGTCCCCCACACACACGACACTTCCCCTTCCAAACTACGTCGAAGGAGCTGCTGATACAAAATAAAGAGTGGCTTTTGACGTGCACCTGTAAAGTTGTGTTTGTACAGATTGGAAATAAAAAATAAAAAATAAAAAAATAGAGTTCATCGTGTGGACGAGGTCTCCTCTGAAAATATCATCAACGCACCACAGAAGTGCCTTGTTTGAATGTCTAACTCGATGGTATTTTCCAAGGACATAAATGCTTCTAAGTTGTTCTTTCTTGCTTTATTGTCACTTTCTACACTTAAAAAAAAACAATTAATTACTGCAACGGGGTTATGACTAGGTTTAAAGTTTGCAATTTCCTCATTAAGCTGTTTTTTCCTAAAAAAAGACAAACAATTAATTATTGTCCCTTTCTTAGCTGTTTTTTTTAATTGCATTCTCTTACTCCCAATCTCATGAACAATTTACCAGGGAAGAAGAAAATCAGCATTAGAGGATCATCAAGGTTTCAAATATAGAGAAACCCATTGTCAGTCTTAATGTGGTAGAAAAAGTTCATTTCAGTCCATCTACTTTCCTTTTGTTACTTTATAGTTCTTTTAGTATTTTCAATTTTAATTTTGGTTAACACATATTTTATTAACATTCATGTCCTTGGTTTTAAAAGAGAAGAGAGAAAGTCATACGGAAATAGTGAAAAAAAAAGAAGAAAATTGATAAATAGTTATTTTTCAATGATATAATTTGTCGTTCTTGATATCAACATGTTCCATTTAACTTGAAAAAATTGATAATGGTGATTTCCCCCACTACACGTCTTAGAAAGTAGATTGAATTCAATTTAATTTTTTATATTTAATTGATTTGTTTTTGAGTGTTTTAGGATCAATAGTTACTTTACATAAGTTTTTATGGTATTTCTAGTAGGTTTTTGGTGAAGATGGCGTGAAAAAAATATAGATTTTAAGGCTGAACTAACCATTCTCCATGATTTTCACCCACCACTTGATGGGTGAATAATGGGTTAGGGCTTAGCAGTTTTCTTTTTATATATAAAAAACCAAGATCAGAGGACACTTTTGAGGCTAAAAAAAGCTAGAGTATTGTCCCTCTTGAGGGAAAAAAAAAACTAAATGTGAGACTACTTCCAAGTTAAGTTTGTATTATTTATTTATATATATTTTAATAAAGAATGAATCATTCAAACCTAATGATAATGGGATGCCTACAATTTCAAGACAATGTGATAAAATATACTTGAGAGATTTCAGTAGTTCTATCTTACTGGGTCAATAAGAAGTTTGACATGTTGTATTTGTTAGAAGGATAAAGATAAGATGTGGTTGATTAAGATTTTTATCTTAATAAATATTAAGATTTTTATCTTTTAATATTAAGATTTTTTGTTGATTTGTTTTTGCAATTTTATCATTTAAAATATGGTTGATTTTGAATTGAGTTTCATAATTTATTTTTGTTTGCTTTCTCTATGTTTATTATGATATTAAACATAGTATTTGAATGATGCTCACTTCTGCAAGTGTCTACTAGATCGACTTGAGTTTAATAACTTAACTTGCTAAACCCATAATTTAGATCTTGAACTTTATTAGATTTAATAGCTTTATTTTTTATTTAATTAAATGATTATAAAATAGATACGTTCAAAATGGAATAACAATTCAATGCTGAGATATTTTTTTAAAGCCAAAATAACCTCATATAGAATAATTAAAATAAATCAGAAATTCTAATTTTCAATCTAACTCATGTAAACCTATCAAATTTGTGAAAGATCTCGTATAGATCTAATTGAAGGAAGAAAAAACTACATTAATTTAAGCATAGAGAAGCTACAATCGAAAAAGAAACACTTGAGGACAAAAACTAAAGTCTTTGTTGGCTGCTATAAATTGCCATAGTATTTTAACTAGATATTTTATTATAAAGTTGTGTAATTGTAATGTAATAATGTAATTCCTCTCATAAAGTGTTTTATTGTGGACTAAATTGACTTTATAGCGAGTATTTTGGCATCTTGCCGTGGTGGCTGGGGATTGCACTTTCAAGGGATTCATCATAATTTCACCATGTCTGCTCCTTACAATGGACACTCCTCCCTTGACAGGGCTTGTTTTTTCCTACAACAATCACACCAGCCATCTTATCATTGCTCACACGTTAGAACTCAAGTAACCAACTGATGATATTAAGTTGTTTAAGTGAAAACGAGCTATAAACCCGCGCTTCGTTGTTGTGATTAATTTTTTTTTATTTAGTCTTAAAATATATAATTTTTTATTTTGTATTTTGATTTTGATTTTGATTTTGATTTTTTTATTTTTTAGTTTAGTTTCGATCCCTTGATATTTTCGGTCCATCTGAGATAATTCTTAATTTTTTATTTGTATCTATACACCTCTACTATTAGTTTATATTTTTAATTTTAATTTTTATTTGTATTAAATACAGCTTGCATTAAAAAACATAGTAAGTTTAGCTTTAGTGATGTAAAATAAGAGTGAAACCAAGGTTGTCAAAATTGCGATTTTGACACGAATCGGAAGGGGCTTCGAAAAATCGGATCGTAAGATCGGATCGTAAAATCGTAAGATCGTACCCGAATTTGTCCGTACAAAAATTGTAAAATCACAGCTAAAATCGTGTGAGAAGAAAAATCGTAAAATCGTATGTAAAATATTTCTGAATACAAAATAGCATAATTATGGACATAAAACTTAATTAGTTTAGGTTCATACATGATGTAAAATAACTTCAAAACACATTACAAAATAATTATGTCCCTAAAAGTTCATAAGTTAAAAACTAACAAATTTAAAACAAATCTTCAGCTGGCGTACAATGTAAACTAAAACCAGTTTCAGTTTCACCCCCTCACTATGTCCAGGAATTGCATCAATAGCATCACAATGAAAAAGATTACTAGTACTACCGGTGCTAACACCTCCTTGAATGTAAAGTTTCAAAATAATCTTCAGTGGCTTCAGTACTCATCTCAACACCATTAAAATTATCTTCATCACTATCGTCTTCTGTTCCATTTTTTCTTCGTGTTGCACTATCAATAGCCTGAAGTAAATTAATGTTCGATGAACCACCGTGTCCTTCTCTTTCAGTCACCCATTCATCATCAGATGGAAGATCATCTACAACGTCATCAAAATCAATGACTTGCCTTTTGTCCTTATCATTCATTTTTTTCTGCTGTAGACGATTTCTTCGTTTAGTATGAACCTATAAAAAAAATTCACAATTGATAAAATATAATATTCTTATCAAAAATGAAAACAATATTTGTTTTTTCTTTAAAAAACCTTACCATCTCAAATGCACTCCAGTTACGCTCACATCCAGATGAACTGCAAGTCAAGCTTAGAACTCGAATTGCAAGATTTTGTAGCTCTGGACATTCATCTCCATAAGAAGCCCACCATCTAGCTGGAGTTTTTTTTATCCCTTACTATTTTGGTAGCCTCAATGCCAAATAACCCCTTTGCTTCTGAGAATATATCAAGTTGTAAATCAACTTTATTCCTCTCTACGTCATTAGACACCATCCGATTCAAGCAGTCATACATTCCATATTTAATATTGTTGTACTGTCTATAATCAGTAATATAATGATAATGAGGATTCAACCAATAAGCAAATGCATGCAAAGGTCTGTGAAGTTGAAGTTCCCATCTTGCATCAGTAATATCCCATATAGGTATATAGCTACAAAAGAAAATAAAAATTAGGATATTAACATCAACATTAAATAACATAAGATAAAAAAATAGTTATATTAAATAAACAATTGGCATAATAGATAATTTGCACCTTTTTTGCACATTTCCAAAATTCACTTGTATCTTCTCTTTCGCTTCCATCATGGCTTTATATATAAAACCCATGGCCGGTATCTCATCTGAATCAACTAATCGAAGAACTTTTATAAGAGGATATGCTGCCTTAATGCAATTAGAGACATCATGCCAAAACTTGCTGTCCAAAACACAATTTTGAATTTGCCGCCCTTCTTCACTTGTTGAATACCGACTTGACCTCCATTGGACGGAAGTGAACATTGACATCAGTGTAATCTTACAATCGTTCAAACATCCAAGAGTCAAGTATGCAGTGGCAAATCGAGTGGCAGCAGGCCTGATCAAATCTTTTCCTTTTGTGAACTTTCTCAGCATGGAAATAAGGATAGATCTTGAATATATATAAGTGGTGATTCTCCTCCCCTTACCAATGGTTACAACATGCACCTCTAGTTTCTTCTCAAAATCTTCCAAAATCAAATCAATACAATGAGTAGCGCATGGTGTCCAATACAAGTTTTTTCTTTTTTCCATCAACAAATGCCCAGCTGCCTTATAGTTCGCAGCATTATCAGTAATGACCTGCACCACATTTGCCTCTCCAATCCTTTCAACAATAGCATCTAACATCTCAAATACTTTATTAGCTGTTTTGGATATATGAGATGTGTCTACAGATGATAAAAAAAAAGTTCCTTTAGGACTATTAACCAAAAAGTTACAAATAGAGTGTCTTTTCCTATCAGTCCATCCATCAGACATTATTGAGCAGCCTGTTTTTTTCCATTCCAGCTTATAGTCATCAAGCAAATGCATTGTGTTATCTACTTCTTGCTTTAATTACTTCTCTCTAATATCATGGTAAGATGGAGGCTTAAATCCTGGCCCATGTTTTGCAACTAATTCAAGCGCTTTAACAAACTCAGGGTTTTTAACACAATTAAAAGGAATAGCACTAGTGTAAAAAAACCTTGCTATTTGTTGACATGCTTCTTCTCTAATATCCTTCTTTAGCATCTGATTGATGGTCATCTGAGTACTTCCACTTCCACTTATTGGTTTCTTTCCCTTGTTAATTGAGCTAATTTCAAAATCTTCGTCTGTATCTTCGCCACTTCTAAAAAACTGAAAAGCCTTTCTTTTCTTCTCAGATGCTTCTAGATTTCTCACCAACACATTTAACATCATCTGCTTCACATCTGCTGGTACTTGATGGCATGGCTCAACATCTTTTCGAGTGCAAGCCAAATGATGCTTGAAACGATAAATGCCTCCGCTGAAAATTTTCTGATAGTTTTTTTGGATGCCATGTAATCTGCAATTCATTGAAATAATAAAGTATAAACTGCTGTCATGTGTTTGAACAGAAATGATTGAATAATGCAATTTATTTTCTGCAAGCAGGCCTTAAATTAGATTCAATATTTGGACCTGCATATACAACAGCTTGAAGAGCATGAAACAAGGTTTCCTTAGTTTATGCACACAATTATAATGAACTCATAACACTCCTGATATGCTTTTCCTTCCTGATTGCCCATTTTCCATACATCATGATTCTAATGAACAAAGTTGTAAAATCCGTTCCGGGTACCGTTCCGGTTTTTTGTTTGGAACGGAACGTTCCGGTTTCGGTGCATTCCGGCGTTCCGTTCCGGTTTTGTACTGTTCATATTTATTTATATGAAAAAAATAAAATATTAATTTGACAAGTATAATTTAAATTCAAGATAAATGAACTTTAAATTATACAATACAAACATAATCTCAAAATTAGAAACATCTTTAAAATTCCAAAATATTATGAAAGTAAAATGTTCTAAAATAAAAAAAAATACATCAAACATCTTCTACATCATTAATATAAAAATAAGGATCTTGATCTTGCTGTGTAACATAAGGTAAGTCATCAACAAGACATTCCAATAGTTGGTCATTTCCACCAAGCTCATTCTCCTCATTTACACATGTCTCTTCATCATCTAAATTTAAAGTAGAGAAAGGTGCTTCGATACTCTCCCAACTTATGTCCTCTCCATCAAGAAGATTGGGTTCTTCACAAATCCATTCATTCAATAGATCAATGTTATCAAGGCTAATGGGATCTAAAGCATCTCTTGTTCTGCTCAAATTCCTACAAAGAATAAACACGAAAGAAATTAAAAAATTAATAGCAATGTAATAGAAAATAATTACTAATATAATAGTATTGATATTTTACCTCTGTTGAATCTTTAGATTATAGCGAACAAATACTAAATCGTTTAATCTCTTGTGCTCAAGCCTATTTCGCTTTTTGGAATGGATGTATTCAAATACACTCCAATTTCTTTCGCACCCAGTTGCACTATAGCATTGACTAAGAACTCGAATTGCAAACTTTTGAAGTTCTGGAGTATCATTGCCGAATTGCTCCCACCATGAAACTAGATAAGAAAATTTGAATAAATCAAATATTATAGATAAAAAAAAAGACATTATATTGTAAAAAATAAAAGTTATTACCTGGATTTAACTTTTCTCTTTGACGAATAGCTAGGGTCATGCCAAAATCACCAGTTGCTTTCTTATACTCCTCAATTTGGGCACTAATGTTATCTTGAATATCACAATCAGGAACCAATCTAGTAATTGTGCTAAGCAAACCTCGAGTTACCTCCCTTTGTTTTGAAAAAGAAGGCCTAAAAAATATTCCAGGATTAAGAAAACATCCTACTGCATGTAATGGACTATAAAGTTGCTTATCCCATCTAGCATCAATTACCCGAATATATGGTCCATATTGAGACATTATATTTTTCAACCTTGTTTTGATGACTTCTTTTGCTTTATCCATTGCCTCATATAAATATCCCATTGATGGTTTTTCTTCACTGTCTGCTAACCTTAGAACTCGTACTAAAGGCTCGCTGACGTTGACTATATGTGCACATCTCGGCCAAAAGTCTTTATCTTCTAAAACTATAGCAGCAATTTCCTTTCCAGCCCGACTTTTGCCATTACTTGATTCAACCCATTTTGTGCAAGTAAACATCTGTCGAAGCTCTTTCTTAAACTTCAGTAAACATTGGAGGCTTAAGAAATGGGTAGCAAACCTTGTTATGCCAGGACGACATAAATCATTTCTATTTGTGAATTCTTTCCTCATCAAAGATAAAACCCATGCATGATTATATATAAACTTGGTTATATTTCTTGCATTTTTAATGGTTTCATCAATCATTGGAAAATATCTTGGATCACAAATATTTTCTAGCATTAAATCAATGCAATGGGCAGCACAAGGAGACCAAAAAAAGGTGCCATACCTTTGCTGCAAAGCTTTCCCAGCAGCCTTAAATGAAGCCTCATTATCACTAACAAACTGGACAATATTTTCTTGTCCAACTTCTTTGACAACTTCATCAAACATCTCCAGCTATGTCTCTTTATCTTTTTGAAGTCCTGAAGTGTCAACAGACTTCAAGAATACGGTGCCTCTCGGAGAATAGGCAAGGAAATTCACAATTGGTGCATTCCTCCTATTTGACCACCCGTCAGCCATAATTGAACATCCATAAAGTCTCCAATCAGCCTTGATACTTAAAATGTATTCATGGACATCATGAACTACATCTTTCAAAAGTGATCCTCTATAATCATGATATGATGGGCCTTTAAACCCAGGTCCCATTGATGTTACGGCATCTATCATTGGCTGATAATAATACGAATTAGCACTGTTAAACGGTATATTAGCATCATACCACCATGTTGCCATGGCTTTTCTTGCATTGTGTTCCATCTCTTTAGAAGCCATTGCACTTCTAATACTAGGCTGGGAACCCGGGGTAGTTCGTGGAGCAAATAAAGGAATCCTTCCTCTAGATGTACTTGTTCCTTGCACTGTCATTCTTCTACTTGTTTGTGAACGTATATCACCCGAATGAGGATTTGCAGCATCACCCTCTTCTACTTCTTCATCATTGGAAACTGATTGAGAATTTACAATATCAGTTCTAACTCTTTTTCTTCTCTCTTTCTCCGCTGTCATGTCATTTATCAGTTGTTTCATTTGCCATTTAACATCTGGAGGGACCCTTTTACAAGGTTCAACTTCACCTTTAATACCAGCAAGGTGATACTTCAACCGAGTAACACCACCACCATTGATCCGTTTATTATAATAAATGCATATACTTGCATTCTTTACACCAGCAACCACCTGTCCATGAGCCCATGCTGGATCATCTGATCTTGCTGGAGCTGAAGAAATGGAAGTCCCACCACTAGATGAGTTTTCAGCCATGTAATTTAATCTGTTATAAAAAGATAACACAAGTTAGGCATGTATCATTATAAAAACTACTCCACGATTTGAATGTTCAAGATGAGTTACATAATTTAATCTGCTCAAGAATGTTCATGATTTGAAGGCAGGGAAACCAGTTGAGGTTCACCACTTTAGACATTTATGAACCATCAAAGACCAACCATATCAGGCAACGTTAAATATTTAACAATACACATAAACCATGAATGCCCAGTTTAATCAGGAACACAACATGATGACTCCTTTCGATAATACCAGATATCACATATCTAGTAAATAATACCACATTAACCACATTAAACTTGGCATAAATTATTTACTAGATATGTGATATCTGTTTCTGCTTTGCAAAGTGATGGAGTGATTGTTGTTGGCTGTTAGTGTTGTCATGTGTACTGTATTTAAAGACATGTATAGGTGTTTCAGGAAGTCAGTTTACCTGATTTCAATACATTTTTGCAAGTGGTTGAAAAACTATATTGGATGCAATTGATTTGAATGATATATTGTTCCATTGAAATTCAGATTCCAATTTACTTGTCATTGGAACTGTACACATGATAAGAATCTACATTATTTAGATGCACGGGTTGAACCATGAATGTTTAAAAAATGAAACATTATTACAGTAAGTTGACTCCTAAAAATTTCTGGTGTAGATATTCAAGGGGGGATTATTTAGAACAGCAACTGAAAACAAAGAACAAATTCGATACTTTAGCCAGCAGGTATGTAGATATTATGTTTCTATATGTTGATTTAGTGGAATATATTCCTGGCACCTATTTTGAAGCATGCAATGTTGCCTTTAAAAGTTCAATTGATTTTTTTCAGGATCTTCGGGAGCTATTCAGTCTCCCTAAGCAGGGGTTCAATATTTCCCTCACACAGCAACAATTATATTTGTTAAATGTTTAAACAGATATCACATATCTAGTAAATAATACCACATGGCAACGATAAATAAGACGTAAGTCAAGCATTGAACCTGCTTTCTATAAATTTTCTCTTCAACAGTTCCACAAGTCATTAATCTGTACACGACCACGTCCTTCTTTCCCACAATTCATCATTCCCACAATTCATCAACAATCATTTATGCCCAGTTTAACAAGAATGCCCAGTTTAATCAGGAACACAACATGAATGAACATCTTCCAATTTCAAGTTTATTCAAACATTCCATACATAAATGCCCAATTTAATCATTTATGCCAAGTTTCGGCAGTTTCAATTTTTCAAAAAATTAAAGGATTTGGGGCCTCGAATGTGTACCTTTCACTGGAGATTTGGGGAAGAAGAACCAATGAAGATTTTGTGCCGCCGTGTGGAAGAAATTGTGCCGCCATGTGGAAGAAATTGTGCCGCCGTGATTTTGATTTTTGATTTAGGGTTTCAGAATTTGAGCTGAGTTAGGGATTGAGAATTACAAATTGAGCTTTTCAAGTGAGGGATTACTGGATTATGAATTGAAAACTAGAGATTTGTGAGCTGAGTTGAGATTAATTTGAGATTTTCGTAAGGGAAATTGGGAATTGATTTGGGGAAATGGAAATCGGGGAATTGGGTGTTTGGGTCTGGTCTGCGTGCGTTTATTAACTGGTTAAACGACGTCGTTTTGTTACTTGTGTAAACGACGTCGTTTTGGCTGAACCCGGAACGGAACACCCGGTACGGAACCGGGGCGTTCCGGCCGGAATTGGGCCGGAATTTCTGGATCCGACCGGAATTCAAACCGGGACAAAAACGTCGCCGTTTTGTCCCGGATTTTGTAGTGGAACGGGCCGTTCCGGCCGGAACGGAACGGGATTTACATCTTTGCTAATGAACTCATCCCTAAGCGCAAGCCTCTTCAAGACCAAAACCAAATCAATTATGGTTACGGGAATCAATGATACACTCTTTGATCACATAGCAATGCATTTTTAGGAGCTAATTACTTTATTGTGAAATAGATATTGCATGGTAAGGAGAGAAATGTAGATATCAATATACTCAACTCTTACAACTTTCAGAGAGTTTAGAGTTGATCATCTCACTTTTTTTTCATTTAACAAAATCAAGTATGTTTCACCAAGAGCAACATGGTTTGAATAGAAATGATGATGAAAATAGTTATTCAATTTAATACAAGGATTGAACAGAGGCTTGTTGTTACAGTGTTATCATATTAGATTATGAATCATGCCATTGATTCTCTATGATGGATATGCAACTACATTCACAAGCATTTAAGGCATTAAAGTGATTCCCTTGGCCAGGTTAACAGTTCTTTTTATTGCATTTTAAGACTACAAGAAAAAATAAATTAATCTTCCTCTCTAACTTTGTTCCCACACATATTTACCAGCATCATTGTTACCATTTTTTATTTATATTGTGCTCCAAGAACCACCATTATAGACAGTCCCTGGTCGTTCATACAAATGAGCATCAACCTAAGCTACCGGATCAGATTTGCCTGATATTTCTATTAAACTCTTTGCAAACCACAATTCAATCAATCATCAATCAATAAAAAAAATCAAGCTTGCACAATTTGCAGGGGCAAATAAAGTTCAAAGATTAAACTTGCACTAACCTTGAACGACGACGATGACAACAACAAAGATAGAAGTCCGACAGGTCTTCTCCAGTAAGGGAGAAGACGATTCGAGAGATGAGAGGAGAGGATGATCTGGGGAAGAGAAGGATGAGAACAGCTGGGGAGGAGATCGGCAGAACTGTACCGCCGGTGAACTGAGAAGAGAAGAAACGATTTGGGGGAAGAGAACGGGTTTGGGGAAGAGAAGACACGATTTGGGGAAGAGAAGACACGATTTAGGGAAAATGTGAGATGTCTGTGAAGTGTGAACTGAAACGAAAGAATTAAAATGATTTTTTGTTTTTCAAGCGTGAAGTGAAGAGCGAAGGCCGAGCAGCTAGGATCGTGAAATCGGACCGATCCGGTCCGATTTCACGAGTCAATCCGATTTTGACCGAGTTTGATCGGTTTTGATTTTTCTTTCCGGTCCAACCAGGTTTTCTTAGCCAACTCGCAAACTCGTACGAGTTTGCGAGTTGACTCGCGAGTTTGATTACCTTGAGTGAAACTCTCTCTTATGCATGTATATAAAGATTATTTTGTATTTGTATATTATAAAAAGCATGTGCAATATCCTTAATAGCCCCAGATTTAATTGTTGATTTTTATTTTATTAAAGAGTATTATGGTTATTTTACTGTACTAAAAAACATTAAAAATCTAAAATACCCCTTGACCCATGGCTAAAATCACTGTTCACCGAGAGGTAAAATAGTAATTTCACCATTACAATTCACAGTAATCTGTGTCTAAATGCACAATAATTTTTACTGTGCAAAACTCTAATCTCCTTTAACTTTTAATATATATATATATATATATATATATATATTATTTTAATAAAAAACAATTTTAAAAACAGTATAAATAATGCTTTTAGACATGACTCATGCAGAATGCAATTGACAAATTTCTAATATGTGCACATTTTTTTAAACATAATAGTTGTTATGTATAAATGTATAAGTGGGAAAACATTGTAGTAATCCACAGTATTTTATGAGAAGAGCTATAAGGCTATGTAAAAATAATTCTTTTAGACATGACTCATGTAGAATGCATAGAATACAATTGACAAATTTCTAATATGTGCATATTTTTTTAACATAATAGCTGCTATGTATAAATGTATAAGTGAGAAGGGACTTGTTCCCTTCCTTTGAACTCGACTTCAATCCTCTTTGGGCATTTTTGTCACCCTCGCGGTGCCTTACCTGCTCACTGAGCTTGTAGGGTGTTCAGTGGGTCTGAGAATTAGTCGTGGTGTGTGTAAGTTGTCCCAGACACCCCGATTATAAAAAAACAAAAAAAATATATAAATGGGAAAAGAAAATGTAAAAAAAGAGAGTTCGGGGATTAGTTATGGTCCGCGTAAACTAGTCGGGACAATCCGGTTATCAAAAAACAATATACCACCGGGAAAGCACTATAGCAATCCACAGTGTTCTGTGAGGAGAGTTACAGTACTTTCCCCACATCATTTACATGTATAATGTATTTTTCTAGCAATATTATCTAAATTAAAATGTTATATGCACTAAAATTTAAAATTAATATAATTTTATATTTCCTATAACCTAATATAGTATCTCCTATATGAACATATTAGTAATTATCATTTTTCTAATAATGTTATATTTTAAAATATGTTGTTAATATATTATAGGTTTTATATCTCTATAAAAAGAATAATGAATCACAGCATAAACAGTTTTCTATAATAGAAACCTATCATTTTCTACTTTACCATCAATTTTATCACTGTGCTCGAATTGTATCCATCAATCGATAATGACCATCCAATTTAAATCCATCTGCCAGTGTTTCGACGGTTGATTTTGCTCCATCAAAGTGGTTACACGTGTTTATGTTGCATGGCTTCACCTCTCACTTTCCATTTTTAAATAGCTACTCTGGGAACGGTTTCCCCCCCTTCTCATGGTGAGATAACGGCTTAAAGGAGTGAAAAACACTGTTACATTTTACTGTCAATGGTTGAACATTATTTTCACGATCTATTTTAGCTCACTAGTTAATTGCCCGCGCGTTGCCGCGGGTATTTTTTTATATATAATTTAACACAATTAAATCTACAACGATAAATTTATATGATATAAGAAAATAAAAATTATAGATTAAAAGATAAAATGTTTAAAATTTTGAGTTGAGTTTGTCATGTAAGCATAAATTACATTTTTTAGAATATAGGCATTGCGTCAAGCGAAAAACCAATAAAAACTAAAAGAAAGAGCAAATAAAAAATATAATAGATGATAAAATAAAAATAAAAATTATTAGCTGAAAAAAATCATTTAATTTGAAAATTTTAAAAAATATATGTTTCTATGAGCAAACAATTTTATAGGATTTGCTGGATCAAAATTAAAATATAATATTTATGTATGTGAAATTTAATATAATAAAATAGCTCAACACACCCTATTATAACAATAGCAAAATCAAAGTCTTAAAATCTAAAATTATCATTGCTCTTACTATTAAAACAATAAAAATTATCAAATTATCCTGAAAAAAAACACTCAAAAACATTAACAAAAGAGTAAGCAAGAGAAACAATTATTATTATTATTATTATTATGAAAGAATAAATAATCACTATTATTATAATATTAATAATAATCACTATTATTATTATTATTATTATTATTATTATTATTATTATTATTATTATTATTATTATGTTAATAATGAAAGAAACAAAAATAAATGAAAGACTAAAAACATCCTATAAACTTTAACAAAAGATAAAAAAAAAACTATTATTGCTATTACTGTCAAAAAAATAAAAATTATCAAATTATCCGGAGAAAAAAAACTAAAAAACATTAACAAAAGAGTAAGCAAGGAAAACAATTAAATTATTATTATTATTATTATTATTATTATTATTATTATTATTATTATTATTATTATTATTGTGTTAAACACACTTATATATACATGGACAAAAGTTTGGATTATTCTAGAAATTAAAAAAATAAAAGTATAAGGACTGAAATGAAAATCAAATATAAAGGGATTAAAATCAAAAATTAAAAGTTAAAGGACTGAAATGAAAATCACATTTATTAACATTTTCAATTAAAGGACAAAGTTGCAAAAACTGAAACTTTTGTATCGAATATATTAAGCCTTTTAAATCCAATCCGGAAATTAAAAGAAGGAGGACCGAAGTGAAACATTAACATTTAATTAATTGCAATCGAAGGACTTAATCGAACAAAATCAAAACTTATTATTATTATTATTATCGGGACCATAGACACAATTAATTATTAGTAATTAGTGAATTATTAGCTACCAAAATCGGGGCTCTTTTGCACTTTAATACGCGTGCGAAAGGAGAGAAAGCGGTGGCTAAAAACATGCAAGAAATTTAACAAAATAAAAAAACAAAAATTATTCCATGTATCACCGTGCTGAGAATAATGCACCGCACCGAGACGCAAAAGAAGGAATACTGTCGGTCGCGTGGACCGCACGCGCCGACAGTATTTCAATAAATAAATAAATAATAATGGTCAATTACCGGTACACCCCTGGGCTTAAGTCACCAATTTTGTCTTATTAGGGGCTATAACCGTATTTAGCCATTTTAAAATATTAAAAAAAAAGGTTGTGGTGGACCGGACCGAACCGGACCGGTCCGTACGCACGCAATTACACCCGTGACCCTCAGCCGGAACCGTTGTTTTGTCCTATTAGCGGGGTTAAAATCGTTAAAACACTGTTCATCAGAGGAAAAAAAAAAGATGGACGAACTCGGGCGACGCAGGGACGAAAAATGTCCACTCCACAGTGCAATGAGTCTAGTGCTACAGGAAAAAACTGAGCTATTTTATATTATTGTATAATATGAACATATTGGTAATTATCATTTTTCTAATAATGTTATATTTTAAAATATGTTGTTAATATATTATAGGTTTTATATCTCTATAAAAAGAATAATGAATTACAGCAAAAACAGTTTTCTATAATAGAAACCTATCATTTTCTACTTTACCATCAATTTTATCACGGACAGATACAATTTCAATCTCTAATTATTGAATTAATATGTGGCTCCATATCTTATGCTGCAGATGCCAAGGATAAGAGTTTAAGAAACACGCCAAAATTCTGTGCTCGAATTGTATCCATCAATCGATAATGACCATCCAATTTAAATCCATCTGCCAGTGTTTCGACGGTTGATTTTGCTCCATCAAAGTGGTTACACGTGTTTATGTTGCATGGCTTCACCTCTCACTTTCCATTTTTAAATAGCTACTCTGGGCATGCCATATTGAAGAGGCAAAAATAAAAAATTGATATTTTAGCAATTTTCAATCCTTTTAGGCACTCCAGCGGGAGTGCCAAAAGGAGAGGTAACAATACCTCCCCCTTCCCGAGCTGCTACAAATAGCAGCTCGGGACATGCTGCTAAAAAAGGTGGCCCCACCTTGGGGCCACCTTTTATATATATTATAATTATAATATATATATATAAATAATATAATTATATCAAAAATATTTATTTTTAAGGAGTGAAAAACACTGTTACAGTTTACTGTCAATGGTTGAACATTATTTTCACGATCTATTTTAACTCATAGTGTAATGAAGTATCCAAAAAAAATATATTTTTTCTTTCATTTTAAAAGAGTTTTAAAACTAGTTTTTTTCCTTATAAATAACATATTTTAAGACTTTTTTTTAATAAAAATTAAGAAAATTAAATGAAAAATAATTTTATGTTATCCCATAAGTTATTTCTGAATAGTTCCAAAAAAATCTATAAAATTATAATTTTTATGTGAACCAATCAACTAGTTCATACATCTGGATCAACCAACATATTAATTAAGCTAGAGGATTGGTAGTGAGATTATTGGCCAATCTAAATCTAACAACAAAATGTTTTTTTTATGGGATTTATTATTTACATATTGTAGGGTTACGGATAATATATGGCCTCTGCAATGTTTGTGAAAGGGAGTCAAGGGCTCAAGTCAATTTGTATATTAAAACTTTAGAAATTAACTAGAATAAACTAATAGAATTAAAAGTTATAAGTGGGAGAACACAATGTTACTTGTATTGCAACATTGTAAAGTCGTATCGAGAAATTGCAATCCAGCCCAAGTAGATCATCTAAATGTGTGAACTCCTTTTCTTGAGCAAAGAATATCAAATATAGAGATTAACGAGTTGCCTTGTCCATGCTTTTTTGATGTAGCAAACTGATTGATTGTTATGCGTGTTTTCATTAATTAATTAAAAATTTAATTAGTTAAATTATCATCGATAAAATCCGTTTCAAATGGGTTATTTGTTTTGTGCATTGAAGTGATTGAATGTTTCTATTGTTTGAAATATTTGGATAATTATTTAATTGATAGATTGTCTATGTGCATCGAAGCGCAGGGCAAGTTACTCGTATATTTTTTAATTATAAATAATTTGATTTAATTTTCCCACCCGTTTTGTCTATATGTGACTTCGTATATTTTTTGTTTACATGATATTAAATATGAAATATCATACATGAAAAAGCCATGTAAGTCCATTTAAAAAAAAAACATCGACTAATGAATTATTTTGATTATTATTAATTTTAATCATCATGATTCTTAAATTATCATAATTATTATTTTAAATAATTAATATTCTAATTATTACTGGCAATATTGTTATAATTGTTGTCATTATTATAACAATAATAATCACGACAACCAACATCGTTGTTTTTATTAATATTATTTCAATTATAATTAGTATTTTTATCATTATTATAATTTTTTTTGTCATTATTGATTTTTTA
The DNA here is from genome assembly GCA_009078335.1 of Salix brachista. Taxonomy (NCBI): domain Eukaryota; kingdom Viridiplantae; phylum Streptophyta; class Magnoliopsida; order Malpighiales; family Salicaceae; genus Salix; species Salix brachista. The sequence goes on along the minus strand of CM018589.1, from coordinate 5,205,559 downwards.
TATTATTTTATGAGTTATTTTTATTATTACCATCAAAGCCATAATTAGTTATCCATGGTTGTCAAAATTGCAATTTTGACACGACACGGAAGACACTTCTAAAACTCGGATCGTAAGATCGAATCGTAAAATAGTACCTGAATTTTTCCGTACAAAAATCATAAAATCATAGCTAAAATCGTGTAGGTAGAAAAATCATAAAATCGTAAGTAAAATATTTCCAAATACAATACAACATAATTATGGCCATAAAACTTCATTAGTTAAGGTTCATTCATGGTTCAAAATAACTTAAAAATACATTACAAAACAATTATGTCCATAGAATTTTATTAGGTAAAAACTAACAAATTTAAAATAAATATTTTGTTGATGTGCTATATAAATTAAAATTAGTCTCATGACCATCATTTTCCTCGTTTACTATTGAAAGGATTATCAGTACTAATACTGGTACCAACACCGATATTGCTAAACTAGCTCCAACTCCAACAAATTATTTCGACATCAGGACATGAAAATGATTTAAAAACATCAATTTTTTTAATTTAAAGTAAAAAATAAAAAAAATATTTTTTCATAAAATTTAAGTATAAATTTTAAAGTTAATATTACTGATTTTCAAGAGTAATTCCATGATGAACACACACACACACACACACACATAGAGATAATATGTAAATTATTTTTTACATCAACATATTAAAATAATATAAAATTATTAAAAACTTAAAATAAAATTTAATTTTTTCTCTATTTTTTTGAAATATCATACTAAACAGACACGTATGTCGAAAGCAGAGAAATTATTGTTTCACACAATTTTTTTTGTTAGTTAAAATAACTTGAAGGGTATTGGGCCAAATAAATGTTTTTTTCTTAGAATGATTTATGTTGTTTTTTTTTTTTTGTTTTTTTTTTAAAATATTTAAAATATATTTTTAAAAATTATTTTTGACATCAATATATCAAAATTATCTAAAAAAATATAATTTGTTTTTCTATTTTTTTTCCAACTAACATACTAAACACACTTATGATGGAAGCAGTGAAATCAAAAGTTTCAAACAATTTTTATTTTATTTTAAGTTAAAATTATTATATAATATAAATATTAAAAATCAAGGGACACGTAAACGATGCAACAACACCTTGACTTGTTAGGCGTCACTTTCAGCTTTCATTTCAAGCGACTGGAAGAAGAAAAACCATTTTCTCCTCTTCGCTTTCGCTGGCTCCTCGATTTCTAGCTAGGGTTTAAAATTGATGGCGGCGTCTGCGGAGATTAGCGATGGAGATCACGATGCTGTGGAGCTGATCGTGTGCGACGCTTCAGCATTAGAACTGGTTCCCGATGAAATCAGTGGCAATGGTGTTGTCCTAGCCTCAGAGGAGATAACTCCTATTTTGAAGCCTAAGATCAACATCTTCTCCGTGTCTCACTCTCGCAGAAAACCTAGAGTATTTCTTCACTCTCTATTTTTTTGTTCTTTCAATTTGTAACCGTTCTTTTAATTTTGAACATTTGAAAATTTTGAGGTCCGATTTTACGATTTTGTACGATTTTGACCGAGTTTGATCCAAATCGATTTTTCTACTCGAGTTAACAAGGTTTGATGAGTTGACTCGCAAAATCGTACGATTTTGCGAGGTCAACTCATGATTTTGACAACCATGATTATATCATAAGCATTATAACTATTACAATAAATTATAATCATTATTATCATGATAATTTATAATGTCACTATTATCATCAAGATTATAACACCATAAATTATTATTATTAGTATTGTTAAAATAATAAAAATTATTAAATCACACTAAGGAATAAAAAAACTTTAGCAAAAGAGTAAGCAAGATAAAACACATCTCAAATTATTATTATTATTACATATATAATGAAAAAAATAAAATTACCTCGAACAATAAAAAATACTAAAAATTATAACAAAAGAGAAAACAAAAAAAAAAAATAACAAAAAAAAAGAATATTCTTAGCCTTAACAAAATCATTTGACAAATACATCTCAAATGATTATTATTATTATTATTGCATAAAAATGAAAACAAATACCTCAAAGAATAATATAACTAAAAATTATATTAAAATAGTAAGGAAAAAATTAAAATAAATGACAAAACAAAAAATATTATTAGCCTTAAAAACATTTGACTTGAAGAAAAAATTTAAATAAAACAAAAAAAACAAAAAAAATATTTATTTTTATATATTTTAAGGAAAATATATGAGCCATTTGGAAAGCGCTCCGCTGCAGCAAGAAATATCTTTTGCCTCGTTTCAACACATGTAACTTTTTGTTTTATATTTTGGTTATTATTATTTTATTTCTTGATTTAGTTTTGATCCTTTTATTTTTTTTGGTAATTTTGGTATAATTCTAAATAATTTGTTTGTATTTATGTATTTATACTCTTAGTTTTGATTTTAATTGTTATTATAATTTATCTTTGTATTAAATACAACTTCGGGTCAAAAACAAAGTATGTTCAGCTTTGATGGTGTGAAATGAAAAAGAAACCCTCTCTTATGCATGTATAGTGAATCATCTGTTGTTAATTATTTTTTATATTTTTCAAGGCATTAATATTAAACAAATATCAAAATATATAATTATTTTTAAGAGAAAAAACCTTTTAAATAATCTTTCTCATTATTTTAAACGCATTATTTATAATAAAATGAATATTTTAAAAAAACTAAATAATTGAAAGTTTTATAGATTGATTATTTCGCTCAGATGTATAGTATTATTAAAAAAAAAATCAAGAACATTAATATTTTTTGACATGTTAAAAAATTTGGTTTTGTCTGCGGCGAAGTACAAGGCAAGTGACTCATCTATTTTTTATTTGTAGATAATTTGACCCAAATTTTCCACCTGTTTTGTCTATGTGTAGCTTCGTTTATTTTTTATTCACATGATATTTTATCTGAAATATCATACATAAAAAACTGCAGAAGTAAATTTTTAACAAAAAAAACATCGATTAACGAATTATCTTGATTATTGTCGTGACGATGATTTTTCTTTGCGCCCGCCATCCCCAGATTTGAAGGAGACAATGACATGCGGTGAAAATGAGATGTGTTTTATAGTCGTGAAAATTATGACTATAATTATCAGGAGTCGCCACCTAGTATTAAGGTTACTATGAAACCTATTGGTGTGCAAGAGTATAGGTAAGGGGACTTATTGTGCAAGGGGAAGACGCATCACCCCCAGTTACCTAAGGTAAGCTGCAATGTTGTTTGATTGTTTTTCTAAGTTAAAATTTTTTTACACTGCATTTTCAATTTTTTTTTGTTTGCGGGTGTACTTTACAATATAATTTTACTTTGCAGTTAAAAAACTTTTTTCTTATCTACGGATATATTTTACAATATAATTTTACATCGTAGTTAAAAACTTTTTTTTTTTATCTATGAATGTACTTTACAATGTAATTTTACACCCTAATAGATAAAACAAAAATACTTATATATTTGTGCTTGATATTTTGGAGAAATTCCAACAAATAATCATAAACTAGTTATGATATCCAATTTTTATTTCAAAATATGAGAAAGATGCAACATATTTTTACAAAAAAATATGATGGGAAAACCTTGGAATCCAGCTGTATGCACAAAAATAACACATATTTTTGTTTTTTTTAAATGTAATTTTTTATTTTAAAATAAACTAAATTAAAAAAATTAAAAAAAAAATCGGGCCTACCCTGACCCAGTTAAATGGGTTGGTCCATTCAAGTTGACCCAAATGCCCAACTCTACTGGGTTGGACCCGACCCATCCAACTAGGCTGGGTTGAGAGCAGTCCATCCCAATAAACAAAAAAAAGGAATTGGGTTGTTGAAGACACATGAACAGTAAGTGAATTAATAATGTTTATGTGTTACGTGAATAGTAAAATGGAGGGTGATCGACGGTGACGAGAGGCTCACCTGGCACTGTCGCCTGGTAGAGGAGGTCGAGGTGGTTATCCATGTGGTGGCGTCGTAAAAAATGGCGGTCTGTGGTGGCCGGGAGGAGCAACAGAATGGGCCGGTTCATGCTGCTGTTGCTGCTGGTCTTCATTGCCGGCACTGGAGAAGAAGCTGAGCCTGCTGGGGAGTTGCTGGTGTGGGTCAAGGTGGAGCTGGTGGCAGGGTTATTGATCCCGTCCCGGGTATTGTTCCGGTTTTGTGTTTGGAACGGAACGTTCCGGTTTCGGTACCGTTCCGGGTACCGTTCCGGTTTTGTACTGTTTATTTTTATTTAATTATATATATGAAAAAAAATAAAATATTAATTTAACAAGTATAATTTAAATTCAAGATAAATGAAATTTAAATTATACAATACAAACATAATCTCAAAATTAGAAATATCTTTGAAATTCCAAAATATTATGAAAGTAAAATGTTCTAAAATAAAAGAAAAATACATCAAATATCTTCTACATCATTAATATAAAAATAAGGATAGAAGTTTTTTGTCTTCCTTTAAGGTTGTCCACTGTGTGTTGAACAAGTGGCAATTGAAGCAAAAGTAAGTGCTCCAAATGCGTGACAAAAAAAAAAAGGGAATTGGGAGAGAAATAGGTGGAGATGGCCCGTGTCTGTGTGACTCCCATTAAGGCAGCCTCCACTCTCCGCCGTCACTCCCAAAAACAAATCTAAATGGAAGACAGCGATATCGAAACATGGAAGACAGATCGAAGCGCGTGTCTCTGTGATTTCCACCGTCCACGAGAAGAAGAAGAAGAAGAAGAAGAAGAAGAAGAAGAAGAAGAAGAAGAAGAAGATCATGCTTCTCTTCCTTTTCCTTTCCATCCTCTCCTTTTCTTCCTCTTCCCTTTCTCTAAACCAAGAAGGGCTTTATCTCCAGCAAACAAAGCTCTCTCTCTCAGACCCAGACTCAGCTCTCTCCGGAACGGAACGCCCGGTACGGAACCGGGGCGTTCCGGCCGGAATTTGGCCGGATTTGCCGGATCAGGGCGGGATTTTTACCGGGACAAAAACGTCGCCGTTTTGTCCCGGATTTTGCACTGGAACGGGCCGTTCCGGCCGTTCCGGCCGGAACAGAACGGGATTAATAACCCTGGCTGGTGGTGCTGGTGTGCTCGCCCAGAGCTGTTGTAGGAGGAGAGAGAGGGTCGGTTGCAACTGGTTTTAGAGAGATGGGATTGTCGGCATTGTCAAATGGAGAGAGAGAGGAGCCGACGATGACTTTGTCGACACTGAGGAAGGTGACGATGGTTGTGCTCGCATGCAAGTTTTTCACGATGGTTTTTGCAAATTTTCTCCCCATCTGTGATCATCTTTTCCCCATGTTTTTTCTTTTTTTCTCTAGTTTCCTCCCCCCCTTTGTCGTGCATGGTGGCTGCTATTTATACACGATGGCTTTCGGCGGTAACATCCTTGTAGTTGTGGCTGTCAGCAGTGGTGCAGATGGGTTGTCAGCAATGGCATGCCTGCAATGGTGGCGTGTCGGTCGTCCACTGCGACAGGATTGTAGTTTTGGGGAAGGTGGAAGTGCGATTTAGTCCCTCAATTTGTAATTGTTCTAATTGTACAATTACAAATTGAGGGGTTGTTAGCAATGGCATGCCTGCAATGGTGGTGTGTCAGTCGTCCACTGCGGCGGGACTGCAGTTTTGGGGAAGGTGGAAGTGCGATTTAGTCCCTCAATTTGTAATTGTTCTAATTGTACCCCTAATTGGATTTAAACTTGTAATTTTATGTAGTTGTGTCCCCGTCATAATTTCAACATCAACCTTGGCTTTGCACGCTTTTTTTATTTTGGTGATTCTGATTTATGCGATTTGACTCTTAATTGACCATTAAACTCTTAATTGTTTTCAATTTGACCCCTGACTTTGCACAATTGGCTTGGAAAAATTCCATTGGGTCTCCAAAATTTCTAATCTTCTCAATTGAGCTCGAAATAAGCTCAAGAACTTGATTTTTCATCAATTAAGCCCTTCATAAAATTAATTTGACCAATTTAAAGTATAATTAAGTCCTTGCACTTAATTAAATCCTTCAATTGGACCCTAAATTAATTCTCAATCATAATTATACTTTAAATTGGTCGATGATTAAATCAAATCAACCCATAAAAATATAATTATGCCGTTCGACTTAATTTTTACACAGATTTATCCAATGATAAATTATTTTTGCATTAAATCTATATTTTCCTCTATTTTTGGGGACAATAGAGATACGATTGGACTCTCGAAAACAACCAAAATTTCCACATTGATTTTTCTACCAATGCCGGCCTCTTTTATTTTATTTTTGTTATTTTTGTGTAGATTTTGGGGAGTAACCTAGAAATTGGGTTATGATAGTTGCCCCCTTCATTACAATGTTTATGACTAAAGTCTTGTCCAAGACTTTAGTTAGTAAGCGTTGTAATGAGAAAAAAAATGGATTTACCAAACTAAGAAATGATTGATCCATCTAGAAATGAGAATGAGGGCTATAAAATGCACTCAGAAGGGAATGATAAGATAGGGCTAAAAAGTGCACTACCTAAGAATTGAGACCCAAGGAGGACACTTAAATGATGAAAGATGATGTTTGTGTCTGACACTGGAAAATAGTTTCATTGTAATGGGTGACCTGCGCAATTGAAGATGATGAAGATGGTAAAAACACAAAGATGGTATTGTTGTAATGGACTACCTGTCCAAGTGAGAATGATGGAGATGATATCATTGTAATGAGTGACCTACCCAGGTGAAACATGTGAATGGTGAAGATTTCATGGAATGGAAAATAGGGCTAGAAAGCTCGCTATCTAGGATTTATGGTTGAGGGCTATAAAGCGTACTATTTGAGTTGGTGGTTGAAGGCTGAAAAACACATCCAAAACAAGGAGGATAGGGATAAAAAACGCACTATCTTAATTGATGGTTGAGGGTTGGAAAACTCACTCAAAAGAGGAAAAAATAGTGTTGGAAAACCCATTATTTTTGTTCATGGTTAAGGGTTGGAAAGCACACTCAAACAAGGAGGATAGGGATGGAAAACGGACTATCTTAATTGATGGTTGGAAAATGCACTTGAAGAGGGGAGAAATAGGGCTAGACAATGCACTATTTTAATTGGTGATTGAGGGTTGGAAACACACTCAAAAGAGGAAGAAAAATAGAGTTGAAAAACATAATATTTTAATTTGTGGTTAAGGGTTGGAAAACACACCCAATTCAGAGGGAAAACACACTATCTTCAATTATGATTATTTTACTGTGCCTAGACATGCAAAAAATAAAAAATACCCCCGAGTCCAAGGCTAAAATCACTATGCACCGAGAGATAAAATAGTAAATTCAATATTAAAATCCACAGTAATCTACAATAATTCCACGCCCTCATTTAGCTTTATACTTAATATCCAGCCTAGGTAGAAATCCATGCAGTTTGATTATGATTTTCACTTCTTCCTTGTTAAGGTTTACATGCTTAATATCATGCAACTTCATGAAATCTAGCAAACTTGCCTAAAATAGCCTAAACCACAACAACATCAATACTTAACACATTTTTTCATGACTTTAAAAATGATTACCTAAACATTCAAACATGCAAAACAACATTATACATTATCATATATCATTCCGTTATCATATTCTAACACATCAATACAAAGCAATTATTCAATACTTGAGAATATACAAGCTATACTTAAAGCATGCTTAAACATCTCACAATAACAACCATGGTTTTAAAACTAAAAAATGAAATCGAAGGATGTCTATACAAACAATTGAGCAAAAATTTAAAAGATAAAGTAAATAGGGAGAGGGTGTGATCATTGAGCTTCATGCCTTTATCATTGAGCGTCGGAAATGATGGCCTGTGGTGGCCAGAGGAGGCGTCAGAAGTTGGCTGCCTTACGTTGTTGTTGCTGGTGCTGCTCCTGCTGGCTCGCCGAAGGACATGGCTGGGTTGCTTGCGTGGATGTGTGGCTACTGGTGATGACAGGTTTTGAACTAAAACAAATTGTTTTGATCAAAACAAATTATTTTATTTCAATTTGTTTTGATAACCTTGGTAAAATTAGGGTTTAAATTCCTTTTTTTTATATTTTTATTTAAGCTCTAAATTGAGTCTAATTTTAAGAATCAATTCAATTTTACCCATCTGAAGTTTCAAAATGACCTTTTTATCTTAGCATGTTTTTAAGCATGGTCTCTAGTTTTGGATATTTTCAATTTCATCTTTAATTAACTTTCATACTTCTAATTTCTTCAATTTCACTACTATTTGTAATCGAATTTGGTCCCTGAATATGTACATATTTTGTAGAGAGATCTTTGTTCTTGAGTTCTTTAATTGATCCTTAATTAACCCTCAAACTTTATTTTTCTTTCAATTTGCCTCTTATTTCATCCGATTGAGTATGTAAAATATAAATTTAGTCCTTAAAAATTCTAATCTACCCAATTAGCCTAAGTTAAATTTTCAAATTTATTTTTTTCACCAATTAAATCCTTAATAAAATAATTTGGTTCATTAAAAGTCTAATTAAATCTTTTAATCCTGAACTAAATTAATTCTTAGACTTAGTGTGTATGAAAATTCATACAATATTCTTTTAGGTTAACATTGAATTTTTATTGTCCTTTATATTGAGATCCTTTAAGGGTACATTGAGTTTCTAATTTTGCCCAAGATCTAGTTTGGCTTCTCCATCTCTTGTATATGCATTTAAAGTCTTTTTTAACTTGTTCTTGCTATCCAATTTGGTTGTCATTTTTTTTTCTTAAGATATTTTTTTTAATCTTATCTATAATGAATAGATATAGCTGGTATATAAGAGGCTATATCTGCTAGTGCATCTCATCATGATCTATCTCATATTGCCCACACTGCCTCTTTTCTTGTACCTGGAATGAGTTTGTCCTCGGTTGTTGACTTGTTAAAACCATTCTATCATATATTTCATTTTTTCATTAACATCTCAATTCCCTAAATAATAACCAAAACTCTGATTCCACTGTAACATCTTGAATTTTCAAGACACAAAATACTTTTGACATGGAGAAAAGTACAAAAAATTGTTTTCTAAAATATATTGATAATTTCCATTAAGAAATCTCTATCAAAATCACTTCAAAGTTTACCCTTATATTTGGAACATCCCAATTTATCGACATCATTATGTTTAATGTTACACATATATTTCCAACCATTGACCCTTTCATCCGAATCAATCAACCATCACAACAACAACATCTCGAGCATAACTTATTGCTATAATGATAAGACAATATATATATATATATATATATATATATATATATATATATATATATATATATATTCTATTATAATTTCTTCAAGCATATCTCATCATAATAATAAGATAAGACAACTTATACTAAATTTAAATTACAATAATCATAATTTCACAACAATAAAATAAAAACTATTGACAGAATTTAAAAGAGCAAAATATCTAATATTAGTTTCTAAATAGTTAAGTAATAGTGGATGATCATCATTTTTTTTTTATAAATATATAATCTAGATTCAAATATTAAAGTTTTCATATTTTATCTAAAACTCATTACAAATCCAAAAGACAAATAGACACCTAGTCTAATAGGACATAGGTATACAAAATGAATCTACTCTAGTCTAAAAGATAAAGGTCCTTAAAGAAAAGAAAAACATATTAGTCAAATGGAGCTAAAAATATTTATATTTTATGTACTTTCTCAAATTCAGATTTATTATGTTCCACTAATACATGATTACAATTTATATGTTTCTAATGTATTATCTACATCGTTGATTAATTATTACTTTCTTTTCTTATCTTTGGATAGTTGTGTAATCAACACCTAGATGACTAATCAGGAGTATGTTGATACCTTTTCTCTAAGTATCATTAGTTACCATGACTTTGAGAAGGTAATCAGAGTCAAATGAATGTTGATGTCAATGTTATTCTATTGACATCATTAGTCCCCATCACTCGGGATGACTAATCAAGTAACATTTTTGTGGAAACCAATGCAAACTCGATGGTATCATTAGCCCTCAGTACTTGGGTTGGTTAATCAAGTCATTTTTATCATTCATCTTATTAAGGTAGGAGTTTTAAGCCTAGTTGTACGAGCTCTAATTCACTTTTGGGATCCAGACTACCAGTGTTTTTCTTTTGGGAGCATAGACTACGTCCCATTATAGAGGAATATGGAATGTTGATTGATTTTCCAAACCATTTATATAAGATTTATTTTCCTTTGAGATCTAACAAAATCATCCCCGAACTCTCAAAGCTGCTCAGAATCTCCAGCTTGAAATTGTTTTTGGAGAAGAAATTGTTTTTGGAGAAGAATGCTACCAGTTTGAAATGGAAGATGCTATAAATTGAACTGGAAACGAAGTCAAAATCAGAAGAAAAAAAAGAGATTGATTGCCTTGGGCATACTGCTCATATAGAATATGAGTATACACAAATCAATCTAGTGGCTTCTATTTTAGCTGAAACCATCATGACACTCAACCATTATAGAAGGACCGGAAAATGAGCAATGAGGTGTTACATGCAGTTGTTGTATATTTGGATGGTTAGCCATATTTAAATGAAAAGGCTTGTCTTCAATAATTTTTAGTGGTTCACCAAATACCATTAAGGATAGTATAAGAAGAAGAGTGGGGAGATTTAGACAACCAAGGCTGAGTAGATAAACTAGAAGGTTTAGCTAGTAGTGGTTTGAAGTGGAGAGCTCTTTAGGTCACGACAATGAATGTTCTAATGAGTTGAGGTCAACAATGTTGGGTGCCATTGATAGGGATTACAAGTTATGTAAGTTATGCTCTTACTCTTTTGTTAAGGCAATTTAGAAGCATGTAATTTGTTCCAAGGACTATGAAAATTGCTCAGTTCTTTGGTTTGTTCAAATATCCCATTGCACAAGAAGTTTTGGAGATCATCAAACAAGATTGGAAGCATCTAGTTTTGGTTGAGATAAAAGGTTGAGGGGATTCAAGTACAAGGGAAGGATATGGAAGATGAAAAGATTTAGTTGTTTCAGCAATGCCTTGCGTAGGAGTCAAATCTCCCCAAATTGTCGAAGAGCCTATTAAAAGTAAAAGGGTCAACAATGAAATGGAGTTGAGAAGACAAGTGGAAAAACTTTAGATAGAGTTTAGCAGAAGCAGAAAAGATAAAGCAATATTGGAAGAAATGGTCCTAGAAGGGGATAAGAGGAGAGCCTTTCTAGATGAGAAAATACAGTCTAGAGAAGCGAGAATAACAAAGATTGACTTAAGCTGGGTGAGGAGAATAATGTTAGGTAAGAAAGTGAAGGATCTAGAGGGGATGAGCTTGAATTGGATGCAAAGTTTCTCTGAACTTGAAGTATTGAAGATTGACTTTAACGAGTGCCAAGGAAGCGCAAAGTATTACCAAGAGAAATTTGCACAAGTTCAATTTGAACTGATGGATAGAATTGGGAAGTTTGAGGATTTGAACATGAAGTATGTGGAGTTGGAGAGTCATTTAATGGGTTTTACAAAAGAGGAAAGTATAAGAGAAGGTTTTGAGTCTGTTGATGCAAAGTTAGCACTTAAGAAAAATGAGATAAAAGTTGTAAGGATAAATCTTGACAAGGAAAGTGAAAAGGTGAAGTATTTGGGCGGGAAAATAGCAACAATGAAAAACACAAGGATCAAATCGACACCAACAATATATTTTTGAACAAAACCATAATATTGCTCATAGAAAAGATGATTAAGATGGATGAATAAATGAATGAAGTTGCTAACCAAGCTAAAATTGCTAGAATCAATGCGTGAAATGTAGAAGGGGATACCATTCGCTCTTGTCGAAGTCTAACTGAGATCGATGCTTTTTAGGAGAAAATTGAGAATCATGGTTTTGCCTTCCTACCTTTGGCAAGAGAGGTTATGAAGGAAGTAGATTAATATTTTTGTATCTCCTCTATATTTCTAAAATGTAATGAACTTATCAAGCATTAATAAAAAAATCATTAACCCATCTTTTATGCAAAATCTGTCTCTTGGTGAATATGATTCAAACAAATAACTCAAAAAAAAGTACTTCTAGTAAAATATTTGATGCAATCCAACCATCAAAGGATCTATTGGAGGTTCTAGTTGGTCCAGTTACTAGGCTTAGAGCTAAGAGGTTCAAAGAAGCTTTCATTGGACTTCTTCAAGATACATGGGCTAAGGTGGACTTCAAAAGGATTTGTAATAATAAAGAGCAAGCCTTGATTAATCTGATTCATGTTCAAGAGGTGCTTGTTGGTGGATCCAAGACCATTACACAAGGATTGGTAGAAGAAGACTAGATTCAAACAGTTTGACCTTTCATTACTCTTTTAGTCATAAATGGATCTAAAGATAGAATTTTGATGTTATTCTAGTTAGGAAGGAAACTATACTTCCATACCTTTCCAACGGTATATGGAACGCTTTCTAATTCATTATGATGAGAGAGAACCATCCGTTTTAAGTTGGGCCTTGCTGCTGCCATATAGAATGCATAAACAATGAACTTGTCTTATTAATTAGTTGGGCTATCAAACTTTAATTATTTTGAGAGGAGACAATTTGTTTAGGTTTTAGATTTGTTTATTTTATTTATTTTAATCAGTTTGAGCTAGTTTTAGCTTGGGTTAATTATTATTTAAAATAGGTTTATGTGATGCCCATTAGGGAAACTAGGGTTTTGGCTTGGAGTATAAATACTCTTTAGGAATAATGTTAGGGCAAATTTTTTGGACAAATTTTACAGCATTGTAGCCAACTTTGGTTGCTCCATCTCGGTTCTTGTTGAACTTTCAACTCTTCAAAGAATTGACCATTCTTTGTTGTGAATTTATACTTCTTTTGCTCGTCTCTAGGTGTCGGCGTTGTGATCGAGTTGGTTTATAGTCTTGTTGCCTTGGAGCAAGTCTTCCATTGTGATAAGCTCATTCAAATCTCAACAAACTTGGGTTAGATTGATCTTGGTGTCGTGAATACCATTAAATTTCGTTAGGGCTTGCATCAATATTATGACAAGAAAACCTATGTTTATGAGGTGGTGACTATTAATCTTTCATAAGAAGGGTGTATCCAAACCAATATACAAAGCATTCTTATCATAAACATGCATTATACCATGCATTTTCTTGTACATTTATGCACGCATACGCCAGATTGAGAAACATAGGTCCCCTGCTAGAAAAATGATTGAAAACAAAGAAAGGTCACAACCAAAAGCTTAATACTAGAGAGAGCTTGAATCAATTTAGAATGATATATGCACTTAGCCAGTTTGCTCAAGCAAACATTAAGAACAAGGGATAGAGAAGGAGCATCTACTCAACATGGTGAAGCACCACCAATAATTCAAATCCTTGTTGCACCTTAGAATATAGGGACAAATATGCCAAATAAGCATCATAATCCCATTCAAATCCCTATTACAATGGATTTAACAATCAGGGATCCACAGGAAGTCCAATTCTCTCATCACATAGGGTATGATAAATGGATAGCGCTAGAAGAGAGGGTAAGGGCAGTTGAACCTAGTTAAGGCAGCTGAACTATGTTGGGTGCCTAAGAGCATCTCCAAGGGAAAAATCTATTTAGAAAAACCAAATTAATAATATGGCTTTTTAAATAGTGTAAATATAACATTTTTTTTATTTGCACTCCAATGAAAAGAAGCCATTTAGAGAAGCCAATTCTATTTTAATATATATAATATTAATATAACTATTATTAATAATAAATAACTAATACAAGTACAATCAAAACCACTTTTTTGCATAGAAATATATTAAACAATTTTTGGCTCTTTTGATCAAACATGTAGAAATAGCTCTTCACTTTAGAAATGCTATTTTAGCTCTTCAATAATGTTCTCCCCTTGGAGCTATGAAAATGAAGAGTGAAAACTAATTTTTTGTCTTTTCCCTTTAGCTTTTGTTTTAGCCCTCCCATTGGAGTTGCTCTAACATTGTGATTTCGAGAAAGTTCAGGGTGCTAGAGTTTGTTAAGTATACCAAGATGGAATAACCAAAGACGTATATTCGTTCCTACTATAACAAGATGACAAAAGTTATCCATGATGATAAAATTTTAATTTACTTCTTCCAAGATAGCTTGACAAGGTCGACCCTTAGCTGGTATATGAAGGTAGACAATGTCAGGATCAAGAAGTGGACAAACCTAGCAGATGCTTTCTTAATGTAGTATAAGTTCAATCTTGAGATTGCTCTTGATAGGACCAGTTTGATTACCATGGACAAATGAACTCATGAGTTTTTGAGGACTTATGCTTAAAGGTGGCAAGACCAAACTATAAATGTACAGCCTCCACTAATATAGATAAAGATGGTGACGCTATTTGCCAATACTTTTAGGGGCCCATACTATGAACACCTTATGTTTAGCTTAGCCTAGCATTTCTATGATGCGATGCAAATTGATGAGGATTGAACAAGGAATTCGAAGTTGGAGAATTACAGAACCTATAGAGAAGAGGTGATTTGTTGGGAAGAAGAAGGAAATTGAGGTGAATAACCTAGAAGGTAGGTACAACGGGAAAGGAAATTTTTACCAAACTCCTACCTCTCAAATGACTAGTATCAACTTGTGATTACCTATGTAACTATCTTTCCCTACCTGGTACACCCCCGATCTAACTTGTGATTACCATATGGTAATGCGGGTCATAATATTGAGACCTAGTAGCTTTTAAGAAGAGGGTATCGTAGTTGATTAAAATCAGATGGGTCACTTTTCAGTTTTCGCCTAATATGAATTCGAATCCCATGCCAAAACATGCTGCGGATAGTAGTGAGGTGAATGCTGTGGAGGTTGGTAATAAAGGAAAGGCTCTAAAGTGATTGTGGCAAGGCTATACAATATGTTGGCATAGTCTAGTCATTTAGAGGAATCAAATGAACACGACATAGGGAAAAATAACTTTTTCTCATTCCATAAAAAGAAAAGCCATCACATTGATGAATGCATCGAGTTTCATCAAAAGATTACAAGAATGTTGACTCTATGAGAGATGAGGATTGAGGATATAAGGGACAATGAAGGGATAAAGGTGATAATGAAGCTAGAAAAGTATAGGGTTCAATCAATAACTAATGGATTCTCGAAGTTGGTTTTTACTAAGTCCTCATATGCAAACAAAACAGACTATAGGGCAATGCCTAACAATTATGTGTATACCTCAAATGTCAAAGCTCCTTTGCTTTTGTTCCAAACTTAGATAAGCGGGAAGACCCAGAGTGGTTTTTGTTTCTTACCTGAGGAATTAGAAAAACAAAGAAAAGCTAAGGGAAATAGGCAATGGACTTTGATAAAAAGCTTGAGGTAAATAAACCTATGACCGAGGAAGAAATAAATGAGTTCTTGAAATTGATGAAGCATAGTGAGTATTGTATAGTGGATCAGTTTAACAAGACCCTTATCAAGATCTCCATCATGTCATTGATACTTAGCTTCGAGCCGCATCACAATGTTTTGCAAAAAATACTGAATGAGGCCTATGTACCCCTATAATACTAAAAAAAAAACTATAAAGCATTTGGTAAGGAGGATCCATGCTTCCAATTACTTGTATTTCATTGAAGATGAACTTGATGGTGAAGGAATAGACATAACAAGCCCATGTATGTCACGGTCCGTTACAAAGATTGTCTTATCGATAAAGTTCTCATCGATAATGGCTCAATCCTTAATATGTTTCCAAGGCATATGGTGGATGAAATGCCAATAGATCCCTCACACATACGGTCAATTATGATGATGACTAGAGCATTACATTGGCTCGCCAAGGCAAGTGACAGGGTCCTTGAAGCTGAACTAGTTGTAGGTCCATAAGTCTTTCTGGTAACCCTTCAAGTGAGACACATCCACTTTTCTTATAGCATTGTGTTAAGAAGGCCATGGATACATTCTGCAGGAGCGGTCACATCCTCGATGTATCAATATTTAAAATAAATTGCTAATGGATTTCTATATACCATTAAGGCTGAGGAGAATATATCGATGTTGAGAAATATGACGGTTTTGTTCATTGAAGCCAACGATTGTAGGGATGGAAACCTCCATGCATTTTAGGTCATGAATGTTGAGTGGGTACCTAAGAACACTTTGATAAGGAAACTGAGGATCTTAGAGGGCAACAAAATAGTTACTAAAAACTTTTTGAAGCACAAGATTCCTTTTCGATATGGCATCGAAAAAGGGAAAATTGAGGGGATTAGCGTAACAAAGCTAAAATTTGTAGAACAAAGGTTTGGGATGATATATAAGCCTAAAAAAAAGGATTACAGGTAAGCTATAAATAGTGCAAGAAAGGAGAAGAGAATGGTGAGGATCAAAGGAATTTTCTATTTTGTTTGCCTTTTTCTATTTTGTTTAGTTTCTAGTTTTTTGACAATCGAGGCTCAAGATGTCAATTGGATTTTATCTTTGTTTTTTAGCTAAATTTCTTTTTAATGAGATCATGCAATTTCAAAGTTCATCTTTATGTTTTCACTGTGCATTTACACTTCACTTTCTGTTTTCGGGAATCTTGAAAGCGAATCTTCCACAATAACACCCACACTTTATACTTAAAATGGATGGCTGGATTTTAAAGAATACATAATAATTATAGAAGATGAAGAAAGGGAGGAAAGTAACATTAAGGTATTCACAAAATTAATAGAACAACATGAATAAATTTGGAAACCTGCTAAAGAGGAACTTGAAACCATAAATGTGGGCAATGAAGAAATCGAGAGAGAGCTGAGAATAGGAACTCTAATCACCATAAAAGAAAAGGAAGAATTGATTGCACTGCTCATAGATTACATAAATGTTTTTGCTTTGTCTTACGAGGATATGACTGGTTTGGATACAGATATCGTAGTACATAGAGTATCGCTGGAAGAAGGATGTAAGCCAATTAAGCAAAAGCTAAGAAGAACTCATCTAGAGGTTTTGATCAAAGTAAAAGCAAAAAAAAAATGGAACGTTGGTTTTTTGGAAATAGTCAAATATCCACAATGGGTGTCAAACATAATCTTAGTACCCAAAAAAGAAGGTAAAATTAGAGTTTGTGTGGACTTTAGGAACTTAAATCGAGTTAGCCCTAAATATAATTTTCCTCTACCACACATAGATATGTTAGTTGACAATGCAATACGTAACTCTACATATTTCTTTATGGATGGGTTTTGAGGCAACAATCAGATAAAAATGGTGCAATAAGATAAGGAGAAGACAATTTTTATAACACCATGGGGAACTTTTTGCTACAAAGTCATGCCATTTGGGTTAAAAAGCATTGGGACAACCTATCAAAGGGCCATGATGACTTTATTTAACCACATGTACAAAGAGATTGAAATATATGTTGATGACATGATTGCTAAATCTAGAGAGGGAGAGAATCATGTCTAAATATTTAATAAATTATTTCAGAAACTAAGGAAATATAAGTTGAGGTTTAACCCTGTAAAGTGTCCATTTGGGGTGAAATCTGGGAAATTGTTAGGATTTGTAATGAGTGACAAAGGGATATAAGTGGATCCTGACAAAGTAAAAGCTATTCAAGCTATGCCAACTCCCAAGATTGAGAAAGATGTAAGAGGTTTTGTAGGAAGATTTAGTTACATTGTCCGGTTTCCTAATGAACTATGACTTGTGACCCATTTTTTTGTTTGTTAAGGAAAAGAATTCTAGGAATTGGAACGAAGTGCAAAAAGGCTTTAGAAAAAATCAAGCAGTACTTGCTGAATTCATCCCTGCTTGTTCCTCTTGTACCAAAAAGGTCATTGATATTGTACTGAACAATAATTTTTTTTTTTGGTCAAATGTAAGTATATTAAGACCGAAAGCAAACAAAATTGTAAATACAGGGGAGAGGCTTGGAAGGGAACATACTTCCAACCAGCAAAACCAAAGACCCGAGGACTGGACCCTCAAGCCAAAGCAAGAAAAACAAGCTCACAACCGAGCTAAACTAAAAGAAAACAACAAGCGGCCTAACACAAACTACCCAAACCCTTAGCTCAGCTGGCAGCTCAACCAACATCAATAGAGAAGTGATCTTTCCCATGGAAATGATACACTGTGTAGAAGAGGACCTGAAATCTTCGGAAGAGCTTTTCAATAGACTGCACAGAACTGTCAAACAGTCTTTTGTTCCTTTCCTCCCAAAGCAAGTAGACAGCAATACTAAGGGAGGCTCTTCTCATCTTATGAACCATGCTTTTCTTCTGTGGAGCCAGCCAACGAATGGCACTAGAGAGGAAGGTGAAGCCAACGGACAATACTTCCCCAAAAAGATGAAGTCTAAGGGCACCGAAAGAAAAGATGACAATGGGATTCTTGGTCCTGATGACAGAGGACACAGTTAAGATCAGCAGGGACGAAGTGCAGGCGGTCCTTAGTACGCAACTTCCCTAACACCGCAAGCCACAGCACAAAGGAATGCTTTGGCAGAGACCAGCTCTCCCAAACCACCGAATCCCATCTGATTTCCCTGCCTTTGGCCGAAAGTGATCATAGGCATTAGCAGAGAAACCCCTAATCCCAACATTCCAATTAGACATAGCTTCCACAGCGGGAGAGCGGCCCCCAAAATCGGCTAGCAGATTGTTTTTAAGGGAGACCAAGGCTTTCCAAAGAGGGGAGGAAGTCTTCACTGCTTGCGCATCCCAAATAGAGAGGTTTGGGAGGAAAAAATGGTGGATCCATTTTATCCAAAGAGAATCGGCCTCGCGATGAATGTTCCAAATGTGTTTGACAAGAAAACTCTTATTGCGAGCTTTAATGTCGAACAACCCAAGCCCCCCTTCCTTCTTAGGCATGCAGATAGACTTCCAAGCAACTAAAGCCGAGTGAGACTTCTGAACAGTACCCGTCCACAGAAAATTCCGGCATATTCGAACTATCTGTAAGATAACTGTTTCTGGGATGGGGAAGATGCGGAGCCAAAACTGAACCATGCCATACAAGAAAGACAGAGCGCAGGAGCTCAAGCCTACCAGCAAAAGAAAGATGCTTGCCAATCCAACTCTGAACAGCAGCTTCCAGCTTGCGAAGGAGAGGAGAAAACTGGCTAACCAAGAGGCGATGAGGGCTCAGAGGCACTCCCAGGTATTTGAAAGGAAAGGTGCCAGCACTGAAACCAGTTTCCAAGATAATCTCCTGCCTCACACTTTCTGGGACCCCACCGAAAAAAATAGAGGATTTGGAGGGGTTAATCTCCAAACCAGAAACACTCCCAAATAGCCTCAACTGATCCATAAGAGAGAGGACGGATGGCTTGTCCCCCCTAGCCAGTAAAAGAACATCATCCGCAAAAGCAAGATGACTGATGCCTAGAGGCGCACACTGCGGATGGAACTTGAAAGGAGACTGCTGGGAAGCCTTAGAAAGCAACCTGGAGAAGTATTCCATGCAAGTGATGAAAAGATAGGGAGATAGGGGATCACCCTGCCTAATACCGCTTTTCCCTGGAAAGAAGCCATAAAGATTCCCATTAACTGCTACAGAGAAAGAAGAAGTTTCCACACACTGCATAATCAGATGGACAAAACCAGAGGGAAACCCCAGAGAGAGCAAGAGATCCCGAAGAAACCGCCACTGAACAGAGTCAAAAGCTTTCTTGAAATCAATCTTCAAGAGGGACTTAAAAGAGGTTCTCTTTCTGCCATACTGACGAAGGAGCTCCTGCACAAGATTTATGTTATCTACCATAGCTCTTCCACCCAGGAAGGCATTCTGCATTGGACTGATGATACTGCCCAAGGCAACAGCCAACCGACCAGCAAGAAGCTTGGAGATGACCTTGTAGACCACATTGCAGCAAGAGATGGGCCTGAAATCACCAGGGGAGGAGGCATGAGCAGACTTAGGAATAAGAGAGATAACCGAATGGTTAATCTGCTTCAGCATCTTCCCGGAGACAAAGAAATCCTGAACTGCAGCGCAGAAATCTTCCCCAACAACAGACCAAGCCGATTTGAAGAAGAAAGAGGAAAACCCATCTGGACCCGGGGCCTTATTATTATCAATCCCAAATAAGGCTGCCTTAATATCATCATTGGAGAAAGGCGCAGAAAGGAGCCCACAATCAAAAGCAGAGAGACGAGGACCCAGGCCGACAATATCTCTATCCAAAGGCAAAGTAGGCTTCGAGGAACCATAGAGCTTCATAAAGAAATCCACAAACTCTACCCCAACCTCCTTCTCCGAGACGGAAAGAGAACCATCGGACTTCTGGATAGCCGGGAGGAAGTTTCTGCCATTCTTATGACTCATCAAAGCATGAAAGAACCTGGAGCCTTTATCACTTTCCTTAAGGAAATCACACTTCAGCTTCTGCCCAAAGAACATTTTTTCGTAAGATTTGAGGTTAATGAGCTGAATGCGCAATTTCTTATCTTCCTGCACAAGCTGAGGATTAGAGGGATCCGAGTGAAGCACAGATTGCAGCAGATCCAAATCTGATTCCGCCCGAGAGACACGCTCCGAGATATGACTGAAATGAAGCCTATTCAGCAGCTTAAGCGGACGCTTCAACCCCTTTAGCTTCTTGCAGAAAGAAAACATAGGAGAACCCATTCCGGCATACTGCCAACTTTCGGAGACAGTATAGAAAAAATCAGGATGAGAGGCCCACATATTAAAAAACTTGAAACTACGCCGCCCTGAAACGTGGGGATCAAGCCGAACCAAAACCGGAGAATGATCCGAGAAAGCCCCTTGATTTCCAAAGTGAACATGAGCAACACGGCAAAGAGAAGCCCAAGAAGGATTTACAAGGACCCTATCCAATTTACTCCAAACCGAACCATTACTCCAAGTGAAATGGCACCCAGTGTAGGAGAGATCGAATAAGCCCAGATCAAGACAGCATTTATGAAAGTCGGCAGTCTCGTACATGGAAACAACACAACCATTCAACTTGTCATCCTGAGACAAAATAGAATTAAAATCCCCTAAGATCATCCAAGGGCCCGGGGGGCACCAATCACGCAGGCTGTCCCAAAGAGATCTTCGAGCAACAACGGTATGTAACCCATAAACAAAAGTAATGTGGAAGGAAATTTGGCTCACAAGACTTCTGACGCAGACATGGAGACCCTGAGGGGAGCTGCTAACCATATCCACTGAAACAGTTAAGGGATTCCAAAAAACAACAATGCGGGCCCAAGAAGACTGAGCAGCATTCGTCAGAAAATTCCACTTCTTGAGTCGAAGCTTCTGAAGAACCAAAACCTTAGACAAGGAAAGCTTAGACTCCAACAGCCCACAAACATCAACGGAAGATTTCTTCATGAGGTTGACCACCTCAGGCTGCTTTAGAGGACTATTAAGCCCCCTAACATTCCAGCATTTAACAATCATCATCGGGCAGTAGTGGTAGGAAGGATCCTACCATGTCCGCAAGATAACTGTGATTTAGATTGCAAACCCTTCCCTGTATGCCCTCCTTGCCCGAAACCCTTCCTAGGCCGGACCCGACCATTAACTCGCTGCAGAGCAATTGGAGCACCACCCAGAACACTCTTGGAACCTGGTTTCAAGCCCGCACCCAAATCTGCAGCACCAGAAGCTTGCGGATCAGCACCTACCAATTGGTCAGTCGATCCCACACCACCCATAACCCCTGCAGAACCTGCACCAGCAACACACAAAGCCGACAAATCTGAACCACCAGTAGCAGGACCAACTGCCGCAACTGATTTACCCTTCCGGAGAGCCAAATCTACTGGAACCGAACTGATCTTAGGTTGCCTGTTACTGGTTAGCTTCTTTGGGACGGGCTTCCACGCAGCCTCACAAAACATGGGATCTTGCATCCCCTTATCAACCAAGGGCGCAGCCAAGGCAACAGAGGCTTGGACGGATTCGGTCCCTTCTGAGGACAAAACTGCTTTCTCGGCCGAGAAGGATGAAAGAGGCACTGGAGCAGCCGAAGGTTGAGATTTGTTAACCCCCACTTTCCTAGGAGCTTTGGAGCAAGAGTCCACAGTATGCCCAATAACATGACAGTGAGAGCAGAACTTCGGCAGTGTCTCATAAATAACCTGCTGATCAATAATCTCACCATTTGGCAACTTCACGGCTATATGATCACGCAAAGGTTTACGAAGATCAAGCTCAACCAAAACACGGGCATATGAAAGCCAAGACATAGAAGAGGTGAGCATATCACTTTGCAAAGGCTTCCCAACAATACTAGCAAGCTTAGAGAGAGATTTCAATGACCAACATCTAAGGGGGAGGTTTGGAAACTTAATCCAAACAGGAACAGTGGACATTTCAGCAGAGTTAAAATCAAAAAACTCAGGCATCTCCTTAAGGATTAGAGGTCTGCCGAAAACAAGATAGGGTCCTCCCTTTAAAACAGCCAATCGATCAACCTCATTATGGAATTTATATATCAACCATCCCGAATCATGCACATCCAAAACAGCTTCACAACGCCAGGTATTCACAATCATGCTCTTAAGAGCTCTAATCCCAGGAAATCTCCCCGACACATACCCAATCAAACAAGACTTCCACACATCACAAGCACAATCCAAGTCATCATTCAAAATTTCACAAGTTGCAGAGTCAATCAAATCAGCATAATGAATGAGCTGAGCACCACTAGAGGGGCTTCTATTTGAGGCAAACAAGTTTTTCCAAGGTCCAAGGGGGGGAGGATTGGCAGAACCTGAAGGAGAGGCTGCTGGATTTGCAGAAGGACCCTCGGCAATTGCAGGAGCCGATGAAACTGGAGACGGATGACGGGCTTTAAACTCCGAGTTTGCCAAAACATGAGACCCATAGTGAGAGGTAGAATCTGAGTGATATGCAGATGAGCTATCGATATCAGAGCCTCCTGGGCTGACCATATCAATGGGAGCAAATATCTCGGAGAGAGAGGGAGAATTCTCGGAGATAGGAAGCTGCTGTCTATGAGGGTGAGGAGAAGCACTTGAAGGGGCTTGATCAACATCGTGAGTTCCCAAGGCAACCAATGAGGGGTCTACTTTCGAAGCCACCAAAACATGGGATGATCCCGCAATAGCCAGGCCAGGGGGGGCTGCACCCGAAGCAGCCAAAACTGGGCCCGAAGTAACCAGAACTGAGGGTGGGACTGCACTCAATTCTGGCAGCCAGTTAGGGCCGAAAAGCTTCATGGAAGGAAGAACCAAGTCTAATGAGCGGGAGAGGGGGGGGAGGGAAGAGTGACGGGCAAGTTTTTTGGTGGGGGATGAAGGACCCGAAGCCATGGGACGAATTGGGGAAGAAGGGGGGGGGGGTGAGTGGAAAAGGAAGAAGATTTCTTTTTGGCTTTACGTTTTGCCATTGCTGGCACGGAAAAGGGAAGAAAAGAAGGCTAAGCTGAAACTGAAATGAAACTGAGAGAAGGACTTGAGAAAGGGAAGCAAACGGTCGACCGATTGTAATAAAC
This sequence comes from Salix brachista, assembly GCA_009078335.1. NCBI lineage: Eukaryota > Viridiplantae > Streptophyta > Magnoliopsida > Malpighiales > Salicaceae > Salix > Salix brachista. Next base: position 5,182,083 of record CM018589.1, on the reverse strand, counting down.
CGGTCGATCGCAAGATGAAGCTGGGAAGAGATGACAGGACCGGTCGACCGCTTGGAGAGCACAAAAAACCGGTCGACCGGTTAGAAAAGAAACCAAAAGGGAAGGCAACAAAGAGGGGGGGGAAACTGGAAAGGAAGAAGGGAGACTCCAAGAGCACCTAGAAACAAAGCTAGCCCAACCAGAAAAAGGACCCAAACATCCAAAACGAGAAGATGCAAGGCTGGCGGAAAAAACTGGACAGATACGATGATTTTGAAAAACAAAGAAGATGGAAATCGACGGGAGGCTAAGGAAAGAGGCAAGAAAAGGAACCAAATGGAAGGAGACACGAAGGAAATTTGAAAACGAAACCAAACATACCAGGAAAAACACCCAAAACCAACAATCGGTGAAGAAGGTGAATTGGCGGCAAAACGTACGGACGAAGGAATTCAAATAAAACTGGGCTGGAAAAATTCCGAGAGGCTAAGAACATGAAAAAAAGGGACAAACGAAGGAGGGGGGGACCTATGGGAAGGGATCTAAGGCAATGGGGAAGATGGAGGATTCATTGGTAAGGCCTAATTTTCTCCACGGTTGCTGATGAGATGGTGGGGCCCGAAAGGTAGAGTGTGGAGCTTACAGGGTCCAAGACAGCCGGGCCGTTGATTGTGCAGAGATCATAGAACCGGTGAGATCGGTCGCAGCTGATTTGTTTAGGTTGCGGAGACGGAGGCATGGGGTCTTTCTGGAAAACATTACTCCGGTTCTTCTTCTTCTTCTTCTGTTACTGAACAATAATTAAACAGTAATGAGATATGTGTTTGGACACCACAATGAAACCAAAAGGAAGGAAATGGTCGATTATTACCTAAGCAAGAAGTTCACAGAATGAGAGTCTAGGTATATGGTGATTGAGAAACTATAGTGCGCACTAGCATGGGTTGCAAAGAGATTGCATCAATATCTGTTGTATCATACTACATGGTTGATTTCCAAATTAGACTCATTGAGGTACATTTGTGAAAAACCATATCTATTGAGTCAGATTGAAAGATGACAGGTTCTAGTTGTTGAGAATGATATAATATTATGACAAGGAAAGCTTTAAAAGCGAGTGTTATTGCTGATCATCTAGCTGACCATGCTATGGAATATTATGAGCGATTAAATTTTGCCTTTCTTGATATAGATGTGCTCTCAGTCGAGGAAGGAAATCTAGATTGGTGGATAATTTACTTTGATAGTGTCGTAAATATATATGGCAATGGGCGGGTGCAGTGATAATCTCTCATAATAAGAAACAATATCTGGTTTTAGTTAAGTTGCAATTTGGGTGCGCTAATAACATGGTCAATTATAAAGCTTTCATTCTCGGTTTAGAGGTTGCATTGGAGTTGAATATCAGAAAGATAGATGTATATGGAGACTCAATGCTGATTATTTGCCAAGTAAAAGGAGAATGGAAAACAAGGAAGAAAAGTTACGTTCTTACCAAGAATACCTATCTAAACTGGCTAGAGAGTTTGAGGAAATAGAGTTCACACATCTAGGAAGGGAAGGAAATTAGTTTGTGAATGTTTTTGCCACACTAGCTTCCATGGATAGAATACACTTCGAGCAAAAGGTACAACCGATACACATTGATATAAAAAATAATCCAACTCATTGTTGCTCAGTTGAAAAAGAAATAGATGGAAACTCTTGGTACTAAGATATCAAGAATTTTGTCCAAAACCAAGCATTTCTCATTGGGGCATCCAAAATTGACAAAAACCTTGAGGAGGTTGGTAATGGATTTTTATCTTGATGACAAGATTTTGTGTAAGAAATCATCTGACGAGACTTTGTTGAGATGTCTAGATGAAGTTGAGGCCAAATATGTGTTATGGGAAGTCCATGAAAGGATTTGATCAACCCAATGTGGTGGACATATGATGGCTAGAAAGATACAAAGAGTCGGTTACTTTTGGATGATGTTAGAGAATGATTGCATTGATTATATCCAAAACTGCCTTAAGTGTCAGGTATATGATGACAAATCAATGCCCTTCTGACTCCTTTATTTAACTTGATATATCCATGGCCCTTCACAATGTGGGGAAGTAATGTGAGTGAGTGTCAAATACAAAGAGTCGGTTACTTTTGGATGATGTTAGAGAATGATTGCATTGATTATATCCAAAACTGCCTTAAGTGTCAGGTATATGATGACAAATCAATGCCCTTCTGACTCCTTTATTTAACTTGATATATCCATGGCCCTTCACAATGTGGGGAAGTAATGTGAGTGAGTCTGTCAATCTAAAAGCCAACAATGGTCATAGGTTTATTCTCGTGGCTATTGACTACTTTAGAAAATTGGTAGAAGTCAGGTCATTTGCTCATGTGACGCAAAAAGTGATAAGGAAATTTAGTGAAAGAGATTTGATTAGTTGATATGGTCCGCTAGAAAATAGATTTTTATCGTTTTATTGTCTTAAAATCTAATTGCCAACTAATTTAAAAGAGTAATTATGTTTAGGGATTAGTTTAAAGCCCAATTGAAGGATTTAAATAAGTGCAATAACTTAATTATACTTTAAATAGGTCATATTAATTTTATTAAGGGCTTAATTGGTGAGAAATTAAGTTTGGAAGCCTTATTTGGGTTAAATTGAGAAGATCAGAATTTTCAAAGACAACTTTTTTGGGTGAAATCGGAAGCCAAAATTGAAGAAAAAACATTGTTCTTCCCAATTTTCCTATTAAAAAACTCATTTTTGTCAACCCATTTTTAATGTTATTTAAAAAATTTAATTAGAAAAAAAACTTGTCTACCGAGGCATTACCAACAATCAAGCTTTTCCATGCCAGCACCAATCCCTACAAATTTAGTCTATAAAAGGGGGAACAAAATTTACACACAGAAAGGAGGAGGAGCATGAAATAATACTGAAAACTAGGTGACAATACACACAAAAAGCACGCAGACAAACCAGGGAAAATTTGCAGAAAAAACAAAGAGAACATAGGGGGATGACGGACAATGTGAAATTTGCAGAAAAAACATATACACCAGCAACCTCCATTTTCCTCTTCCCTGACACGTTAGGACTCCCATCGTCGACTGACGACCCTCTCTCTCTCTCCCTTGCAGCGTCATCTCTCTCTTTTTCTCTATTATAGTCACTGACTTCTTTCTCTCTCCCCTCTAGCAGCAACCGACCACCTTGCATCATTTTCCTCTACACCAACAACTTTTCCTCCACGTAACAACTCCTCCATGACCTCCGACAACAACAACAAGCTCCAGTGATGAAGCAGCAGCAGCACATACCAAAACTCTTTTGTCGCTCCTCCCATCCACCACAGGCTACCATTTCTTACGCCACCACCACATAAACAACCACCTCGACCACCTCTACCTGAAGGCAGTGGCAAGTGAGTCTCTCATTACCCTCGACTGACCACCTTATTACTGTTCACGTAACACATGAACAGTGTAAGAGTGAATTAATTTACTCTACACTTTTCAAGTGCATCAGTTTTCATTTTTTTTGTGCTTTGATGGTTGGATGGACCTCCTCTTAGCTCAACCTAGTTGCCTGGGCCGAGTCCATTCCAAGTCAAGTAGCTGGCTCGACCCATTTAGTCGTGTCAAGCCCACTCCATTTTTTTTAAAAGGAAAGAAAAATTAAAAATCACATTAAAAAAAAATGTTGTTTCTGTGCATACGACCAAATTCCAAGGTTTTTCAAAGCATAATTTTCATAAAAACAAATATAGCATCTTTCAAATGTTTTGAATGAAAATTGGATATTGTAACCAATTTATGATTATCCTTTAGAATTAAGCCAAAATATTAAAAAAAATTATTATTTTGTTTAGCTAACGGGATGTAAAATTACATTGTAAAATATATCCACAGATAGTTAAAAAAATTAAGTTTTTTTTTGCAGTGTAAAAATTTCAACTCCTAATGAAGTATAGACTCTCTCACGAAGGAGATCTACTTCGAGCCTTAGAAAAGACCAACAAATAAGAAAATTGACTTAGAAAAAACAATAAAAAAACAATGCAGCTTGCCTTAGGTAGGGTGCACTGGGCGTGATGCGTCTTCCTCTTGCATAAGAGGTCACCTTACTTCCTCTAGTGACCTTAATAATAGGTGACGATTCCTAAAAACCCTCATTTCACCACGCACTATCTCCCCTATACGGGGATGGCGGGGCGCGAAGTGAGAAAAAACATCTTTGCGATAGATGGCGAGTCTGTTGGGGACATTACCAGACTGAGCTTTCTTTGTTTGATTGTTTATTTTTCAATTCATTTTTTTACATGCATTTTTTCTACTTTAGCATGCATTTTACTTTAAATTCACGCTTAACATTGGGTATGAATTAATGTCATCATGCATTTTAATTTCTTGAATAAACCTAATTCTAAGTTAGGTGGGGAGTAGTGGTCTGTCTCATGACTTTCTGTCGGGGTTCAGATTCGTGAAATGTCTAACTTTGAGTTGAGAGTTTACTTGATAATAGTGGTCACATTGTTCCCCAACCATTCTTGTAAATCTATACTACCTTCATGTAAGACAATCACTGGCACTTCATACACTTTTGAGACAAGGTAGAAAGGTTACCTGTTATGTAATGGCCTAGAACTTGTCTTTGGGTACAAACTTCCCGTTAAATTCACTGATGTGTATGTACATACATTTGAATCCACATATATCCATCACTGTACATAACATATGATCAACAAATTAAAATATAGGTCCCCGAAGAGCTCATAACTCTCAACACTGCCAAAGAATTATAGAGGACGAAGAACATGCACATGGTGATGCTCGTTTCCAACAAGAATTGGATTCTCTGAAAGCTAGCGTGACTTGTCTTTCCACCTTACTCGAGCAAGTACTGAGAAATGCCTCCGGAGAGGGTTCTTTAACTAGACCTGCAACGATTGCTCAAACATAAGCAATGAACCACCCTAAAGAGGTAACAGGAAAAAGGGTTCAGGGTCCTTATCAAAATCCAGTTTTTGTACAATCAACGGCGTCAACACCTGCGCCAACCCCAACTGTTAGAGAAGCATTAGAGGATATCGACCATGATAAGATGGCGAGGCTAGAAGTTTGGATAAGGATCATTAAAGGGGTAAACTTATATGACCCGGTAAAAGCTGCAGAAATATGTTTAGTCCCAAATATTGTGGTACCAAAGCAATTTTGTGTTCCTAACTTTATCAAGTACACTGGACACAATGCCCCGTCACCCACCTACAATCTTACTATAACAAAATGAAGTAGTGCATGATCAAAATTTGTCGATGCATTTTTTCCAAGACAATTTGAGTGGGGCAACTTTGAATTGGTATATGAGACTAGACAACACCAGAATCTGTAGCTGGAAAAATCTGGTAAATGCTTTCATCAAACAATATAAATACAACATGGACATTGCTCCTAACATAACAAGTTTTTCCAATCTAGAGAAGAAGGACAAAGAAAGCATAAAGAAATATGCTTAGAGATGGAGATATCTCGTTGCACAAGTACATCCCACGCTTTTGGATAAAAAGATGGTGACATTATTCGCTAATACATTAAGAACACTCTATTACAAACATGTGATGGGCAGTTTCGTACAACAATTCACGGATGCTATAGTCGTGACAAAGCAAATAGAGCAGGGAATCAGAAGTGGTAAAATTTCCACACTTGTGGAGAAAAATAGCTTCGAGGGCCAAAAAAAAGAGATCGAGCATTTTAAAGACAACTACAAGGGTAGGAAAAACCAATTCCAAGTACCACAACACTTTGTCTCAAATTGCCAACAATAATCCTCAAGCCAATGACCAAGCTCAAAATTTCCCTAAAAATATTTACCAAAAAACCCAAGAACAACTTCATATGATACCATTGGCCTTAAATGAGATGTATCAAAAGTTGATAAGCATTGGGCAAATAGCTCCTGAACCTCAATCACCTTTGTAACCAGCTTACCCCAACTGGTACAAACCCGATGACAAGTGCAAAACATACATCTATTTGTATTCCTTTTACATTATGTTTTTTAACATCTTTCAAGCTTATTTCAACAGAATGAAAGTTATTATATGGGTTTGACATGTTTAAAAGACTTTGTGGATTACTTGCTATAAAATAGGAAATTTTGCACTTTATATTTTGAACTTTTGTTTCATGTTTCAGGTTTTAATTCCTAAAGAGGAGTTTCAGAATTGGAATTATAACTATCAAGCTTGTTGGAAAAGTATTGTAGGTAGAAATTCAATGCAAATTTGGGCATCCAATTGGAACAACAACGTCAACCCTGACTTTGTTTGTGCACAAACACTGAACTGGGCATATCTGGAGCATACGATATCCAAATTAAGTGATTCAAAGGCATCTAAACATTTAGGGCTACAACTTTCATGAAGGTCCCAAAGTCAGGAAAAATCATCTGCAGCATGACAATCCTGGTGCAAGCTGGATGACGGGATGTGCTCTCTAATCTGCCAAAGATTAGATAGATTTTCTCTACAACATTTATCTCCTACTTTTTAGCTTGAGTAACAACATTAGGGCTAGGACTCTTCTAGAATAAAAGGGAAGATGCACGCAAGCAAGGGTTTTCTTCTTGTTTTACTCTTTTTTACAGATTCGGCAGCAAACAACAAAGGCATGAGCAATTGATTCACTTTCTTGGTTCAAAAGGGATAGCATCCGTCTTCATTATTGGTTGTGACAAGTAGCATTTCCATTGTAATTCTTACACATTCAAGTATTTATTTATCTTTGTCCAGAATTTAAGCTATTGATTTCGGATTCATGCTTATGGAATTGGTTTGATATGGTTTATGTGCTTTCTATGTTTCTTTCAATCCGTAATTGTTATGGGGAACAAGAAGAAGAAGCAAGTAAATTAATTTGATTGTCTTATCTATCACATTAATTTATTTAGGATGAATATGACGAATAGATGTTCAAGCTTTTGAATGTTGGCTAGGAATAAATTGCGTAGATCTTGATCTTAAAACTACCATTAAGTAAAGAAAGATTGCTTCTCAATACTTAATTCGCTTGACGATAAGGAACTAATTAGAAGTTTATTCGGATTAGTTTAACATGCCTCTAGATTTCCCTTAACTTTAATGGAAGCCTAATTTATTTGTTTGATGTGAAAGGATATTAATTTAACTTCTATGATTAACCGATTTGTAAGAATGGAGGAATCACCCCTTTGAACCAAGTTGCCGACATCTTGATTAACCTTTGTTAAGATTTAGAACTTTTACTTATTTAATTCTTGTTGATTCAAACCACCCCCCTTCTTTTGAATTTGGTATTTATAGGAAAATAAATCAATTTCTCTTGGGTTCGACCTTGTCTTTACCACTATACTACTAAAATTATCATTTTGATGATAGTAAAATCAGAATTAATTTGTGGAGGTTTTGACAACCGTCACCCGACCTTACCTGCGAATACCACGCTAGTGTAGAAGGACATAACATTCACACTTGTGGTGCCTTCAAAAAGAAGTTCATGCAATTGATTAAAGCTAGGTGGATAACATTTGAAGAAATCCAGGTCCTACGCTCAATTAAGCTTCATAGGAATGGGGTACCAAGTGTCCGCACCATTAAGGTGACCCTTGCAAAAGCTTTTGAAAAAGGGAGTGCACTGGTATTAGAAGATGAAGTCTGCTTCCATGATTGCTTTTTATTTTGGTTATGTCTACACATTATGTTCCCATTTTGACTTGTCAGTAATTTTGCTCGTAATGCCACAAGATATTTTTCTTAAGAAACTTTTTAATAATATTATGTATTTTTTGGTTTTATGACGTGCGCATGTTTGTTTTGATAAAATAACATTAGCACATCTTATACCTAAATTATGCATGATCTCGCAACAATTTTTGGTAAATCAAAGTCTAGTTCAAAAGGAAATGCCAAATTGATATTTTTTTAACAAATGTATTCTTGGAATTCAAAGGATTTCATTGAAAGATGATCTCATACCGCAAAACCCACATAATAAAGCTAAGCTCTTAGATAAACAAATAATCCAAAAAATAAATGAAAAAATCATTTCGCATGGAAAAGCAAAACTTACAGATCCTGGATGCATGTTTTTGAAATGAGGAGAAGCCATATTTGATATGCCTTCAAAAAGTCTCAAATATCCCTTACAGTCCCTATTTGAGCCTAATAAAAAAGTTGATAATTAACCCTGACAATGATTACACCTTACACTGGGGGGCAATGTGAAGATAAAAAAACACTTTTAATCTACAAAATAGTCCTCAATGACAAGTGATGTCTGAATAAAGTTGGGGGTCTAAACATAAAAATGATTTTAGTACACTATAACAAATCAAGTCAATATAATGATAGTGCTAAAAACCCAAGATAAAAAGCCCAAACAAAACACTAGGGGGCATGTCAAGTCATCATGATGGTAGTGCTAAAACCCATAGTAGAAAGCTCAAGCAAAATACTGGGGG